>CM021705.1:1939339-1979242 GCA_011074415.1 Stictonetta naevosa
AAAAAAAAAAAAAAAAAAAAAAAAAAAAAAACTCTGCTCAGATTAACAGCAAGTCTAAGCTTAAGCTCCTAAATAAGTGACCTAACTTTTAGAAGTGATGAATACACAGCATCTCACACTGAAGCCTACTGCAACCCTCAAATCACACTGAAATTAGGGCACAGAAAGTGCCAAAACCACTCATTGCTCCCAACAAGGCTTGGAAGTAAAACAAAGGCATAGCACAAAACACACTTCTCTGGTCAGCACAATAAAGTTCCCTACTCAAAGAGTGCAACCAATTTCCATAGTGCTATGCCTCAGCTACTGTTTAAGGAATAATTTGGAGACTTAAGCAGTACTGTCTTGACTGCCCTTCAGGCCATTGCTTTCTCTTTACCACCCACACCTCTTCTCATTTTTGAAGTAGACGATACCCAGGAGAACCAGGCTGAGACCTGGGCAAATGTGAGGAGCGGTGACTCCATGCTTCGCTTAGCATCTCAGCCTCCCCTCCGAAGCAGTGGGGGGCACTCTGCACAACTTCTCAGGAGAGCCAGGATTTGTGTGAAAGCTCAGCGTGCACTGCAGTGGGTTTTGTGATGGCTGCTCCAGCACATGCCTCCTGTACTATCTGGGCTATTGCTCATAACCTTAGTTAACGTGGATGTCCTGAGGACCTTCCTGCACAGACAAATATCGTTCTTGGATGCAGCAGTGCAAGGCCATAGACATGATGGCTAGACCTAAACAATGCCTGAAGCATCCTCTCCAAAGGATGATCTGCTCCACCAGTCCTGATGGCGCCTTAAAACTTTCTTTTTTAAGAAAAAAAAAGAGCTGTATTCATACAAAGGTGAGGGCCAGCAAGTATCACCCTTTGAAAGTGTCTGGAAGTAGCAATTAAATCTCTTTTCCCCGAATTCAGTCACATCCTTTTTTCTCTGTATATTAAGTATTCTGTTTCATCTCAACAGGGCAGGCAACCAGCAAAGACAGTACAGGAGTTCAGAGGACAGAATCAGAGCCCTCTATTCTTGACATTCATTGATAGTCAGTTTTCTGCACCTTATTATTTCATTCCCCCCCTTGGACACTCTTCACCCTTGCTGTTCCTTTGCAGGACCTCATATAAGCCACAGGATTCAGAGCGACTTGGGCATAGTAAAATTAGCTCTCATCATTGCAGGGCCCTTCAGGGCAAGTGATCATAATCATTACACAGACATTTGGGAATCAAAAAAGCACCATTACATCAAAAATCAAATACTGCACAATACTGCACTGATTTCACAAGCTCAATGGAACAGAAGTTAATATCAATCATTTTGATTGTTTTGATTCAAGTGCTGAACATTTAATTCCTTATTACATTAAATATTAATAGAAGGACATTATTTGATATTGTATACTACACCCAAATTCAAAAGTGAAGCTAAAAAGATTAAAGTTATGAAACAATATTGAATCCCGTAAGAAATCTCAGTTTTTAATTCAAGTTCACACAGAGCAAGATTTCAGAGATGGGGATTTTCTGTTCCCCCTAGGACAGGCCTTATGTAAAGCCACCCATGAGCCTCTGCTAAGTGTCCTCCTCAGGTGCTCCCTGGCCCAAAGCCCAACAACCCAGCCGGAGATACAGGACACGCAGAGAGCTTCCAGATAAGGCAGGAGAAATCTCTCTGCTCCTGCAGCGATGGGGTAGCATTAAAAAAGTCATTTATCACATGAATTCCAGTGCTCTCAAACCAGCTCACTTCCTCTCTTTGCTGGCTCAGGGTCAGCTTCACCCAGCTATGCTTCATCCCACAACAATCATCTTTTTTCCATGACAAGGCCTCAAAACCCCCAGAGGTTTAGATGGGAACATGATGACAAAGCCAGGAAACTCGCACTAGTTAAAGGAAAGAAAACTGTCTATTAATAAGTTCATGGGCAAAAGCATCTGTTAAACTGGAGTTAAGCCTGAAATTAGGACTATGTTAAAAAAAGGACTTATGAACACAAGTTTTCTGCATAAGTTGTTCAGTATGAATTAAACACCCAGCTGCATGGAGCTGGCAGATATTCATTTTAAAAAATCAAATCAGAAGTCATTCATAAGCTCTCCCTTTAGCAAAAACATTCATTTTATCCTCCCACAGAGAAAATTGAGATATTTAAGTATCATGACCTTCAGTATCAAAAGGAAATCCATACAATAAGAATTACACATTTGGAAGAACTTGGCAAGTTCCCCAAGTTCAAAAAGTTGTTTGTTTTTTTAAGCTTGGGAAGAGAACACCAAAAGTTCACACAGAAGAAAAAACTTTGCTGAAGAAAAAGTACACAGATCCTTTCCCCAGGCAGATCTCTTTTGCTAGAATAAAGCCTAGACTTTTCCCAGTTTTAAATGATGTTATAATTTTCTTTGAGCCTTTTTCTCTTGGATTTTTCTCCCTGTGATGACATGATTCCAAACTAAAAAAATCATTTCATAACAAGAAGGGAGTGGTTACTTAGTTTCTAGGAAATACAATTGTTATTTTTCAAGAAAAAAAGTGAGGGAGGGTAAGAAATATATTTTATATATACGTATTCTCCCTTTTTCCTGAAATTGGATCTTTTCAGTTCAAATGAATTAGAGAAGTTAACAAATTTCAACGTCTGACACGGCTTTCAGTTTCAGGGAGGGCAGCAAACAGACACTTGTGACCAGCAGAGCAGACGAGGCCCCAGCAGGGAAAGGAGCAGCGGTGCTGACAGAGGGCAGCTCTGCTTGCCCGACACGTCAGCCATGGGAAAACCCATCCATCTGCCCCCAGAACCGGGCCAGCCCGGGTCTACACAGCTGGGTCCTTGTGCCACCCACCTTCATCTCCAGTGTTGATAAGATGGGTCACTAACAGCACGGACACACATTTTTATCACCTGTCTTGTAGCTGCAAGCAAGGTGGGTATCAGTCAGAGGGGATGGACATCCTTGGGACATCCCTTAGCTCCCTTAGGGCTCAGAACCCACTGTGATCTTCATTTCAAATCTACCTGCTGAAATCTTCTTGTGCGTGAGTTCAGCTGCAGGTTTCCCGTATGAGTGAGACGCTTAATCCCAGCCTAGTCCCCAAGCGGGCAGCGTTACTGAGCTAAGCGAGAGGCTTGCCATGCACAATGGCAGTTACCCTGTAAGTGCTCCCTGTTTTGTGGGGCTGCTTTTCCCTGTCTTGCAACAGCGGCTTGAATTCAAATACCTATGAGAGGTTTTACAGCCACTTGAGCAGCATACATCTAGACAGCACAGCCCATTTCTCTAATGCACTGCTAGGACTAAAGCGTTTTCCCAAGAGAACAAATCCCTCTGACTAGCAACTTTTTTTTTTTTTTTTTGAAGATGTTTGAGGGACTTCAGTATTTTTATAACTCAGAAGGTAGACACATCAAATGATTTCTGATCTTTGAGCTTAAAGGAGATGCCATCAAAAACCTCCAGTCTGCCTTCCACCTCTAAGCACATCCCACTGCACTGGGATGAGTTAGAGCCCACAGCTCACCTCATGTTGGGGTACACAGCTTAGGAAGTTACTGGGCCCGACATCCCAGCCACGCACACCTGGCTGCTCTCCTTGCCAGTGCTGCCAAGCAAGCAGGGAAAGCTGTGTCTGCCCTTCACTGATCCCCACACCGCATACCAGGAAGCCAGGCTGGGGAGAGAGCCTCTGCAGTCATCTTTTCTGCTGAACTGCAAGAGGGACCCGCAATCAGTACTCCACGGATGGGAGGACAAGGGATGTGTTACACTGTAAGTGTTCTGGCATTTACTGGAGACAATTACATGCAAATCAGCAACTGCTAGGTAACTCAGGGCTCCTATGTGCTCCTGCAAAAAGTATGTTGCATTGCCCCTGTTGTATGACAAGCTGCAGGTGGGGTGCGGAGTCTCGTCTTCAGACATTTTTTGGACTTGCATTTGGACTAGCAGAGAGCCGGGGTTCAATGCTGCAGACAGAAGTTGACCCATCTGGTGGGAGCAGATTGCATCCCGGGCTGCTTCTCACTCCTCTGGCACAAACCCTGCACACAGTTTCAGTCACACTTGGGGCAGAACAGCCCCATGTTACTGGCCGCTGCCGCAGGACTTGAGGCTGAAATAGCCTCTGCCCAGAGCTTGGAAAGGCTGGGAATCGCAGAGGACCAGCAGCCTCCCAGCTCAGTGATTCAGCTTTCCTGCTTCAGAGCCCGCTGCTGGCCTGCTCTGCCTCTTTCCTCAGGACACAGCACAGTGGCACATAGGCTTTACGGCAAAATATAAAGCCTTTACTTCATGATATAAAACCTAAAGTTTCTTCCCCTAATTTCAATCTGTTCCTTCCAGCATGTTCCTCATCATTACAGAAATGAAGTCTTTCTTGGCATTTTCACCCTGCAGAAGCTCGAAGACCACTGTTCTCACAGAAAAGCGGGTGTACTTGTTTTTTTTCTCCTCTTTGAAAATGGCCTGATCCAAACTTCAATTAAGCTGGGAGACTGGAACATAAGTCAAAGTTTACTTTTAAACGTTAAGGTTTAGGCAGAGAAGGGGCACTTTCAGCCCTTCCACATTCACAAGCTGAGAACAGCAATGGAAAAACCTTATTTAGAGTAACCTGCATTTTTGTTGCTGAAGGAGCTGACCCTGCACATGAATGCAATCCTTACTTTTTTTTCAGAAAGGAAGCAAGGTATCTTTTCTGTCACAAGTAACCAAGGATTCACGACCATCGCTTGCCTAAATGACAGCAGTGTCCCCAGACTCACGGTGCTACAGAATTGAGTCATGGAGAAGAGTGCCACTTCCTAAATCAGAGTGGCCTCACACAGTTATTTTGCTGAAGGTTGTTTATCTGGGACAGTCTGGTACCGCTCAGCTTTAGCTGTCACTGAAGAACCCCGAGCTGAAAGCACTACAAACTGTAAATAAAGCAGGGAGTATTACTACCATATGAGCTTTGCACTGTCTTCCCAAGCGTTTCCCTTCCCTGCCCCAGAGAAGAGATGCACACAACCTGACTAACACTTCCTCTTGTTCAGCAAGGCTGCTGGCTGCTTCCCCCTCCCCAGAACAAAGGCCTGATTATTTCTGCCCACATTAGTGACGACTTCTATAGGCAGGTAGGCTGCCATCTATCACTCTCATCACTGCCTTTCACTCCACAAGAAGAAAAAGGCCTCCCTGTGGCACTCGGGGAACACAGAGCCCTTTGCACCACCTGCGGTACCTGGCCAGGGCTTTTACTGTTCTGAATATCCCCTCCTGAGACCCACTATATTGTCAATTCATTTCAGCAGCCACAATAATGCCCCCTTTGTGGAGGGCTGAAAGACAAATCCATCCATGGTGTAATGCTACTGCCCTCGGTGGAGTTGTAGCAGAGTTGAATTTAGACCAACCTATTCGCTTTGATTTGCTTTAAAAGCTGCTTTGCCCATGAGTACAATTATCAGAGACAGATTCCTTCTCTCCCAATACCTCAAACTACTTCTCTGTACCTGCTATTTCATCTTAACACAGTCATCTGAGTTATAGACGTGGCTGTGTGAAAGAGATCAATAGAAGCTTTCTCCCGCCCCGCCAGTATTAATTCAACATTAGACACGTCTTTGCCACTTGCCTCTTTAATGTTTTTGTGGGGGAGGTAAGAGGGCTGGCAAGTATTTTCATTAATTTGGTGGCTTTGTTTATGATAGATGGAAAGCTTGCCAACAACACCAAATGCTCAAATTAAAGTCAGCTCAGTGGCTGCGATTAGATGAGTTCTGACTGACTTGTAAACCCTTCGCTGCTCAGCCATAAATCCTTCCTGCTCCCCAGCCACCTGAAGGAATGACTAATGCCAGGTTCCCCTGGTTACTCTTGAAAAGGAGGAAGTGCCTGGGGATTAGACAAGAAAGTCTCCTGCCTCCAGCTCCGTCTCAGGCTTCCATCCCCATCAAAAAATTAAACATGACGAGAGAAGCCATATTACCTATCTTGTCTCTCTCCTTTCCCTGCCTTGCTGTGTAGGTGCTGCAGACCCAGCTCATTTTCATTTCAGTTGCTGTTATCTGCCATTTCCTGTTTCCTTGAAATGTTCCTCTCCATTCACCATTATCATTCACACCTGGTGACTGTCACCACAACAGCCAATATCACCAATAAAAAAAAAAAAACAAACACACAAGCATCCAGTCTTCTCTTTCACCATAACGATGCCGGAGTATAAGAATTTTACTCCTCATTTACATCACCAGCAAGAGAAAACTAGATTTCATCCTGTCCAGCGCTGGGCATCCTCAGCTCTCACAGAGGCGTGAAGGTCAATAGTCCTCAAAACCCAATTCTTATCAGCAGTACAATTAGCCAGGCATGACAAGCAACAGATGAAGCCTTCCCCACATCATGAAGCATAGTTAGCAAGATGAAGTAGTGCCTGTGATATCTGTATTGACCATGGGTTACTGCAATACTAATAAGCTTGTCTGTTCTCATAAATATGAAGCCCAATTTCTTTATAAACAGGAGAAATAATCATGCATCTTCATTTTTACTAGCTGTAGGGAAATTGCCCTTGCCTCCCACGTTTCCTCTGAAAGTGGCTCCGTAGTGCAGATAGCCCTCATTGTACGCAATTACTTCTGAAGCTGAAATGCTTTAAAGAACAAGGCTACAAGAATTAAGAAACTTCCCACAGAAGTTGTACATTGTTTTACAGCATCATTTTCTCAGGGAATTCCCTTTCCTATCATCCATCCCTCTGTTAAACCACCAGCACCTACAAAGGTAGCCCAATCACACTTTTCTGAAAGCCAGGGAAAACAGCCAATGAAACATGTCAACAGTTGTCAGCACAGAAATTTTCAAGAGCTAACAACTTATTAAGCACAGAATAAAATTAACTCTTAGCACACTAAACAGGACTTGTTACCAGAAAGCTTCTGCTAACAGAGCAAGAAGCAACCCAGTGCTGAGGTTGCACAGAGAGCTTTGGGCTATTGTTGGCAGAGATCCTGAAGTGCCTGCACATCACTGGGATTACTGAAGGTTTCGTTAGATTTTTCCTCTTTCCATTATCATAATAAGGTGGCTAAGGATAGTTTGTTCCACATTGTTTTTCCTTAATGTAAAATAATCCCAGAGACTACACTGCAGGGGTTCAGTTGTCTTTTTGCAGCTGCTTTATGACAGATTATTCTAATCATAAACTCTTTGTAAAGAAAAAATAAATCTGTGCAGTCCATATTTTATTCTCGCCCCAAGTACTGAGCCTAGTGTTCCTACAGGAATCTGTAGCTGGTATGATATATTCTGGACAATAGCTGTCAAACACCAGCTAACATCTGTCAAAGTATTTCATCCTGGAGAATGCCATAGCTCTGGAAGCCAAGACACACAAACACGTTATTCCAGCAGGCCTGCCATTTGCAAAGCAGCTGCTCTCCAACCGCTCGGGCACAGTCCTGGCTGGAGTCGGGCCATTTTCTGCCTCGAGCCGCCTGCAGCATAAGGAGGGCAGCGTTTCAAGGCAGGAGGGCAGCAGCCCCGCGAGCACAGCTCCCCGCTCGCCAGGCACAGCTGCTAGGGGACCTGGTAACGGCACAAGTGCCACGAACAGAGCTGGGGTCACAAGGGCTGCTGCTAGCGTGGTTCCAACCCAAGAGCCAAACCCGCGCCCATATCACATGGAAATCCTCACAGTTGACATCCTTGCTGCTCCCCACAAAGCGCTCCTGCATCGTGAAGCAGTCTGTCAATTGCAAGGCAGTCCCTAACAGCACTGTGCTGTCCTTCCATATGAGAGCACTGCTCTGTTTGTTAGGTCCTTTGGGTTTCAATGAAGCATTTAAATTATATCTTCCCTGGACAGTCAAATCACACTGGTGTACAACTTTAAAAAAAACATCCTATATTAGTTGAAAGTCTTATAGAGGATTAAAATTAATTTGGAGGGCAGACCGTGCACTGCACCCTAAACGCCATATACTCTTTTGGAGAAAAGTATGCAATGTGGGTTTGCTGCTGTCTTAGCAAAGAGGGGGGAGGCAAGTCGAAGAATCCCTGTGCCTCTGCTGGTGGAAGAACTACTGAATCCTGCCAAGCCTCAGACTGAGCAGAAACGTGTAACTGTCGATCTGGTTATTGGTTTTACTTGCAAGTGCAGCAGGTAATCAGTTGGGTGGGAGAAAAGTAAAATAAAAACTGCAGCCACTCCGCTTGTTCACCCCTGGTTTCCACCTCTTTAACTGCAAATTGTACCGAACGCTGAATCAATGGTTCCGTGACCTTGCACTAAGCGAAAGGGCAAAATAAGAATCTCTCTAAATGATAAAGGTAAGCTATCACAGCTTGTAAAAATAGTAATCAATAAACCACTTCCCATTTAACAGCCCTACTTCTAACCAGATTGGGATTGAATGCACTCTGCCTGCACTATTCATTTAGAGAAAGCATTTGGGCCAAGTAAACACAAACAGGACACTGAATAACCCTTTTGACACCACAACTCCAAACCACAAAATTAACAGCACACTTTATCTAGCCACATAAGTTACAGGTGATTATAAATAGTCTCACCATATTCTCATGACAAAAGCACATTTGTGCACCTTTCCCTTTTCCTAAAGATTAAAAGTAAATAAGACTTCAGATACTTATCTGATTAAAAGGTCAGGAAAGAGGAAAGAATCTATTCCCTATACCTGGCAGAAATGAGAAATCTGTTCCCACTATTTTCTGTCTACAGCTCAGAGCTCCTCTTCTATGAGCTTAATTTACTTGATTCTTGCCATTTCTGTTATTCTTCACTTCCCACCTATGTCCTCTTTTTTAAGGCATAACATATTGCTGGGACTTTTATAAAGAGTTTCTCCACAGTGATGCATAAATACACTTAAATTTCAAGTTATTTTTAAAGCTGGCTGGGCTCTTCTGCTGTTTATAACGCTCGTCATGAGAAAAACTCAGACCCTGCTGGAGGTCTCTCGGCCTGCCCTCGCACACAAGAAGCATACACCCCTACAGCAGATCACAGTGCGTTAGTGTCCCCGTTCCGTAAGTTTCTCTTGCTTATGACAGAAATTTAATTGTTTGTTGGTGGTTACCTGGGTCACTCATAGTCAAAGCAACTCCCCCAGGTACACTTTATGACTACAAGATACTTTCAGCCTCCCTTTCAAATCCCTTTTTCCCTTTATACAGGAATAATTCCATTTCTCCATTTTCCCTCCATTCCTGCCCTTCCATTTTAGGGGATATCATATTGGACGTTGCATCCTTCCTACCTCCTATAACCCCAGACACACCCCCCTTCACTTTTGTGACCTTTTTTCCTTGTAGGCATATTGACCCTCACACACATCCAGCACCCCGTGACAGCCTCACATACTGCATTACTCTTGTGCACGGCCTCCTGGCTGATGCCCCCCCTTTCTCTCTGGGTACGGGGCACCTGATGCTGCCCCGGCCCTGCGCTCCCCACCCCATGAGTGAGCCTGGAAGCCACCCCCAGGCTGCTCCCTTCTGCCTCCCTGGCTGCTGACCTCTAACTGCCCCAGCACATTGTGTGCACGCGTACTTCAGGCAGCTCTCTCACTTATTATTTGTTATCCCTTATTTATTATGCACTGAAATTGTTTAGCCAGGCTGCTGCTTGAATCAGCTCGGGATTTCAAAAACAACATTTTGTATTACAGCTGTAGGCTTGGCCTTCCGCACCGTTGTGTCCAAGTGCTTCACTCCTCCTCTCCGAGCAGCTGCCATTCCCTCCGGAGCCCCAGCAAGCTGCTTTCCTCAGACAGACCATCCTCTCCCCTGCCACACTTGCTAATTGCCTCTCATCATCAGGAATGGGAAGTGGGACTTAATTCCCAACCAGTTTCCCTCAGCTACCGGTCTCCTGGAGTGAACCGCAGCAGTTTGCACACCCTGGGTGCCGGCCAGCTAGGCAAAAAGCCCAAAGAGAAACAAGCAGAGCAGCACAAACGATTCCCTGTCTGGTGCATCATCCAGATTTTTAATTCAGTATTCTGTTTATTATCCAGAATATTAAACTTGCGCCCTTCTTCTTTGCAGCCAAAAGGGATTTGGACTGAGGGTGGGTCATTTCTTGGGAGAGAACCAAGCCAGGAGCACCAGGCTACTTGCGCTGCTGCTCTAATTTGTTGCCATGTACGTACATATATTCTTGGAGACGACCAGGCTTGGCAATAGCCGTTTGCAACTTACACAGCACAGATGCAGAACTGCTCTGAATGGTGGCTCTGTTTCACAGCATCAGACTGCTTCTCCAGCTCTGCTGCTTCCAACTGCTACGTGCAGTTCCATGAAACCCTGCAGACCTAATCCACAAGGTCTGCTTTTGTCCAAGGCCTGATCATGCCTTGTTACACAACAGAATAACCGAGTACATGAGCCTGCGGTGTTCCCCTCTTGAGTGCTGGAGACCGAGAGCACACGATATGCCTACAGTCAGATGGATGAAGATCAAATCCTGTGTTGTGACTTGCTGTTTTCAAACTCAGAACTGGAGTTTGGAGGGAACAAGAACTGGTCACAAACTCACATCAAGTCCAGCAAACAGGCTTTGAACAAAAGTGTAGTTGGCGATCCTTGAAAAGGTTTAAATACTCCACTTAAACGTTTTCACACAAAATTATTCTCATGGGAAATACCAAGGAATTTTGTTTCTACATTTTCAAAGTGTGAACATTCAAGTTGCCTGAAATTATGTTTCTGAAGATCAGTTATAACGAGGAGGAAAAATATGAAGTAAAACAAAAATCTACTTGGCTTCAGGTTAAAAAAAACATGCTTGCCAGCAAAGTAAGTGTTTGCTTCTTTCCCATTTTCTTGTAAGATGGGTGCACAAAGCGTGTTTGATCTAAGCAGGGTATTTTTTTTGGTTAGTTTTTAACTTTTAATTTGGCTTTCATACTGAAATTCCATTTCTCAGTAGCTCACTGCATCAAGGTCTACCAAATTCCTCAGCTCTCGAAATCCTAGACTCTTCTCAATTGTAAGCTACTAAGCAAGTAAATACATATTTGCAAAAGCTAAGCACAAAACAGCACGAGGTTGCAAACTCTTTAAAGCTTCAATCATCTCAAAAGTATGGATAGATCTGAAACAGTAGGATTTGTTACTGGAACAGCCAGATGAAGTTCCGTAGAACAGCTTGGGAGGTTACACAATGGAAATGTCACAAGTTTTCTGTGGACAAGTATTCTCTCTCCCATATCAGTCCCACATAACCCTGCATAGAAAAGGTGTGATTGTTCTTGTATTTTCAGATGTATATTCCAGTCAACTGCATTTCTTCCAGACTGTCTGATAAAGCCACTAGAGCATTTTGAATGCAGTTCAATTCCCAAGAAAATATTGTACATGTGAGTTTGGATAATGCCTCAGCAAACATAAAGGGATACTTGGCTATTTCCAGAGGAAGAAGCCTTACAAGCTACACAGTTGGGTGCCTGTGGCACACCATTCACAGCAGTCAGCCATGCTGCTCCTAGAGCTGCTTTTTGCATGCACTACAGGCTTAGATATATGACTATTTTTTCTACTGTTTTGACAGCAATCCTTCTGAAGGAGTATCTAAGTTTAAAGGGCTGTTTTGCAAGTCAGCCAATGTGAAATCAGATCCAAGATCAACAGAGCTGAACCCTTGAAGGCACATTTTTCCAGCTGACTCAAATACACCTTTTCCCAGTCACTAATTAGAGCCATGTCAAACTTCATGTTCCAGCTCCGCAACATGCTCACAGAAAATTCAAAAAGAGAGGAAAAAGGCATAAGTTTATTTCCTCTGAACATTTGGCTAAATTGCTATTTCAGTGTCATTCCCCCCTCCACTCCCCCGGTTGCTGTGCACACAGCAGTTTTACATGCTATGGCACTGCGTGGGCAACGCTGCATGTTGCCAGTATCACACACTTGAACACTTCATTGAATGGAAATCACAGTTAGATCCTCAAACAAGTAATGAAGGAAATACTAAAGGAAGCTTGTTTATATTACTGACAAGTTCAGGCATACACCAGCCTCTCACTTTTTAGTTGTTACCTAAGGTGAACCTAGTTCACTGACATTAATCAGTGTGAGGAACTTACACCTACTACATAGGTATCCCAGGACAGAAAGGAGAGCATGTCAGACAGCCTCCTCAACTGTTTCTGTGGTACACAAGCATGTATTCATCTTCAAGATGAAGAAAGGTGATGTCTAGGCTGTAAGATATCCTGCTAAGCCGTTGGAAAACTTCATTGGTTTGAGGCAAATGAGCAAGGTATAGCTCTTCCTTTGGAATCAGCTTATTGCCATGGGAAAACCTAGTACAATAGGGACCATCCTGCATGCTGTTTGTGTTCCTCTCCTTCAGGTTGAAGTAAACATATATATACAGTTCATCTGCAATGCAGTCAAGGATCTTATTTGCAGTATATAAAAAATACTCAAACTAGCTTTAATCCAGGTAGCTATCCACAGCAGTAAGACTGCAAATTGTGGGCATCCTTCAGGATGTGCACAAGCAAGATCCCAAATGTACGCACGGTAGCTTGGTCCATGCCCCCAAAGCATGACTGCTTTCAGAAGGGCAACAGCAGCAGTAGAGTTCCACTGAGTCTTCACGTGCCTTGGACAACAGTAAAGACGTACTCCTGATAGTCCTTCAGAGTTTACATCTGGCTTTTCCACAGAGAAAGGCACAGACCTGTTGCCACAATTACTCACACGATGCCATTGCCACAGTTCACGCGGAGTGGAAGAACAGTAAACAGTTTCATGCCTGAGAGCTCCTGGAATAGTTTTGCATTATTATTCCTTACAAACATACAGCCTTGCAAGATGCTGCATGTTTCCTGAATCTGCTCAATATCCTCCCAAAAATGCTGATATTGATGGTAACAAGATCACTGAACAATCCCACCTGACAGCACGCCTCACATGACTGGACACTCACTGGAGAGGAGTTCTTGAGCATTACACAGAATTGATAGTCAAGCTTAGAAATTTAAAATGAAACAAATCAGAAGAATTGGCATCTGTATCTAACTCAAAACATTTTTTCTTGTGTGACTGTTCTTCCATGAAATACATTTACTAGCAGACAGGAATTAATATATAGAACTACTGGAAAACTTGCTCACGCCTTTGGATAAAATGTAACGCAAACCATAAATGCTGCGCTATGTTTTGCCAGAGAGAGGTCATCTGCAGGTTAGACAAAATTCCTGGTGGATAGTCACCAGCCTGTTCATCAGAATCATTACAGGTTCCAACACATGGTCTTATTTGCAGAGCCTGGGCTGCAGCCACCCAATTTCTGCCCAAAAACATAATTCCACAGACCACCACTGACAAGTTGCCCCCTGAGACAGCCCTGCACTGCCCCAGTCATCCCAAGCTCTGACGGCACAGCTAAGGCTTCAATTGCTTAAACATGATCCTTAGAGTTGAAGTACTGAGCACATGCTGATTTACGTTCAGCCTTCTCAGAAGCCACACAGCAAGCTTTATAGTGCTTTTTTAGAATAGTTTTCACCATAAAAGCAATATACGTGTTACATAGTTCAGCCATGAACCCCCTACAACTTTTACACATTGTTTCACCCAGGTGAATAAGATATTTGCATTGCAGAACTCATCCCACTTTTCATTCAAGCAGGCACTATGTTTCAAATCAAATTCAAGATGAAGAACTCTGACAGCCAAGGAGAGAAGTTCTACAGCAAATGTAGGAGTTAATACTCAGTTTTACTGCTAAATTTATACCACCAATAATTGACACCATAACCTGGAAGTTTTAATAAAGGAAGCAAACTTCTCACTTACACTGACTTAAAATCAAAAGTAACCTTGCTGAATTACTCTGGTGTGAGATGGCAGCCAGACTTCCTGTGAATAAAAGAATACGGTTTATGACATAACACAATGCCCAGTGATGAAAAGTACTATGTGGAGAACAAGTTATCAGAAATTAGAGACAGCCATATCTTTAGGTGAATCCAGATAGCCTTAATGCTAATTTGAATTAGAATTCTTTTAATACCACTGAATACAAAATCATCCCCAGAAGATGAAAGGGCTTTGTTCAGAGCAGCATTAATGCACAACAGCTCTCTTCCTTCGAGCAAGAAAGAAAAGAGATGTATGCAATTTTTAATAAATGTTTGTATTGCCTGCTTCAGCTCTGGTGGCTTTTCCACGCATATATTTCTTTGTGTTGTTTGAGCCTGATACTGCTTCCTTCTTCATCCCCTTCTCCCTGGTGTGTAATTAAATGCTTCCCCCCAGACTATGTTGTAAATTAGATTTTGAATTGAGCCATTCTTAGCCATAAAACAGGAATTAATCTGTTTTTATAAACATACCTGGTTTACCTTATACCTTTGAGAGACACAGCCCAAAGGAGACCACTACGTGACTTTACTCAAATCTCAACTCAGACAGCAGCAGCCACCACAATAGAATTTGCAAGGGTAAAGGGGAGTGGGTGGAAGAGAAGGGAAGTGTGAGAAACAAAGTTGTGCTTTTGCAGTAGAGAATGCTTTTTCTTTATTCCAAGGGAGTTGGGGAGTCCTCATCAGGAGAAATGCTAAGTAGGGAAGTGCACAGGAGAAGGCCTCACTGTTCCAAAAGAAGGCAGAAGCTTGAGGAAAAGAGGACGAGCAGTGTGAGAACAGGAAAACCAAGATCACAAGTTCTCAAAACGTAAGGAAGGAGAAACTGAAGGGTTGAAGAAAAGAAAAATGGTACATGTGTGGTGTAGAGGAGCGTCGAGTAGCTTGTGAACCTGCAGTAGTCAGGCAATGAGGAAACAGGGAGGTGATCAGGCGTCGGGTAATAGGGAAGAAAAGGTTATGAGGTGTTGACTAAAATGCGCTCCTGACTGACAGGACGCCCGCCATTGCAATCGCGAATGGAATAGCTTCACAGAAGATCCTGTCTGAAGAAAATCGGTTGTGATTTTTCGCACAGAAGGAAAGCAAAGAGTTTATTATCTGAAGTTCCTGCTAACACAGGGTAAGCAGGACAGTATGGTCTTGTGAATCATTGGTTTCCTAGCAGACATAATAAGTATATTCAATTTTGACATAACATACAGTAAAAAGCAGAGTAAGAACAGCACATTTCCAGGAGCATGAGCAGTCAAATAACTGTTTTCATAGCTACATTGGATGTTGTACATGTAAATGATACCAAGAGAACCACCAGAAAGTTACCCACCCCTCCTAGCTGTGTTTTTACTACAAGAAAGAAAAACACTCTGTGGCCAGTTCTTCACATACTGCCAAGAGTTATCTGTTAGCAGGGCAAGTTATTCTTCTGGGGAGAGGCAAAGAAAAGCAGCACATCCCCTGTTACGCATTACTAATTAGCTCCAAGCTGAGGGTGAGGGTTCGCATAGAAGATTGGCAATGCAAAAACATTCTGACAAAAATATTCATTGAGCCAAGCCGTACAAGTGACTGCTGCCAGCCTGGAGACAATAATTCCATTGTTCTTCAAAATGAATTGATTTGGGAGCAATCTCAGAGGGTCCAGGAATGAATAAAAGGTAACATCTTTTGCAAATTCAGCTCACTTTCTGTGATTCAAGAGGGGTGGGTTTGTTTGTGCCTTTTTTATTTTAAAGAAAGGATGTTGAGCTGCGCTCAGTGCCTAGGCCCTGTTACTGTAAGCAATAACTCTTTTGCCTGTTTTAATGCAACTACCAAATTTAATTAGACAAAGCAAAGAAACGTCCTCCATTCAGTTAAAAAAAGACTGGAATGAAGAGGAACACAAGTGGGAAACCAAGCGTCTGATGCTAGGTTAGTAAGCACCTAGACACGCCTTCTAGAAGCCTCTCTTCCCCCTCCTCTGTTAACCCCAGGGCCAATAGCAGTGGCACTAAGGCCTCCGTTCCTGACAGCACGAGATTTGCCTCCACTCCTTTGCAGCTCCACAAGGCTTTCCAAGCCACACAAGACAGACGCCCATGATCTCCTGCCCTCGGATACAAGGGTGTCTTGGGGGTGGAGGACACTCTCCATAGCATTGCAGGGAGGTAGAGGTGAGAGAGATCTGACCTGCGTTGAGACAGTAACACACCAGAGGCTATTAGAAACAGGAACACACCATTTTTCCGCCATTGCATTCTCCATCCCACATAAGACTGAAATAATGATAAAATAGTGCTAACATTGTCCATGCAGTCCGCAATAAAGCGCATCCAAGGTTTTTAATAGTCTCAGGACTATTTCATATGCATTATTTTGTTTCAATAAACCTAGAAGTGCCTTTTCATATCATAAGGAGCATTTGCAGCTCTTGCTTTTTAAAACATGATATTTTTAGGTGCAACATCAATAATTTATTGACAGAGTGAAAAAAAATATCACACTGGCCTTATCTGAATAACTTAGTTTTAGTGAAAAGGAACGCTGTAGATCAAAGTGATCCAGAACAAGTCAGAAAGCAAAGAATTAAAACTTAATAGTGCTGTGAGCAGTCTTTGTGGGAAAGGAATTCGCAGGTGGCTTCGTGCTGTTCCACCTGTCCCTGAATTAGAGATAATGAGGAAACAAGCGGTAGAAACAAAAACTTGAGCGAGGTTGAGAAAGTAAATTGGCTACAGTGTTAAAGATGAGCTTTGGGCAGTGGCCAATTGCTGGCTGGCTCGAGACGCGTGTCTGAGGGTCTCTAACCTATGGTATGACAAAATTGGGCACGTGGACAGCGCGTGGGGCTACGGGGACAGTATGCGTAGTAGTAAAAAAGG
This sequence comes from Stictonetta naevosa, assembly GCA_011074415.1. Classification (NCBI taxonomy): domain Eukaryota; kingdom Metazoa; phylum Chordata; class Aves; order Anseriformes; family Anatidae; genus Stictonetta; species Stictonetta naevosa. Next base: position 1,956,073 of record CM021705.1, read on the forward strand.
GCAATAAGCATCTCCTGTTCAAGAGCCATCAGGAGTCCGTGTCTTTCATCCCTTCAAGTCTTCACTGAGAGAGAGAGGAGAGGAACAGAGTAGAAAGTCAGGGTTCTGCAAATTACTCCCGTACATGTGGAGTAAAGGTCTGCTCTTCACAAGACTTCCTGGTCAGTCAGCAATTCCCCTTTTATTAACTCTGCAGCCCGCAGCCTCTCTGCTTCGTTCTCCTTACCCATCTTCCCTCGACCTGTCCTAGTCTGCCTCTCTTGTGTATCCACAGAATAAAACGCACAGATGCGAAACAAGTTCAGATACAGCAATTCCCCTGTGACACCACTAACACCGGGTGAGTAACTTTTTGCTAAGGGTTATATTTTAGAAATCTAGACCTAGGCTCTCTAAGTGGAAAAAATGATTAAGGATATAGCTTCAATCAGCTACATACCCTCAAATATACGATTTGAATATTCAAGAGAATATTCAAGTATCGGACCTATTTCACCTATGCCATCAGCTGTTTGAGTTAATAATTGTTACTGCAACACAGCTATCAGGCTACTGTGTTTACCCAGGAACATTTGAAAGTTTGCAATTTGTTTTTAGCTGACATTGGTGAGGTACGCATCCACAGTTCTTTTCCTGCTTTTAAATGGGCTCACACAGGAAACAGAACCAGGTACTGTTCTGACTTCGATTTTTGTCTAGAATAAATCAATACATGGCAGCAGGTTTTTTAAAAAAACTGATTCCAGCTGCAGCGTTAACAGCCTTTGAGTTCGACTGTACTTACAAGAAAAAAGGTTCACAGGAGTAGTGGGGAAAGAGCTGCAAAGGCAGAAACTCCTGCTAATGAGCAGGGCATCCAAATATATGCTTAAACAATTGATTTCCATCTCTAAGTTCTCCTCTTCTGAGTGGAATTAACAGGTCAGACCCCAAGCATTACACCCACCATACATGCTATTTTATAACTAAGTGCTTCCCCCTCTGGAGTCAGCCCCATTTTCCAACAACTCCACAGTTTAATCATTGTTAAAAAAAGACAATGACTGACAATTTAATGTCGGATTATTGCTCACAACACTTATCCTGCTGTTATTAGAGGCTCAGATTTGGCTGCAAAGCAATTTTCCCAGAAGGTAAAAAATTTAGGGGTCTCCTCAAGACACCTCTGAGCCATGGAAAATTAAACATAGACCATTTCACAGGGAATCCCAGTTTCAGCCAACAAGTTATTTTTGTTGAACTATCCTGGAACAGCCTCATCATTGAAGCAGCCTATGGTCAAAAAAAGAGAGCTGAAAACCCATTTACCTGCAAGTTTTTTCCAGAAGTCTTTCCTATCTTATTCACAGCTCTTTAAGTAGCCACATGAGTAGTTTTACTGGGGGGAAGGGGAAACAACTACACTTTTACACACCTACAATTACCATGAAGTTGTTCAGCTGATTGGTACAGGGAGGTTATGCTAAAAGCAATAGCTGATGTCCTTAGCTTCAAGTTTGCTCTAATTTTGTCAAGCCTAATGTAGGGACCTCGTGCCCAAAAAGCTTTCCTACTTATCCCAATTACATCAGCCTTTCCATAAGGATTCATCATTTCAAACTGTAAGTTGTGTATCTCAGATCTGAATGACTGCAGGATGCCACAGACCTACCAGTACTGCTAGGCAAGTATTAACCAATCTATACTTTAAAATATGAAAATCAATACTAAAGATACCAGATCTTCAAGTCAAAAGCATAGTGATTTTTAAATGTAACTGGGGAAAAAAAAAAAAAAAGTGAGTTTACGACTGTATTACATTCCTTCTTTTGGCATGCTATCAAAGGTAAAAAAAATTAATATTTGTCCCTAAATTATTGCAAGGTACAGTTTGTTGAAAACCTACTTCTGATGATATCCTTAACAGAACCATGTTTTCATGATGTTAAATAATCGTATCAAGTCAAGAAGAGCTTCAAAACATGCTCATCTCAGGTATTTAATGCATTTTTCTCCTCAGACTTGTCCTTCGTTGCTCCCCAAAGTCTTTCACTGATAACAGAAATGCTGACATATGCAAGCTGTAGCCAGTACACTGCTCCAAGACTGTCAAAGGCAAGCGTTGGTGCGAATAACATGGAGGGCACCTGGGTTATAAGATACTGTCATATTACATGTACTAAAGACCAGACAAAACTAATAGCTGAAAATCTCAAAATAAATGGGAGTAGCCTGCAGTACAAGAAAGCCCAATCCTTGCAACCTGCTGGTCACCGTAACTCCCATTGCACTTAGCAGTAATTCACAAGTGCACAGACCTTTGTACTTTAAAGAAATCCACCATTAAATATCAAACTGCTTATTTTGTGGTGTCTCAGGTGTCCCAGTACAAGCTGGTTACACAGTTCTCCAGTGAACTGAGCCAGTCTGAAGGCCAGGGCTCACATGTTTTACATACAGGTTCCCAGTGTCCTGAAGTTACCCCTCTTGCCTTTCATACCACAGCCTATCCTCTACTAAAGAGGGCTGAAGTCACACCTGAGATGGCGCTTAACCTGAAACACACCTAAAGATCAGTGAGGCATCTGATGTGAGGTAATTACTGTACACCATGCTAACAACCCCCATCATCTTCCCACACTTTCATTATCAAGAATTATCAAGAGGTACAAAGGTAGGAAGGCTCAGTAAAATGAGTTGAAATTGATAGAGCAAGTTGGCAGAGATGTTTTTATGATTTTTTTTTTTAATTTAATAATAGTTTTTGAAAAGTACTTTCTAGCTTTTGGAGCGATAGCGAGAAGAAAGGAAATGTAAACTGATGAAAAGCATTTCCTTTTCAGTTATGTTCATGCCATAGTACTTCATGAGCGGTGGTAACGATCACTTTTCAGTACTAAAAAGGGTTTATCCTTTTATTCTTACAGAGCAGTGCAACTGCACATGAAGTAGTACTATCCAACCTATTACTTGGATACTGAACCACTGTCATAAATCCGCATTTGATTTTTATGCAATCAAAATGAGCATGTGTTCATCTTCAGTAAGCTTAGAGCATCTAAAAAGAGACCCCGTGACGTGTGCCTGTATAAATAGGCAATACCTGGTTCTGCTGCACGTGGTTAGCAGCCCTGCTACCAGGTCCCTGCAGTCTCAGCCCCTACTGGCCTGTACAGCAGGCACACAAATTCTGACTTTACATGCCTGTTAAAAAACTTAACTTTTGTAAATGGCTTTCAACTCTTCTGAAAAAGCTTTAAGTAAATGCTTCCAAAGCAAAGTCATGACTGACATGCAAGAAACAGTCAGTTGAGAAATCGGGTACTACTAGTTCATTGTGATATCCAGAGGTCTGGGAAATCCTTTAATAGACTATACAGACACACAAAGATAAAGTCCACTTTAATCAATGTATTTGTTCCATATTCTGATTGTCTTTCCTGAAGACAAAACCAAATAGCAACAACACATATAAGCTGTACAAAGCAAACTGATCGCTGAATTTGGTTAAGACTCCTGTTCTTGAATAAGAAAGCATACCAATACAACTCTAGGGAAGACTAACCTCTAAGGACTGGCCATGAAAGCTGTTGGAACTTGAGACAGAACAGGAGAAAAATCAGTGTTTTGTAGGTTAGTCATTTCCACACTTGGGTCAGCAGGCTCAATGAAGCATACAGCTGTGCATCACCAGTACTGAGGCTGTGCTGCAAGCAGGAACCCACAAGCTCCAGACACTGCCCTCTTTGGTAGGCCTCCAGCAATGCTTTAAGCACAGCTGGTAGGACTGACTAGCACTGAATTTTTGCAGTCATGCTTTCAGTTTATATTTTGCTTTCCCAGCACCTTGTCAATTCACAGGAGCTGGTGGACTACTTTCCAGCCTTGGGCAGAGGATGTGAACTCCTGTATGTATCCTGTACGGAGCTGTAAAAAACACTGCTAAGCTTTGAAGAAAAGCAGCAGGCAAAGCTGTTAAAATACATGCTTAATTCACAGCTATGATTCTACTCCAACACTACAAACTGAGGGAAGCTGGCAGGAGAGGCAGCCCCTACACCCAGACATTTCAAGAAGCATTTTGAAAAATTTCATTCTATATATTGCTTTGATCAACGTAGAGATACTTAATTTTAATTACCACCAGCATGCCAGGAGCACAGATGGATGCCTGTTAATTGAAGCTACCAGAGTTTCATGTAAATTGAAAGAATAAATCAAATAAATAAATATCAGCCTCCCAAGAACATTCAAACTAAAAGATGGTAATGAGTTTTGGAATCAAGGAAGGAAACTGTTGTCAGTGAAAAATAGCCAGCAAAGATAACAGACCTCTGCTGCGAGACGACCATCAGTAACTACTGTCTTATCGGAGGGACGGCCATAAGCCATGGAGAAGCACTGCAGGGACAGATCAATTCAGTCAGGTATTGGCTTAAATCCAGCAGCAACAGAAACAGCAATGCAAGTTATGTCTCCTGAAGTAGGCACAAGAGAAATTTAGTCAACATGCATGAAACCAGAATAGGCAGCCAAAGATCCCTGAGACAGACCAGTTTTCAAGCTGTCTGGAGGAACACAGACATGAAGTGGGGAAGTGGAGAACAATGGACAGTTAAGCTAAGTCTCCAGTATCAATAGTCTCCACTAGATTTCAACACCAGATACTCAAATCCTTCCAAGCTGATTTAGGATTCCAGAGGAGTGACAGGTTCACAGCCCTGAATACTTTAATGTTCAGTATTTCACATTGCAGAGATATTTAACTGGGACAATTTTTGCAGACACTGCCATATGGTTTCGTTGACACTAAAGACAAGGACATCAACTGTAAGGATGGATTCTCGCCAGAGTCAATATCTGCAGTAATCAGCATCTTACTTGCTGATGCCAGTGAATAACCTCAGCCTGTAGTTACTTTCACAAGCCCCATGCAGGCCCAAATCCCCACAATCTCACATCTCACACTTGGCAACATACTCCAGAAACCACCCCACTAAATGCTCCAAGATCTTACTGTGTGAGAGTCCTGCAACGTCTCCTGGTTTTGTGCCTTTGGGTCTGCTTAAGACAGAAGCAGTGCCGTTCTCAACACACCCCAAAGCCAAACTCTCCCTTTGTGTTATTCGGAGCACAGAGGTGGTGACTGCAACTGAGCTGCACTATAGGATCTGGATCTGAATAGAAATAAACTAAGCCAAGGCAAACAGACCAAAGATACAGCAATGGATTAACAACCGAGACAAACTTCCACAAAAAGCAAACAGCAACAGGCTTATCTTAACGAGAATCATGAATTGCTTCCTTAAAATATAAACCCTGGGTAAGCTGCAATGCTCAGCGTGGAGAAAAACAAGCGATTCCACAAGTGAATATTCTGAGTTACAGACAGCATAGGAACAACAAGTTGAATCACAAGTAATATGGACAAACATCATGCATCTACAGATTCTAGCAGATCACTATTCCACAGAATGGAAACGTTTCTCATCCAGTTCATAAAACACTTGCATGGTTTCCACAAAAATACAGAAGAGTTTTCAGAGGAAAGTCTCCTACAGGTAAGGCTCAAATCAGCTATGATAAGACTTCAATGCAATATCATCCTGGTGTCTTCAGAGAGAAAAAAAAAAAAAAAAAACACACCACACAAGCCACAGCATCTTGTGATCTTACCAGCACAGAAAAGCTTGAAAAATTAAGCTTAAGTACAGCTATTTTAACAGTACAGAAATGTAACCTCTAGGAGCAAGGATGAGTAGTCACTCACAGTCAACACCAATACACAGAACATTAGAGACTTGTAAGACCAACATTGTTTCTACTGACATTACCCACGGACATCCTCCCCAGCTTGTGTTAAAAATTGTCAACTGGAGAAAGTGAAAATATATCAGTAATAACAACTACATGGCACCACAGATGAGAAGATCTGTTTTAAAGGGAAGAAACTGAATGAAAAGATGGCTATGTTTATATTGCAAAGTATAGTCAGACCTCCCAGCCCTGGAAACAGCACAAACACATCACTGCAGCCTTCTATTTAGGCTAATTAGCTCTGCTGAGGAGGAGGGTATGCTTGCAGAGGCAGAGCACAATGTTAATGCAGTTATGCTGTTTCTGGGACCTACCTCGTTAAGCAATGCACTGTGTAGACACATGCAAAATGATTCTGGATAACAGCCATTATTTCTCTTATGCGTGCCTGTGAACAGAGCTGAAGTTTGCATTTGGGTTTTAACATCGCATTTTTAAAATATGAACAAACAAAAGCAACCAAAAATAACTCAAAAGGTCAAAACCCAGGAAGACTGAAATCCCACTCATTTCTGCAGTTAAAGGACAATTTAAGGTATTTCCAAACACAGCATCCATAGAGTTCTCTCACCTGTTTTCAGTAACAGTTACTGCCTTCACACAGTAAGTAGATGACCACCACACATTATTTGCCAGTCAAATATTAAATATTCCATCTTAAATGTTGTATTTTTTTTTTGTACTGTTGTTTTACAGCTGCTTCACCTAGATGTTTAGCTAGGTGACTGTACCCACAAAAACTCAAAAAAAGATCGGGTACCCAATTGTTCTTGCCTTTGGCTCAATATGAAGCCCAGTAATACGTCTTCCTAATTGCAACCATTAACAGAGAAAAGTCTGTTGTTTATTAGCCTGCCTTGCCAGCCCCCATTCCCACATCCCACTAGCTACTTACAAGCTGCAGAGCACTAGCAAACTCAGAGCAGTGCTACAGATGCTGAGGCAAGAAGGTGTGCAAAAAAATCCAAAAGATGTGGCTGCTTCACTTGTGGGATGATTACATTTTAACCACTGCCAAATGGAGTCCTTGAAGCAGGGGCCAGTCTCCATGCTCTAATTACTAGGCTACAAAGCCAAGGTCTTTCTTGCTCACCCTCCCCCAGTGCCACAATTAACACATCCTTTTTTGAGCCTTGTCCTAGTTTTAAGCAGTAGAAATGAGATATCAGAGGCTGAGAGTCCCCTTTATTAAGTTTACTTTAGACTGATGGCTAGGAAGAACTCCAGCTAGGAAAGGAATTAACCTGCATCTCCTGCTTCCCCTGGGGAGGCTCCAACAGCCTGGGGTGGCTGCACCTCCCTGCCCAGCCTGCTGGAGCACCATCTGTCTTGCTCAGCCCTTCCCACCCACTCCAGCCAAGTTTCACATCTTCACAAGTGCAAAGCACAGCTCTATTTCAAGGCCAGCCACCGTCCTGTTTTAAGTGTTCCATCACCTACACTGCACGCCTGGTGCTGGGGCCCTCAGCACAGCCCTTCCACAGCCCCTGCTAGAACACGTGCAGCACCCTAACATCTTGTTTTACAGTGAAGATCTCAGCATCCAGCCTGCTTGACAAGCTGCCCCCTCTGCCTCCCAGATGCTCATGTCTCTTCCTCCCTACACCCACACCTCCGCGAGGCAGGTCCCTGTCTGCCAGCCACGTGACTGATACTCACCAGACTTGTGACAGGACCTCAGTTGAAAACAGATTATTTTTAACCCAGTCCCCAGCTCTCTGATACAGTTCAGAGCACATCAAAACAGTCACACCAACACAGCTAGTCGGGTAGGGAGCCCCAGCCAGGTGTGAGCAGGGAAGAGGAATAGCTGCTGAGCCATGGGAAATGCAGGCTTACAGCAGAGGCTACTGGCTGTGGCTTCAGAGGTGACTTGGGTGCCACCTCATGCAGGTCCACAAACCCCACCCTGTGTATTTCTGCATTGCCCGGGAAGCCACAACGATGTGGGTGTAAACCACCGCAGAAGTTCAGAAGTGTGGTGATGAGACTGCACATCAACCCGACTGCTGAAAGCCTCACGTCACCGCATCAGGCCCACCTGGCCCATTTCTTTCCAAATGTACCTCTGCTGAGCTCACTGGAGTAACACCAGTAACACGAGTGGCGCTAACCCCTCAGCTTACCAATGTCATGACTTTTCAGCTGACAGAGGAGAGCTTCAGAGCAAGATCCTGATATCCCTGCAGTCCTCACTGCAGGGTGTGGGTCCCTGCCCTCCCCACTGCAGGATTTCACACACCACTTTTCTGCCAGAGAGGAGCGCAGGAACAAGAGGGCAATCAGATTCAAGGAATCCTATAAGAAACCCTGCTCTGGATGCCTTTAACCCTGAACAGCTCTGCGTACCTCAGAAACACCATTGCTGGACTCTGCATCAGTGTAACTTACCTGCTTCACCCCTTTTCTCCAAGATGTTATGAAGTTCTTCTAGTAAGCCAGTAGTCACAAATTAACTTTAGTTCTCCCTGCTTATTTCTCAAGTTCCCTTGCAAATCAGGCATTCTCCTATCAGTAGTCTACTAACGCCAAGCAGCAAAAATCTTGAAGGTCCACAGCCTGTTCCTAGAGCAGTATTGGTGTTAAAATACATATAAATAATGCATTTGGATTTGAGCTGCAGCCCAGTTCTGAAACATATGCTAGATTTGATTAAGTGTACATTGAATAGATTACTAACCGTTCATGTTACTTGTAATTAGGAGAGCTTGATGATAAGTGGAAAACAACTTGTACAAGTTTATTGCACCCTCTCCCTTATACCAATGCGTGATCATAATGAGAGTTATAATCAGGGAAGACAAAGATGGCCATGCAACTGCACTGCTGATTCAGCACCTGGAGTCCCAGCAGGTGCCCCACGCACCAGAGAGGGTGCATTTTACACAGCTGTGGCAGGTTGGAACATGCTGCCATGGTTCTGTACTGGGCTTCCCTCTTGAAGCTGATCTACTTATCTGACTGGGTGACTTGTTTGCTCTGCATCACCAAACGCTTTCAGTGAGGGCAACATGCCACACAGAGCATGAACTGAGCAGATGGCTGCCAATACTTAGAAGATGACACGTTCCTGTAGCTGGCACCCAAGGTGCATTAGAAAACATTTGATTTCACAGAAATTTGGTCTTAATATCTACAGCAGCCTAATGAGCAACAGAAGTACCTCTCAGTCAGCCTGGAGCAGCCTTATCCCACAGTCGTGTTCCCTAAGCTCACCTTTCCTTTCCCTTACTCTCCTCCAAAACAACCCCAGTAATTTTGGCTATTTATAATGCTAGACCTGGGGGGGTGTAGAGCATATCACATTGCTCATTGCTGCCTTGAACCCTGCAAACAAGTCAGTCTGGAACACATAATGCCCTTTCTAAAAAGTGCTCGTACTAAAAAGCTCTAAGCCACAATTCCTAAAAAGCAGTGCTTCTCTCAAAAAGGATTAGGCAGTATTTTAACTTCATTACCCATAGGAAAATTCCTGATTTTAAGGTTTGCACATGACTAAAGTTACATGACTTTTAAAAATAAGACAATATTATCTATCCTCTTAAATATTCATTATTCTAAAATTTGAATTCCAAAAGCCTCCTGAAGGGGAATTATCACTGGGACAGCATCAGGGAAAAATTGATCCTGGGCATGACAGCTTTTCCTAGGAACGTCTGCTAACCCTGAGAGCTTTTTAAGTTAGCTTTTTTTTTTTTTTTTGGAACATTCCACTAACATATTTGATCATCACCTTCATACTAGAAAGAGATATCCAGAAATTTCTGGACAAAGTTCATTTTTCAGCCCCATCAAATAATCAGGTGACTTTGTTACATCACCTGCTGATCATTTCTGCCTCCCATCAGAACTGAACTTCCCACTGAAATAGATGCACTCCCTGCAATCAGATGCACTGCCTAATGAGTCACTGCATGGCCCATTACAGCTGATGCCTAGCCTATCATTTCACATACTGAAACACAAGGCATTTTGTGCTGAATATATTTAAGAATAAAATACACAATCAAAGCTGAATCCCAACTCGGGACAATAATGGAGGTACCTTTAGTCATTTCAATCTGCATATTCAATCTGCTTTTCAGTTGTTGTTCTTTTTTTTTTTTACACAGCAAAAACCATGGAGGAATGCGGGACCACCCGTGGTAGCACTTTGCTAAGTATATTCAAGTACCAAAAAAATCTACCCCTACCCACACGTCAAGTATATGAACAGTAGCAGAGTACATCGGGAACAAGGAACAGGCTCCATCTCCCCTCTTTGCAGCCTGACTCTGGTTTTCCTTCATGGATTCCAGCACAAACGTTTTCTACTGCTTGAAGAGATTTTTGTAGCACCAACTACCTGAGAGCAGCCAGACTGAGCTAGTCTTTATGAGATTGCTGAGGCCATCACTTACCGCGATCAAACTGTAATCCATTACTGAAACAAATATTGCAAGTGAACCTGATAGATCAACTGTTTAGCTTGATGCATCTACTTCTCAAGCAGTTGTAGCTCTTTCCAAATTCACTGTATTGACTTTCTGACAGAACAAGTCACTACAGTGAAATCATGATGAAGCAGCAGATAAGAACACAAGAGTGCCAGATCAGCAACATGAATTCCTACAATGGCCTAAAAATAGTACCAGTGCTCAGGAAAATGCTTTTATTTAAAAAAAAAAAAAAATGCTGCTGGAAGCACAGGGCAAAATTTCTCCTTACTTTCTCTTAGAGCAGGCTAGTTTCAGAGTAGAAGATCACATTAAATTCCTGCTAGGACCAGAAGTACTCGTCTGTTCCCAAAAGCTCAATTACAGAGAACCTGGCACTATCCCCACTGCATGAGCGCAGGTGACCACAACTCTACCAGGAGAAGGGGGTATGCATTTTGAAACAACCTCATGCTAGGAATGCTGTTAGGATGTGGCCTAGCTGCAGGCTGGTTCAAGTGCTGAGGCATACGCTGCTCTGGACTAGGCTGCAGGGTAAGGCATGCAGCACACAGGGGCATTGAGGGCAAGATGAAGTGCCAATGACTCTGAAGAAAGCCAAGGCTCCAGAAGGAAGATAAGGCTGCGTTAGAATTCAAGTACATCTGAAAGCAATTAGGAATTTCAACTCCACTTCAGGAAGGGGGAGCACATATGTCAAAGACTACTTAGTTTAACAGAAAGGAGAAAATGTTGCTACTATACAATATGCTTCATTCAAACAAGAAGGGAAATCAATACAAGTATATTTGCCAGCTCTTCACCTAGCCTCCATGGTAAATCCAAACTGAGTCTTGCCCATACCTCAGCTCCCAGCCCTACCTTTCAGAAATGTAGTTTGATTCTACTGCCTGATAAGGTCCTGCCACTACATGCATAAATTAAACAATCTTAATTTCTGCTCCTCAGACACTGCACCTTGTGTGGCCTGCACCACTTGCATGTGTTCCTTAATGCCTTACTCCAGCATAGAAGATGCTGTCTCCCTCTCTAAATTGCCTTAGTCTTTTACTCAAAGAGGTGATGTAAGAATTGCCTACAGGTTAAAACTATATACTATTACATTAAGGTTAGAATATTTTTTTTACTAAGCATAGATTTCAAATTAAGAGTAAGTTCAATCAATTAGCTAGAGTGCCCCATGTGCCTGTCTCATGCTGCTCCGGCCACTGAGCAACAACCCCTTGTGCCACAGTACCTGCCCCTGTTCTGTGCATCCTTAAGGCTGCCAGCATGCCACATTTTGCCACATTGCACTTCAATGGATGCTAGCTATACACTGCTTTACATTAAGAACTAGAGAGCTGAGTTAGAAACAGTAATAGCTTTGTATTTAATATTCATGCAAGAATAACCATATTTCAAACTAACTTTTTAGACAGTAACACGGTCTATTCCATCAGACACATTATCCTCTCCTCACTGCCCAGCTTGTTCATCGATTCCCAGAGTACCCAGGGCAGCCTTGGGTTGCAGTATGCTGCTACACGTGCTCATAGCCAGCATGGGTACAGGGAGCTCGTTTACCATTTGGATATCACAGGATACCCCCTTTCACCCTCCAAGTCCACTTGTGTAACATGGAAAGCAGAGTGCCAGAACTGATGATAAACTCCAAGCACTAACAGTCCAAAGACAGCGTTAGGGAGCCCTCCACTCTCTTCTAAGCACTTTACAGGTGAGTCAGAGAAGAAATAAGAGCAGGAATCTTGATTTCGCTTCAGTAACCTAATACAGAACTGATGGGAACACTCAAGATAGTACTTCTGCTCTCTAATTAAGACAGTTAACTAAATAGTTATGAGGGTTTTTAAACACAAACCATTTTAAATGCATCATCTGCCTACACAGTTAGCTCCTCTTGCTCTAAAATTATGTTTAGCTTTTTCATTTTTTCCCCCATTTCACCCTCCCACAGGGATAAATTCAGCAGCTACACAGAAATCTGTTACATATTGCCTGTACACTTAAGCCAAGAACATCTAAGGTTTATATGTGATAATAATTTACATCTAATTCATTGTTTCAGCAAGGAGTTATAGATTATCAGGACACACATTCACAGTGGTCAGAGTAGGCAACAGGGTACCAGCTGTGAGCCCCCACACACATTCTCTTAGCATCTCCTACACAAAGAGTCATAAAAGATGAGGAGCCATTATTAGACACTGTACCAAGGTCTGAAGCCTGCAGTGAGTAAAGAGTCCATCAATTTCTTAATATGATTTAAGGAATCTAAGTACAGCTTACAAGCTCTGTAATAATGAAAGCCAGCAACTGGGAAGTGTTAAACTTCAAAATAAGCCTTTATTTACATGAAAGCGATAAACGGCTAGTTAACACTCACAGCAATGCATTTTCCCAAATTATTAATTGCAAGAGAACTAATTAAGCAACAGGGAGCCTGATTGCCTACAGAGGAGGAATGAGACAAGCGATGAGATGAGAGCTCACCTGTGCAAGAAGGCTGAGAGGTCACAGCAGCCATGGCTGCAGCCATTTCAGTAAGCAAAGGAAGGGAAGAGGCAGAGAGTTTCTGTAGTTCACCTGGGAGAAGGCTGCCACTAGGCAAGAACCCCACGTAAGCCTAAACAGGACTTCAGAACAGCAAGGAAACGCATACAGGTGTTTATTCAGTCAGTACATGTGTGTGAGGAACAATCAACTCCAAAGCCTCTCCTTACCTGTAGGACAGTCCATTGAGCAGTCGCACATCCCTGAAGAGGTGACCCTAAGCAGGAAGGCACACCCACAGTGCCAGTCAGGACATGCCAGTGCCCTGCAGCCCACAGCAGCATGCCCGTGTTGTCACAGTGAGGACAGGAGCTCGACGAGAGCTGCACCCACAGGGCCTGAATCCCGCACCATGGCACAACAGACTCCTGGCACATTCCCACCATTTCACAGGCCCACAGTCCGCAGGCATTGCTGCTCCAAAGGGGCTCCTCACAAGCCCCTGCAAGCAGAGCCCTTGCTACAGACTTCCTTCCTCCACCCCATGAGTGCCTGTTCAACTAGGGGGCATTTTTAATTCCATATTAACTAATTTTAACATCACAGTCCCATTTTCTTCAGACTTCAACCCCTACAGTTACCAGTCCAAAACACCTTCAGAGCCCTGCTGCTGCCATGACAGGCAGACCCTAGTGCACGTCTCCACAGCTCAGTTTAGCTGACGGTGCTCTCAGACACACTATCTCCACCCCCAAACCTCACCACAGCAGCACCCCAGTGCTGCAGCCACCCTCATCCTGAATTCACCCACCCCACTGCAACAGCATGGCCGTCCCAGCTCACCTCCATCAGCCACAGGGTGCCACACGAGCTTCTCCTCACACAGCTGCCTCTCCTGAGTGGCGCAGGGCCATCTACATCCATCTTGAACCTCTTTTTTTGTTAGGCTGCACTCAGGAACCTCCTTAGTCACAGCCAATGCTCTTCAAAGCATTTTGAAGGCCTTTCACCCCAAAGGGCACTTTCTACAAGGTTCCTGAACTTCGCAACGTTGCCACCTCTCTCCGTTTACCAGAGCGCTGTGGGCCACCAGAGCCAGGCCTCAGGACTGAAGAGTTTTTGCTCAGCCTCCTTTCCTCAGATTTTCAGCAGTCCTGAGGCTGCACCAAACACCCAAACTGCAGCATTCCTTCCCCTCAGAGGAGCCAAACAAACCCTCAGCACTCCACAACACAGCCCTCCTCCAGTCACGAGGAAAACCACCACCCCACATTTACCCCCTCAATGCCCACCCTGAGCAGTGCTCCTTCCCCCCAAGAGCTGGGCCTCCCCCACCTCAGCCAGCTGCTGCCTGTGAGGCTGATGGCACATGGCAGCCATGGGCGCCAGCTGGGCCAGGCCTTCACCAGCACCCAGCAGGACACTGGTATGGACACATACACAGACAAAAAGAAAGGGTGGGGGGCAGCTCAGCCCCTTGCAATCTGGAAGGGCAGGGAAGACTTCTGTTTTTATCCCATCTTCCCAAGAAACTGTTAAATGCCTGGGAGGCAAAGGGGGTTAGCAGCACACCTCCTCAGTTACTTTCCGGTGTCCCTCCTCCACTTGCTGTGTGATTCCCAACTGGCACATCTGTGGTACTGCCTCCAGAAAGTCAGTGATTACTTCTCTGGTGTGGTATCAGATACAACACTTCTTTTTTAAAACAAAATAAAACTGAGGGGGCTCAAGGACCTGTGAAATGAGCCCTATGATGAGGTTTCCTGGACTAAAACAACCCAGCAAATCTCCTCTGGACAGTAGCCACAACATTAAACTTTTTATGCTGTGTATTTTCACCTCTTTTCAGCATGAAAGAACATGTGAATAGGGACCAGATGTTAAACTTCTACAAAATGAAAGCACTAAGGTCAGCATTGGCTGCTTCTTGCTCGTTCCCGTAACGGAACAGAGAGACACAAATAACTGCAATACTTCCTATGCTACAGTTAAACCAAAATCTCTTTGAAATGGATACTCATTACCACTACCAGCACTGATGCTCTGAGCTGGAGCTATGGCCGGCAGAGCAGGTGGAAAGTGCATAACACCATCAAGATCAACATGCTTCAAGCCCCAGCTCTGCTCTGGCAGTCTTTTGCACTGCTCTACAGGTAGAAAGATACCAGATGTCTCCAGCCACCTCAGGGTGGTATCGGTGGGGTTCTGGTGTAGACATCGAATCTTAGGTGGAGAGGATGACAAGGTGATATAAAGGGCATCCTGAAGAATGAAATAGGTCACCACTCCAGGAACTAAGTTAGTATTCCTAAAAACACCTGCTTGCCAAGTATGTAAGGTGCCTAGTTTTAGTAAGTGAGCTAGATAATGTAAGAATTAAAGATTTAATACCAGACCAGTATAGCAAGCATCCATGGGTACAAACAGTGGCAAACAATCAAATACTGAAAGCTGCCAAAAGAGATACTGGAATTTATATGAACACTAAATATGTCCCTTTTCCATTTTACATCTCCTGTGATAAAATGTTATGAGACACGCACATGGCTTGAAACAGATAATTACTGATAATCCTAGCTGGTGGGAGAAGGAACCATCTGGCAGATGGAAAATAAGAAGATGCCAAGATTTTAACAGACTAGGGGGGCTTCTTGAGAATTTATGCACAGAGGTTTGAAGAAAGAAATATTTAGACAAAAGGTCAACTATTCTGTTTCTATCTATAGAAAACCAACAGCATGCATATAAGTATGAAAACTATTCCTGTTTGAAATTCATCTTGAAATTATGAGCAAAACGGTTGAATCAAAAACTGTTAGAAGTGAGGAATTCATTCCACATATCGTGATTAATCACAAATAGTTATAGCACACAGTATCAGCACATTTTATCTTATATCCTTTAAGTGTCTATCCTCTGCTTTTAACATGCAAATGGTTTTATTCATCCTCTTCTGACCTTGCTGCATTGTATCATTTGTTTCTTTCCATTTTCCTTAACAGTGTCTCCTCCTACTTATAGCAGAGAAAAAGCAACTTCTGGTAGATTCTGCTTTGTATTCCTTTCCTTTCTTCTGAATCAATTTCTTTGCCTCAGCTCTCCTCTTTATCACTCATGGATAAAACAAGGGACATTGCTGGTTGCAGTATTCTAATTGTGTATCCACATTTTTCCACAGATCAGTACTCACTAACCATTTTGCTGCTGGCCCTTTGCAACAACTGAGCTACAGCCAGCAAGAAATTTATGTAACGTAATTAGTGATTTGGGGCTAGTTTTGCCAAAGCATCATGGTACACCATGAGAACTGTCAAGCACTGCAAAAGGATGCTCAAGGAGTATACAGTCTGTGTCCTTGGAGGCTTCCAGTACCCATCAGGATAAAGCCTGAAGCAACCTCATTTGATCTCATAGCTGACCCTGATCTGAGCAGGAGTTTGGACCAGAAACTTCCTGAGGCCCATTCCAACATGTGTTTATTAGTCTATGTTTTTCGGAGGCACCCTGAAAATGTAAGTCCCACTGACTCCTGCACAATACTCCCGTTGCAATGGAAATTACATGTGAAGGTATTCTTGAAAATCCTACTCAAAACTTACTAGCATCTTTAGAGTCCTTAAAATCGTAGCTGTAGGGCCCATTTCACTTAACAACTTCAGCTTCCACAAATGCCATTAGAAAAAGTTTGCTCAGCAGCTCCTAACAGCCTGCCTTGCTCAGATTGCTTTGTTAGTAATTTTTCATTCTGAGAGTTCCTCCAATCTGATTTTCATCTTGTTTTTCAGCAGAAAAGCTCCATTTTCATTCAAAACCCATCAGAATAATGCTATTATATCTAGACACAATCTTGTGGTACCTCACACTATAAAAGAGCCACAGGCTGTCCTGGCTATTCACCAACTTCTATGACAGGAACAAAGAGATGGTAACTTACTGCTCAATCTCAATTCCCTTCCCACCACCCTGGTATAATAAGCATATTCTTATATCAGAATGGAATTGGATGCCAAAGATCTCACTTGCATAAGGGGGCTGGGGAGGTCCCTCTCTGTGCTGCAGATAGGCCCCTTACAGAATTTTCTTTGGCAAAGAGATTTGTTATATATTTTTACATGCACTTTACAGTTTTTGCGTTTCACTACAAAAGCAGATGACTCCTCAGTCCTAGTTCTCACATTTGCAACACCATTTAGAGAGTATTTTCGTACCTTTTGTATGAATGTGTCCGAGGGATGTTAACCCTTCATGCGCCAGTGGAAGACGGGACACCTTAATGTTTCACTTTGGGTTTGCACAGATCCATATGCTAAATACTTAATAACAAGGGGCCACTCTTGTGATCCTTTCATGATCTTGTGATGCAGGGATTGCAGGGAACCCCAAGCTGCAAAGAAAAGTAAATACATGGAAGTTTTCCAACTTGCAGTGTTAAAAATCTGCATTGTACAGGATCTGTACATTTTCTTTGCAGAATTAATAACTTAAGTGAAGAATCATGGATGTCGTGACGGCCAAGAGCTCTTGTTTAAATATGTTAACAACTCACTTGGTACCAGTGAATCCAAAGAAAGCAGGTAAACCTTCTTTTTATACTTTACGTGTTTGTAGCATAATGAATATTGCTGAAATGCTACTACATGTATTTTTGATTTTATAACACATACACACATTTTCATAAGATCTTTCCTGTTAGCTCTGATACAAAACATGAACTGCATCCAATGACTGCCAGGGTAATTACTAGAGAGCAGTGACCATCGAAGTTGGACACTTCAATGGCAAGCAGTCTCGTGCTGCATAATTCCAGCAGAGTAGTATTTATCCTGCTATAGCACCCTTAATTGAAATGGCACTGGAATAAGAATAGTTTTGATCCATTTGATTAATGCAGGCAGCATTTGCCCATTGTTCAGTCTGTTCATATTAAGCAGTGACACAACTGGTTTTCATAGATAAAAAGAGACCCATGTCTGCATTTTAAGGGATGCACAGGAGCAAAACTGAAACGCAGACTCTAAGACCACCCCTTGCAGTATGCAGAAGCTCACGTGAAACACCCTTCACTTTCAAGGACACTTAAAACACACTACAGCAATTAAAAATGGAAGGGAAATAAAGAATAATCCCCCTCTTTTTCTCATGGCCTAGAGGATGAAAAACACTTGTTTCAGAATTGATTATAACCACTGTATTTTATCTCTGAAGACCTGAGTTCAATTCATAACTGAAAAACATGGTTTGTGGTCTTAATTTAAGTCAGTTCTGTTCCTCTTCCCAGTCAGAGCATGAAGTTAAACACCTGATGAAGAATGAAGTGATCAGAAAGAGGAATTTCCTCCTTTTGTTAGAAAGAACCAAAGATACTTTATCTGCCCATCTTTTCCTTATCAACTCCTCATCACTGATTTAGGTCAGCTGCAGCAACTTGCATGCTTTTACACATCTTATGTTTTAAGTTGATCCGGTGTTTGGAGGACAGAGGGTTTCCATGTGCTTTTGTACATGTAGCAGTTGCTACCATTAGCAATGCTTGTACCATTTTCTGCATTTGTTCATAGCAGAAAACAGCACATAGTAAAACACTGGCCTTTCTGGTCTGTCGAAACAACATGCCACATCTTCAAAATGGTCTCCCAGTTCAGTGCAACTTAGTGCACTCAGCATGTAGTTTATGCTATTGATTCTTCACTAATGCAAGGTCTTCAGTTTAAGAAGCATGCTGTAATTATTAAATTAGAAAGAAAGCAAACCAGGCACTATTTTTAAGCGTAAGAGTCAAGTATTAAGTATTCCAACCTCTGCTCCATGTCCCTTCTGACAATGGACAGAAGTCTTTTGTAACCATGCTCATAATCTTTCATATCTTATTTTTCCTCTATGATTTTCCACGTTTTTTTTATTTTTTTCAATTGTTTTTTAATTCCTCTAATCCTCTTTTCTGAATATATAAAAGAACTAAAAATGGCCTCTTTTAACTGCCAGTTGCTTACCTCCTTATTTAATGGAGCAGCATAAAACGTAGGGCTTAGCCCACCAGCATTTTACACAAGCAAAGTCCTACTCATTTCTCCTGAAGCTTTGCCTAAACAAAATTGCAGTTCTTTATTTTGACAAAAGCAGCTTTGCATTACTACTTCTGTCCACCAAAACATGCCCAGGTATAATTGTGGAGTGTGTTGAGTAATTCCTTGCTGCAATGTAGTAGGTGGAGCTCAATTTATGAACCAGATTCAGATAGCATAACTCGACTGGCACACCGTCTGTATCAGCGAAGAGCAGATGCTTGTAATGCACCATCACGACAAGAGCAGTGAGCACTTTCTCGGAACAACAGGAAGAGCTTTTTAATATAATTAGAACCCAAAAGAGACTATAGGAGGCTAAGTCAATTGGGCTCATCAATTTCTCAGTCAAAATGGCAATTCCTGTTCAGTTTACTAAACCACAAAACTCTTGCAGAAGAGAGCAAGGAACTCTGCACACACAAACGACCAGACTGCCCCCCAAAATTAGGTCTTACGTTGTAACATGCTGTCATGAGAAAGGCCCGTTTAGAAATTGCAGCAAAGCTTTGTACTTCAGAGGGCAGGCGCTGAAATCACAGATGCAGCGTCCAAGCCCGGAGGGGAGCAGGGCTTGTTTCCCCGCGGGCAGCACACCGCTCTGCAGAGAGGCCCCGCAGCCTGCCCGGGCACTGCTCGCCCTGCCGACAGCAGAGCTGATGACCGCTGTGCGGCTGTTGCAACGGGTAGCACCGGCATTTCACGAAGCCATGGGCAGATAAAAAGCAAGCGACATGCTCTGTAAGGTCAGATTTTCAAGCACTGTCCCAGAGCACTGCGACTGGGAAAAAGAAAAAAGAACATATGGCCCAAACCCAGATGTCCAGGATCCATTCAGCATAAAATCAGAATATGTACAAGTGATAACAGAAACCACCTAACTCCACAAAAACACAAGTACCTCAGTATGTGTTTTAAATACCAAATTAACTATCCCTTCCATTTTTAGCACGTCTCTCTGGAATTTGAGAATACATCTTAATAGGCCAATTATAAGATTTCCCAGTGATTGATATCATTAATGTTGTTTATGCTGCTGTTGATGATGAACTGAGGCAATGAGCATGTTTTACAGTCATTCAGCAAGCGTACAGGCAACCTTATGCAATTCTCTTTTTACTAGTTTATTAAATGTCTATTTCCTTCTCAGAGCAAGTTTAACATCTAATGCCAAGATTTCACCAAGAATTCAAATAGCATAGTAGCTCATTATCACCTTTTAAACTTAAAGTCTAATACAAGAAATAGACATATTACACATCACTAACGTTTTCACACATACACGCACATACACACACTTATCAGCATCCTGTTTGTATCAATTTATTTTCACAAATCCATGTCCTTCTTCCTACCCATACTCTTCACATTTGCAGAAAGCACAACACACAGGCAATGTAAAATATACTTCCTGTAGAAAAGTCTGTAGTCTCCTAAGAGAACAGTTTGGCAAAACCACTTCTGTTTAAAAACACAAGGTCCAAAATGAGCCTTTAAAGAGCATTAGCGACCACCACCGAGATTAAAAAGTACTTGAGGTGTTTGCGCTTCTTGTACGCAACCCGTCACTTGACCTTTAGCAAACCGGGACTTCTTCAGGAAATTATAAAAGTAGTAGTAAAATCTTTTTTTTTTTAATATATATATATATATTTTAATCAAGTTGAACAACAGGACAGAGTCTCTAGGCAAAGCTCCCAGAAAGAGCCAGATCACCATCTGGCTCCATCGCAGAGCAATGACAATTGACAACAAGCAAGTCTCTAACCAGCACTCTCTGAATTCGAATGCTAGGTTGACTCCGTACAAGCTCCGTTACAGCTATGAACACAGCCGTATGTTTCTTCCCTCCTCATACATAAATATACCCTCAGACACTTTGAGAAGGGGGGAAAATAAAACATTTTATGCATTTTTCTATGCTCCCCTGCTATGCCTGTTACCAATGAATGTCAAGAAATACCTTAAATATCTCACTGTATCGTTAGCACTATAGAATATATATATTTATAATTTTATTTTAGTTTTCACACATGCTAATGTTTCCAGTATGATAAATGTCCTTTTAAATCCTGCAGTTTTTGCCACACTGTAGATCCACTTCTGTTTGACAGTGACTCCTGGACATACACGTCAAGACAAAAATAAATACTGCTGTGATGGCAAACACTTTAAAACTCTTAGGACACTAATACAGTGGCACTTGAAAGACTTTTTAAATACAACAAAAAAGACAATCGTTAAATGGAAACCTGCTCTGACATAGCCATAAAACCTGCACTGCGTTTGTGAGATCTGTACTTGTTTTTGCGAGAGCAGCTTCTGTGAACACGTCAAACGTTACAGTCCAGCCCTCAGCCCATACCCTTAAAAAAGTCCTCCTTGCTATTATTAAACGAGCCTCCCCTCTAGCTGTACATATGCAACACTGTAATTCCCAAACAATTGAGGTAATTATAAAAATGAATATCATTTATTGTTTTTTTATGACTATCATGTCTGAACATTTACTTTCATACAAAAGTCTATTTTCAGCATTACGCTTTCCAAGGGCATCCCCTCTGCACCAAGGGAGATATACAAGCATTAGGAATTGTGCAGGAGTTTTTCTAACCATCTTCAAACCCACCAGAACTCCATCAACAAGATTTTGGTACAGAAGCTCGCCTGGCATTTTAGAGAAGGGGAAAGGGACTTTCCACATATTTTCAGTTCCACTTTATTTTTTTTTAATCGCATCTAACCCAATGCAAGTGAAGAAAAACAAAAAAACAATCAAATGAACGAAAAAGAAATCATCGCATTACTGCATGTTACCCTTCATCAGTCTTTGGAGGAAATCGGGAGCCTGGCTGCTTTTCCCAGCTCCCTCCCTCCCTCCAGCCCGCAGGACCGGCTCCTCTCCCTGGAGGGGCTCAGCCATCCCCGAGGGTGTCTGGCGTTGCCCGGTCACAGCCGCGGCTTCCTGAGCAACGTTCTGCTGAGGTCCTTCACCTCTTCGGGGCTGCCGACCCTCTCGTAGCCCAGCAGGGCCATGGGCTGGTGGCAGTACTCCTCGACTTGCTTGATCTGCTGGTAGCTGAGTGCAGTCCTCCAGGCGCTCAGCGCCTGGGTGGCGTTCCTGGCCGACACCACAAAGGGCTTGGACGAGTATCCGGGGCCGCTGGTCATGTTGAGGGTGAACTTCTCCATCTCTGGGCTGACCGCCAGGTTAACGAAGCCGTACACCTGCCGCAGAGTCTTGATGGGCTCGACCACCAGGTCCTCGTAGCGCACGGCCATGTAATTGCCCTGGAGCCAGTCAGGGGGGTGCAGGGCAGTCTGCAGGGTCTTGGCCATGCTGCTGCAGATGACCTCCATTGCGCCCAGGGCGTGGTAGTCCGAGCCACCCCCCCCCTCCTTCTTTACGCCCAGTTTGTGGCCAGCATCGAGGAAGGGCATACGGTGGATGCGGGGGTCCCGGCTCCTCACTACCTGCAGGCTCTCCCGGATGAGACCGTGCCGGGATTTGATGCGGGAGCTGGCGACCGCCCGCGGGTCCCGCACCAGGTGGATGACTTTGAGGTCCAGGGTTGGGTCCCGCATAAGCGGGGCGAGGACGGCCAGGTCGAAGACGCGGACGCCCTTGATGACCAGCGTGCGATACTTGTGGCACTCCTCCTGGAAGCGGCTGAGGCGCTGCGGGGGGCACTTCTTGCACACCCGGTCGTCCACCATGCCCACCACCTCCTTGCGGTAGGCCGGGCAGAGGGGCGAGGAGCAGATGACCTTGTTGGTGGCCGCCCCGAAGATGCCCAGCGTGGTGAGGTTCTTCCCGGCGCCCGCCGTGCTGTAGAGCTGGAAGACGGAGAGGTCGCAGCGGTACAGGGAGCTCAGCATGTCGCGGGCCGCCCCTTGCAGCGAGACGGCGTCCCCGGGGTACAGCTTCTGCCAGACGTGCCACACGGGCTCGTAGAGGAAGAAGACCTCGGGGTTCTGGTTGAAGAGCTCCCCGAAGAAGGACGACCCGGAGCGCCAGGTGGTGAACACGTAGACCAGCTGCCGCCGGGCGCCCTGCGGACCGCGGCTCCCCACCGACGGCGCCGGGGGCGGCGGCGGGGGCCGGTGCCGGGGGGCTGCCGGGGGCTCACCGCAGCGCCGCGGCTCCCGCCGCCACTTGTACTCCAGCAGGTTGAGGGCGGCGAGGAGCAGCAGGAGCGCGTAGCCCAGGCACAGCGCCAGCGCCTTCCGCCGGCACACTTTCATGCTGGGCGGCGGCGGCGGCGGGGCCAACTGTTGCTCAGCGCCCCGGCGCCCCGGGCCCCGCGGCGGGCAGCAGGGCGCACCGCCCCCGGCGCCGTCTCCCGCCCGGCCCCCCGCGCCCGGCCCGCATGGCGCAGCCTA
>CM021705.1:1979642-2034778 GCA_011074415.1 Stictonetta naevosa
GAGAGCCGGCGGGGGCCCCCGCGCCCACAGCGCGCTTCGTGCCCCGGTCCCGCCGCCGGCGGGCGCCCGCTAAGGTGCGGCCCGAAATGGCGGCGCCCGGCCCCGGCCCCGGCCCGCCCCGCGCCTCGCCCCCCATTGGCGGCGGCCGGCGGCGCTCGTCCGTGTGGGGGGCGAGGAACGGGAGGGAGCCGGCCCTGGGCCGGGGGGCTCGTCCTGCAGCCCCTGCCCCAGCAGGCGGGGGTGCTGCCAGCGAGGCCGAACGGGTAACAGGAGCCAGGAGACACGAGAGGGGAGGGCGGCGCCAAGGAAGGGCCCCTGCCCCATTACCCGAGCTGCAGCAACTCAACTCGCTCCAGTTTTCTGCTAGGAACTTCTCCAAAAGCAAAAGAAAAAGGAGGCTTTTGTATAGCTGTGACAGAGGGAAGTGTTATCTGGCTTCAGTTCTGGAAAGCAGCGGTGACTGCCACCAGTAAGCAGGTCGTGGTGTTGCAGGGGCTGGTTGCTGGTTTAGCCCCGTTCGATTTCCGCCCTGGCATCCACGAAAGCGGCAGTGGAGGAGCGCTGGGTGCCGAGCACACGGGTGCCGCAGGCCCAGCGCTGCGAGGGGGAGCCGCAGAGAAAGGCAGCAGGACAGCTTTGGGACAGGGACAGGCGAGAGCATGCACAGGATGCGGCCCAGGTGCAGGGCAGCTGGAGGGAGCTGGCCCTGGCTCTGAGAGATCATGCCTCAGCTGATGGTGGTGACTGAAGTAGTTCTGGAACGTGTATTTTCTGGATAGCAGGAATGCAACAGTACAGCAGAGATAAAATGTAAATATATCTGCCATCTATCTTGTCTGGTACCACTATGTAAACAAGCAAACAACAAAAAAAAACCTACAGTAGGGTGAAGGAGCTAAATATACCGTAAGCAATCTTTCCATTCCTCATAAAAGGATTTCTCTATTCCTCCCAGATTTTCTACTGGAACAGTAACAGCTAAGCTTCCTCTGAGGAAAATCTTGGGGGCTGGCAGGGCATGTCTAAGGCGAACAGTTTTAACGCAGCACAGCAGGAGGGCTCTGCTCTCCCCAGCCCACTCCCCCGAAGCACGAGGGCTGACGGGGCGCCCCGGCAGCACGGGGGAACGGGGGCACCTCCACCCCCTGTGCTCCCCTGAGCTGCAACGATAAAACGCCATGGAACAAAGTGGGAATGGCTCCACAACTGACAGCGCCGCCGTGTACCAATGTGGCTGTGACTTACGGGAACTTGTTAACAGCAAAATTTAAAGAAACACTAAATATTGTAGAAAAGGGTATTTCACCAAACAGCAAGGGGGAAAGGGTTTTATGTTGTTATTGTTTGTCTTTTAAACCTACAGCAGTCCAGAGGAAGCATTTAAAGACACATTCTGTAAAAATAAAGTGCATCTAGTTGACAAAATAAATACGAAGTTGAAAACCGATGAGCTTATAACAATTGACCTGCAGCTTTGGACACAGTATATAATGAAAAAGGATATACCCGTTACATCGTGCAGCATAAAACTCCTGCAGTTATTTTATCCTTTGGACCTAATCCTTGAGTTCTTTGCATAAAAAAGGCTTCTATTTATATCTCTTTTATAAAGATAAGGATCTAGTATTTCTTTGGTTTTACATGCACACTAAAAGATGAAACGACCTTAACCTAGCTAAAGAAAAAAATGTTAATTTTAAATTCTGGAACGGTCTGTAACAGCATTAGGCTACATTAAATCATGAGTAACTACATCGGTAGTGGGACACCATAGCTCATAAAGCAGCAGCCCCCACCAGCGTCGTACTGCAGCACTAATGCAATAAAGGGCATAGACTAGCAGGAGGGGAAAAAAACAAAAAAAACAATTCGTAGCAGTAAAATCATTAAAACACCATCAACTTCACATTAATCCTTTCTTTGCACTTCACTTGGTTGGAAACAGGTATAAAATTGGGAGGGGGGTTGGGGGAACGACACACGACCTACAACACCATCTCCAGTTCTCGTACAATTTAAAGTTTAGCAAGTAACAAAGATAAGCAAACAAGAGCCAGAAGTAGAGCATTTGAAATGACAAAACTAATCAGTAAATCCAGACATTAAAAGCTGTAATTGGATTCTGCACCTTCCCTGCTGTTACACAGCAGTTACATCTCTCTGAATCAGTGAGCATATGAGTACTAACAGCAATACCGCTTTCATTATACTACTCTGTCTCTACTTCGGAGAACACGGGACCAACCAGCTCTTTAATTCAACCTACACACTGCAAAATGGAATCTTCTTTTTCAAAACTGGAAATATATATGTATTTATCCTGTGCAGGTGGACTCGAGCACCCATGCAGAACCCAAATGAAATCAATCAGGTTCAGTGCAGCTGCAATATTCGATCCTCCCGGAACAAGTTTCAGACCTGGTAGTCAAGTTATCACTCTAAGCAACTCAGTATCAACGAATATTTAATAAGCTTGTGTGGAAAACATTTACGCTGTCACCTTCCAATTCACACAAAGTTTGGGGGCTTTTCAAAATCACCCACACATCTGATGCAGAGCCTTGTAAGTGTAGACAGAAAAAAAAACCCAACAGATCACTCCCTTTGCAGATCTGTTGATGAAGATGAGAAGCACTATTTTGGGGCGTGTCTTTGAATCCAAAGGACTCTCCTTAAGGGGATTCTGTGTTCGTTTTATCTATTTTTTACTTCTGCAGTCTGGGATTTAAAGTATTTGCCTGTCTTTGAAAGAATGCAGGCAGACAGCAGCCGTCATCAAGGGCTGCAACAGGGAGTTCGGGGCTGTGCTGCAGGAGGGCAGATACCAGCTGTTTGGTAAGGCCCTGGCAGCGTAAACCAGAGCAATGGACTGCAACAACGATTTTAATTCCTGCAAGTAGCTGAGAAGTTCACTTACACACACCAAGTTTAAAGGATGGACTTGTGGAAGTGTACAGACTGTACCAATGAATCGATCGTCTATTGCCAAGTGCTAACAAAAAGCATCATCAGACAGCTGGCAGTTAAGAACTTTTCTTTTTTGCACTTGAAGAAAAGGTATGTACACTAACATAGATTAAAAAAATAAAATTAAAATTAAGGAATGCAATGGAGCAGGTTTTTATAACGAGGCCAGGGACAAGTTCCTCACCAAAGAAGACTGATAACTTCTCCCACTTGCAGAGCTAACTCCATGATTTCCCCAGCTGCCCTAAGGCTTTAAGAAACTATGAAATAGAACCCTGATTCAGTGAAACATTTAAGTATTTGCTCAATTTTAATGATGGCACTGTAGCCCATCAAAAAGTGAGTTAAAATCAGTACCAGAGCGAAAGAGTTATTTTAAATCTTTACAAGTAATTTCTAGGGTTAAACTTTGCTTAGTTTCTTAGACCTAGCTCTGCGAGTGGGCAGAGCAAGTCGCGGTGTTTCTCAGCCTGTTGAGGCTCTGCATGGCCTCATTTCTGTTCTCGCCTATGTGCAAGACCCATAGAATAAAAACTGATGCAATAACTGTGTGAAAGAGGAACGTTCCACGGCAGAACAGAAACAGCCCTTCAAATATTTGTCCAAATATTTCATTATACATTTTCCATCCTCCATTTTAACTCATTTCAGTCTAATTTATGCTCCTTAGTATTCAGTATACTAGATCACTCATGTTAAATAATCTTTTTGTTGATAAGGACATTTCACCTTATATGAAAAATAAATAGATAAAAAAAACCTTATTTCTAGGCCAGCTTCACTTTTTAAACGTTACATCTTGTTTGCTTTGAAGGAGCCAAAACCACAACTTTTCCTGGGCAAGCACACACCCTGGTAGGGTGCAGATACAGGGTATAATTACAGTGTAGCCCGCGGAGACCCACACTACAAAACCCAGTCATTCCTGACATGAATAAGTCAGCTGCACTTACCTCAACACAGTGAGCAATGCACAGACTAAGGGTTAAGTAACTGTGATCAAAACTCCACAATTCAAGCTACAAGAAACTTTTTTTTCTTTTTGGCATTTAATGCTTAAATATCTTATGGTACACCTTAATATTTTATACGTGGTAATTATATTTAGATTTTTTACATGTAATATTTAGACAACCCAAATCCTGACTAGCTGAGCGATATGGCCCCAGCCTGAATTCCCCAAGATCTGCCTCCTAACCAACCATCCTTCAACGGATGGGGCTGGCTAAGCACAGTGCTGTGAAAGGATTGACCCTCACTAGAACACTTCCTGACATGACTTTTTAATGCTTCAAGCCTTTTCCGTGTTAGAGGGATGGAGTGGGAACAAGATGAAGCTGTTCTTCCTGCAAACAGGTTTCAGCAAGGTTTGATCTTTTAAGACAAATTAATTTTGGATGAAAGATGGAAACTTATGCTGTTATACACCTGGAGCGTGTTAAGTTCTGGGTATTAAAACTCAGGTATCTCACCTATTCAGGATAAATACAGATGCCACATTCCTCAAACACCACTCAAAGGTGAGGGTCATAAAACCAACAGACAATTTCATAATGGCAATATGAACAAAAATTATGTAAAAATGAGTTGATGCCCAAACTGGAAGACCCATGAAATTATTTAAGTCTGTATTGTAGCAACACCAATAGAGATGAGTGAGAAGACTGCACAGTAGCCTTAGAAGTTACAGACGTTTATATTTTTGCACCTTTCCTTTTAGTACTGGGTCAAATGTCTAACAGCTTACTGAAAGTCTTGTGCAGCAGTAGCAGCTGATTCCCCTTGAAACACAATTATTTCCAATGATGCTAAAATCTTCAGCAGACGTTTGATGAACTGATGGGTGCAGCAATCTGCCTTCTCGAGTATTTGTTTCTCTTCAGATGTTCCTCCTGAGCAGCGCGTGCAGAACCAGCACTGCAGAAGCAGCTGACATGGACCAAAATTAAAACACGTGTCAGTAGCTGGTCACAGAACAGAAATATGCAGCAAACTGGACAGCCTATCTGCAGCAAGCAGTTCCCTTACCCACGTTTCTCCTTTATGTTTACTTCCAGTTGCACAGGTGACATTTTCAATAAAGTCAATTTCGATAAATATTTATAGAGTCCTGTTTGTGCAGCTGAAGGAATTCCAGAATTTGATGACTGTCCTGAGGACATTACGGTGCAGTTATGTCTCTATTTGACTTTTATTAAAATTAAAAACCCCTTCTCAGCTATTGTGTAACAGTTTTATAGTCTAAAGGAAATTCAGAGATTTGACTTTTATAACTGCATACCTTAAAACAGGCACTGAACTGTTCCACATCAAAACCTTACACAACCTTTGGCAGGCCACACCTAAGAGCCACCTTAGCCACACTGCACCAGTACACTACTCTCTGCTGCACCCATTTTAGGGTATTCCTAATCCCCCTATGACCAAAAACAGTGTTAATGGTTAACAAACATCTTAGCACCCTCCACCCCCAAGGTCTGCATTGTCCAGGAACCCCTACACCTCTTAAGGGGGTCAAGCGCACCTCTGGCCAGCAGCCCCAGACCAAGGGGCCATCCCCAGGCCATGCAGAGCTTCCACAAGTGCTTGCTGACAAACCCCTGAAGAGTACAAATGAGGGTCTGTATTTAGACAAGCAGCTACAGGAAGTTTTCCAGTCCATGCAAAAGCAAGAATGGAGCAAACAGTTCAAGGGGTATCACAGTGTACCACATTTCTTGACTGTGAGTCAAGAACCTAAGTGAAAATCTAAGATTGTTCGTAATTGGGAGATTCATACAATCTCTCCTAAACAATTGCTCTGGACTCGAACAACATCAAGAGTTCATATTCCAGCCTCTCATCACGTGGGGGCACATGAGGCATCCTTCTCCTTTTTGGTCTTTCACATCTTGCAAGAACTCAGTTGCCTTGGAGGCATTTGCTCCCCAGATTGACTGACGGGCTCCAACTTCATGGGCAAAGAGAGGAGACGGAGTGAGGCACAGCCAATGCAGCAGCTCATGGCTGCTAAGAGATGGCCCCGTTCTGCGATTCCTTCCTCCCATGCACCCCATCACACAAACCTGCCCACCCCATGCTCAGCTTACCTTCCCACAAGGAGAGTCAGCCTCCTGAAGCAATAAAGCTATACTTCGCTTGTTTTGCCAGGCTACTCTTTTCCAGGTTTAGCAAGCTCACGCAGGTCTCAGTGGTCAAACAACGAGAGGCGGTGGCAGGAAGGCGAGAGGCGTACGGGACCAGGAGTGGGAGTGAGCGGGCTGCAGAGCGCAGCACCGATGCAGCCCATCTTATCCAAACAAATGCTCCAAAAGAAAACACTGTGGATGAAGGCGCATGTTAGCGAGGGAACCACTACCAAAAACGAGCACCATCCTGCTCGTTGGCTGCCCCCGTTTCCTGCAGTGAGGCAAATCAACTGAAAAAAGTCAACCAAGCTAAAACGAACACACAAAAAACCTTCTCTTACTGAACTGAACCAGCTACTTAGAGGACATAAAAGTCACCAGAAAGGAGAGGTAAATGACAGAACAGGTGGCACAGAAAGGCAGGAACAGGACCTGCACCACGCAGCAGCAAAAAGCTGTGCCCCTGGCTCAGCAAAACACACGGGCTCACACACAGCCCTACGTGGGCTCCCTTGAAGCTCCTGCAAGCAGTTTCAGGTGTTGAAAAGCTGCTCATCATCTCAGTACCTAAGTAGCAGTTCCAAGTGGGAGGTTTTCTTTGTTCAAGAGGATTATACAAGCAACTCCATACTGAACAGCCCATGAAACTCAAGGAGTTTCTAAGAAACAACAAGGTCACTGGTGACAGCAGGAGGAGAGCAGCAGCGATTACAGCTTAGCAACACAGGCAGAATAAAAGTCGACCACCAGAAGGGCTGGCAAAGCCAGGACACTGTTCTCGGCAGAACATGCATGAACGTCATCACATTTCACCAGGTTTAAAAAGAAAACCATTTCTGGATATTGGCAAACTGACAATTTTATTGTCACCGTGTCATTTGGAAATTTTTCTGCGTAGAATACAAAACGAAAAAAGACAAAAAGGTTAAACGTGAAACTATCATTTCCTCTAAATAACCACAAACAGAAAACTTTCCAGCTTATGACAGAGTTACACAGTAAAACAACCCTGCACGAGATCAGACATCAGAAAAGTAACAAATGGAACAAGCTTACCCATGAAAACTGACTGTGCTGACAGAAGCAGGTTGAAGAAAAAATTGTATGCAATTCTTTAAGATTTCTGCATCCGACACAGGAAAAAAACGTGTGGACAAAATTAAATTAACATTTCAGTTATGATTCTTACAAGAGTGACTTAAATACCGAGTAACAGAAGTTAGAGCAGCAGCATGAACTGGTGGTATACTGAAAGTCTGGCAGTATCTCATGCAGTAATGAGAACAAAAAGAAGCTTCCAAGTATTACTATGAAATATTTTAATGAAATATACATCTAGGATCTTAACAGCCTTATTCAAGAGAGTTCACTCTGTTTCCAGGGTTTGACTGCTACTATCAGATTTATAACTTGGCGAATCTCACATTACTAAACAGCTGATTTTAAAAGAACTAAACTACAAAATTTGCAGGTATGTCACTCCACTGCTGCTGTCTTCAGCTGTACAGAATTCACTTGTCTTGTTGGACCTTCACAACTCCCCCAGAAATCTAAATTGTTTTCAATAAAGAAGGACATGGAAAGTAGACTAAGCTTTACTTGGAAGGCAGTGATTCGAATGTCCTTCAAAAACTGCTTTTACCTTAACGTACCCATATATGAGTTCTTATGGAAGTATTCAGCATAGACTCAAAATACTTGAGAAAGTCTCTCCCCAAATTCTTCAAGGAGCTCTACTGAAGTACAAGCAAGCATTCTAAACGTAGACACAAAATTCAGACCTTACTCCTTCTGCAAAAATACAACAAAGAATGCTTCAAATTGTTGTTACAAGCATTAATTCCAACAGAGGACTGTACACGTATGTGGATGGAAAAAAAAAAAAAAGATTGCCTAAAGTGATCAAAGATGCTCAGAATGAATCTGCCACTTTTTGGCTCATCTTGTTTTTCATCACAAGATTTCTTTTACAGACACGGTTAAGAGAAACGAGTATTTTCTCTTTTTAATATGCCAAGAACATGCCTTAAACAATGGTTGACCCTTCAGTCCTCCTGAAGATAAAGGTGGATTTTCCATTTTAGTACTGCATAACATTATTTGTGCCAGAGTGGACTACCAATGCAGTTGCTACAGCATTAGCTTTAAAATCTGTCTCAGAAATACATTAAATAAAAACCAGCACACGTTTTGAAGTTATCCCAACACTGGGGTCTTGATTGAACTACCAGCACATGTTTTAAGGCAATAAAAGTCTTCATGGAAATCTAGCATTTTTTTAAAAAATGGAATGAAGAAACATTAGAGTACATGCACACCAATATGTATCCTCAAAAACTAAGACTTGAGGGGGAAGTATTTTGAGGGTTTCGTTTGTTTCAAATAAACCTATCTGGGTCAAGTTTGGGCTTACCTTCTTCAAATTATGCAGCTTTTTTTTCTGTTATTGTTTTAATAAGTATCACCTGGGACAACAGCAGCATAACCTCGAGAACTGTCTGTACAAAATTAAACTAGGTCCACTCAAGACACACCAAAGTAACAAATACAAAGTTCATAATCAAAAAAAGCACCGGAGTAACTCTGCATCCAAAGAAACAAAAGAAACAATGAATACAGTACTTCAGCACTTCTAAAGGGCTCACTAGTGCACAAGGTGATTTGTGAATGCAGTAAGCAGCATTACATTCAGTATCACTGGGACTGATGCACTACGGAAATCTTCAGATGGTTACAACTCTAAATCTATGCTCTGTAAAACAAGATTTGTTATCCATGGTCGTAAATGCTTTATCCTCACACTTCTAAACATGCAAGAAGGCAGAACTTTTGCACAGTGCCCAGTGCCTAAGTGCGAGCCTGACATCGACGTTCAGAAACCAACTCTTCCTCAAATAGCATTACAAAAGGTATACGCAGCTGGTGTGCAGAGGAGTCAAAGGAAGTCACAGGGTTTAAAAAGAGAGTTAAGTTATAAACGCTTCTGTAATACCGGTAAGGAAAACATTTGAATTGTCAGAAGGAGTTTCTATGCAACCAAGTAGTTTTCCTCCCGTGAGATGGGGTCCGTTGCCAAAGCGTGAGTGCAATTCTTAGAGACTCACAGAAGTCAGGACTGGTTCAGGAAAAAAATGACAAACGTGTAACTCTGCATCAAGGCCTTTACACAAATACCAGAATGTGCTGTAATACTCAATGCCATACAGAGCACCAGGCAGTCCTCGCCAAAATCTGTGAGCATGACAGGCCCCAGTATGTTACTACAAATAGCTAACGTATACGCAATTTCTCATGTGAACCCCTTTCCCAAGCCCTGACCCCACGTGGAGATGAGCCTTACCAGCTGGTTTTTGAGGCTGCAGGGGCATTACTCAGCCACACTAGAACTCAGATGGAGCCAGCTACATTAGTGTCTCAGCTTTGGAAAAAGCTAATTGCTGCAGCATGAATATCTACCTCTGCTATCATCCATAAGGCAGGGCAGGAACAGAATGCAGAAGCCCCTTATCCATTCATCTCTCCTCTCCCTTCCAAAGGAAAGGGTTGGATGCTCACTGACTATGGAGTATTAAAGGACAGTGGGCTCTCCTAAAGAATCACCAAAAAAAATGGAAAACACCCCCTTCAGATTATAGCTTTTTTCACAAGGATTCAGCTCAGTCCCGCTTGCTGAATCCCAGGATGAAAATTGTGCCTACCCTATGTTAAGTAGATGATTTTTCACCGCTTGACCCTAAAATCCTACAGAGCATTAGTCAATCAAACCCAAGTCACACAGTAATGGACACCGTGACTACGCCTTGTCACTTTACCAAAAAAAAAAATAAATAAATCATAGGCAGCCTAATTTTCAGTCTTTAGTACTAATTTGCAGTCTTACAAAAAAAAAAAAGTTAGCAAAATGCTGTTTCCCATATCCTTTTCTTTACAGAAACACCAAATTATGAACAAAAGCTATTTATAAAAGCAGGGAAGAAAATGCGGAGTAGATAGAAGCAAAGGATGTTCTTTTCAACAGGAGGGGGGAAAAACAAAACAAAACCAACCACCATGCATCCAGTTATGTACACAGGTTCTTAATGGCTCTTAGAATTCTATTAGTAACAAAACTGCTCTTCTAAAGCCAGGGATATGAAGCAGAGTAAGAGGTAGGAGAATACCTATATAGATGGTGTTTAGACAATAAAGATACTGACAAAAGTTATTATAAAACTACTCCAAAGCAAATGCTACTACAGACGGGTGTGCTCCTTTAGCTCTGTAGCTACTTGGCTTGAACCTTTTATAATCACTGATTAAAATTTTGTAAAAGCTGAAATATAAATTAATTATTGAAAAGCATGGCTAAGCCATATGCTAAGTGATTGCCTACCCTGAGGATTTTTAAGCTTGTAAATGAAGTACACAACTGATTCTGAAGATATAACGGCAAACTATCCTCACATTACTCATAACAGCACCATTTATCATTCCCCTATTTACAAGCAGCTCCAAGACAAAAAATAATAGTTTTAAAGAAGTTAAGCAGATCTGAAGTAAACATCTTCATATCCTCAAATTATTTCAGTACCTACTTTTTGCTCTAGAAAATTTCATCTAGTCTGTGCCAGGTCTGAGTAGAATGCATTTAAGAAAAAATTAACTTAGACAGTTTCTAATAGTTTAGCTGCCAAAGTCTGTACATCCAAAACACCTTGTGTTACAGGGAGAAAGAAAAATATAAAAAAATCAACTCTGCATATTTCTAAAACAGATTCTTTATAATGTAATATAAACAGATATAAGGTGTATTATTTTCTCATTATTTAGGCATCTATTCAATACTCATTCTAAGAAAGTCTTTGCAGTACACGTGTTGTCTCCATATTTTCAGCATTCCAGGTCATCTCTCAGTTCTCATTAGCAAAGTTCTCAGTAATTCTTCACTCAGTTCTTACATTTACAAGAATTTATATAATCTTATAACAAAGTCCCCCATCAGGAAGAAACTGGAGAAAATATATACTCTTTTTAAATTAAATATGCATGTTTTTTAAAAGACATTTTAGATCCTGCTTCTGAAAGGGTTGCTTCTAAGGCTATACACATATACAACAAAAGGTTTTCCCCATCACATTTACAAAGTTCTAACAAATGTATAACCTCTAAATACATAAATATGGTAGCAGGCCATCATCCAGCAGTCCATGCCTGTAGTAAGTACAGCTTTTTGCTTTCAGAAACAGCTCACAGGAGGCCAGATCCCTTTTAATTTCATGTTTTTATTACAATCTGCCCATACCTCCAAGTATAAACATCGAACCCTCCCATTTCTCATCCCTCCCCCCACCCCACCCACAGAAAGGTTGATAGAGACCAAGGTGAAGCGATTTAAAGCCACATCAATGCCTAAACACAAAACAGGTTTGAAGGGAAAGCCTAACATTAAAAAAAAAGTTTAAAAGCCTCTCAATTCCAAAATCTTAATAAATAAAATATGTAATTAAAAAAATCAGCTTTTTTTCCTCTATTTTGAAGAATTTCCACAACAGAGGAATAAATTCAATAAAACAGTGTAAAAGTCCTTTCGGAGTAAAAATCATTTTTGAAAACAGTAACGTACTGTAGGTTGCAATTACTGTACTTATACTTGAGGAAGAAGTCATAGAGCCCCATACTTGCTGTCTTTGTTGTCCCCTGTGAATGCCACAAATATGGCTTGTTGTTGATACATCACGTATATGGATGTATCAACACTTACGTAACACATACACGTAATTGCATCTCTGCAGAGGCCCTGCTTTTAAGAAAGAAAAAAAAACCTCACCTGACTCAGGTTTCACATGTATTCCTTGCAATTAAACGGCAAAATAGCACGCAAAGATTTACTTGTGAAGCTCATAATCTTAGGGACCAGGCTGCTCAACTGTTCTTACAGCAAAGTATCATGGTAGGAAGGAAAACCCATCCACTGGATTCAAAAGGTGTTTTTATCTGAATAGTCAAACTGGAGATAACAGGAATAGAGCTACTACTACACTGAAGATCTAAGCAACATAGTATGTCTGAAATACACAGTACTTCCAAACAAACTATGAATTCCTTTATCAATCCGTATCACCAGTGGGGCAAGAAAACAACATCTTAATTTTCTGTTCAGATTTTATTTGAAATCTAATTTAAATTGTCAAAGCTACAAAAAGGGGAAACATTTGAGTTATTTCTGCTAGGTCACAACATTCTAAACCAAAATATCACTACTGCCAGCAGATCAGTTACACACGTATCTGATGAAACTTCTAAACACAAAAATGTTTCATTTGGGAAATAGCCACAATGAAGATATTTTGTACAATATAAAACAATGACAGGTCTACAGATGCAGATACTCATGAGTATACACGTGCATTCACAAAAAAAAAATCAGGAATGCTTTTTTTTCTGTGTTGTTGTTGTGTTGTTTTTTTTTTTAAACAGACTGTTCAGGCACAAAAACAAAACCGCATTTCCAGTAAGTGACAGCATCATAAAAAATATTAACATTGTCAGTGCTTGCTTTTCTTTGACTTCTTGTGAGATCTGTGAGGAGAACGGGACTGAGACCTGGATTTTTTCCCTGACTTTTTAGGGGATCTAGATCGTGATCTTCTTGATCTTTTCGGTGTCCTGGAACCAGATGGCGACCTGCAAAAAAATTTAATTTTTAAGTCAAATGCTAATTGATAATATCAACTTTTTCTACAGTTATTTGACCTTTGTTTTTTGAAATAATCTAGGTAGGTTTTTTTTCCATGTTGAAGGGAAGTAACAATTATCTTGGGTTTTAGAAAAAGGCAATTTTTGCATTACAAGGTTTTAAACATATTTTGGCTAAACTGCACTGCTTGAAACCAAAGGAAAAATGGCACCAACTTGTGTCCTTCTGAAACCAAGATCAGGAGTTTACCAACTTCCACATATGCCTCAGCCACCTTGGCTCTAATGTTTATAGCAGCCTATATCCACATAGAAGACAACAGATTTATCTTGAATTGCTATGCTTTCAATTTGTGTTCAGCTTGTGGACGTAACCTCAGAGAAAGAAAATGGACACTGTCATCTTACCCACACCTAGGTAATGGATCTCAATCTGAATTGAATCTTAACTCTAACAAAAATGCCTTGCTAATTCTAGTTGAATTCCTAACTCATAAAACAAGAATCTGACTACTGCAAATATGTACTGTAAGTTTTTTCCCTCAACAGCATCACAGGAATTTCCTCAGCACATCTCTGCAGTAAGATATTCTAGACCTCTTAAAGAAGTGGAAACTGAACTAAGACAGAAACAATAATCAAAATATTTAAAACAACAAAAGCACCGATACAGTAATAAAATACCACACTCGCCTTAACAATAGCTAGAGGTTTGTATTTGTGTCAGTTTGGAAATGAGGTAGTATTTATTCCTGTAAACAAAACCCCATAACCAGCATCTAATCTAGATTTTATTAATGGAAAAAAATGTTAGAGAAGCTTCATAAGTGAAAATCAGTGAAAGCTGGCATGCTCACTATAATTCTAGAAGTTCTGTGGGCTACAGATTTGTCCTTTGAAAATAAAAAGCTCATAAAAGAGCAGGTAAACAAGAACACAGAAGTGAACAGTCTTGAGCTACCAAGGTAGAACATACAGATTTCAGATACCAAGCATCCAAAGATGTTAACCAGGAACAGACAGTATAGTCCATTTTGAGAGAAAATACTTGTGTATTCAATGTGCTCTGCTAAAATTGCCAGAACTACGTATCCAGGTTTCATAAAGCCTGAAACAGAATAGACACCAGCTTACCTTTTGGCTTTTTTACTGACATCTCTTGGAGAGTCTTTATGTGATGACCGAGATCGTGAACTCTCTTTATGGGACCGTTCAGAGCGCTCTGAGCGTTCCGATTTTGGTGAAGGGGATTTTGCTCGTCTACTGCCACTGCTGCGAGATGGGCTAGGGGAAGCACTGTGTCGCCTTTTCCTTTGTAAAGAAAGCAGACACAGTTATGTACACACAGGAGTAAAAATGAGTATTAAGAAAACTGAACTAAAAAGTAGTGGGATTCTAATTACTGAAAAAATCAAGTTCAACATGTGCAGACTTTCTCTGAGTGAAGAAAATTAAGGCCTATGACTCATCTTTGTTTATAGCAGTGTAAAAACATTCTGTCACAGGTTCTTGAACAGCAAGGCATTTTACCACTTAATAACACAGAAAATCTTTCTCTAGAACTATTATAAGATTACACAATCAATTACCCTGAACTTGCTGTTTTGAAGAATTTTCACAATCAGATGAATAACATTTAAGACACCACAAGTTATTTTGTGGTATGACTCCATTACAGTTTTCTGAGTAATAAACAGCAGTCAATTTTCTGCTAGAAGTCAGAGTTAAATATACACTCCTTTCAGTTGGTCATTATCTTATCATGTTTCCTTCAGGGCTTAAATGAACAGAATAAGAATTCTATTCAAAAGTTAAGTTACTCAGGGCAGAATGAAAACAGCAATTCCTTTAAAATTTTGAAACCTTTCAATTAAGAAAAAGCTTCCATTATTAAAACAAGTGTTGTGATTCAACATAAATTCAAGGCTTCCATTGCAAACATTAACTGAGGACTTTCCTCCTATTCAGTTTACTTCAAAGTAAAGTAGTACCTCTCCTTTCTCGTTGGTGTACATTCCTCCTTTTCCTTCTTATCTTTGGACCTAGAATCAGATTTTTCCTTGTCCTTTTTGTCCCTTTCTCGTTCTCTTTCCAATTCTTTTTCTTTTTCCTGAATCAGTAGAAATCATTATTTCAGATGAGATTAAAGTAAGGATAATCAAGAAGCTAATCTTAAACAGCATAAAAGCACTAAGTATTGAACAAACACAGCACTTAATCTAGGAAGAAACTACTGGTCACACTATTCAAATCATTACTGCTGCTTCTTATGCAGGATCAATATTATTAACACCAACACTGACCAAAAACATGAATGATGGCACCCTATGTAAGAGAGTATATCTGACTAACTGGAAATGAACAGTCTGCAATTTTACAAATTTCAGGGGAAAATTACAGCTGTAATAGATTTCCTAAACTAAAATAAACATGAAAGGAATACCAGGAACCTATTTCTACTTAAACATATGCATTCAGCTTTGTTACTCCAGATTGAAATTTGAGACAATTTTCTAACTACCAAACATTTAAAAACAAAACAAAAATAAAGAAATTTGACTATTTAAAGAAAAAAACACACAACAACAGAAGACAAATCTGATCTATGTCTATACATCACCAGGACCATTTTGAAAGAAAATATACACTCTAACAGATCATTAGAAAATTAATTATATAAAAATAAACCTAGAACAGCAAGTCTGAGCACAAATAGATAGGCTTCTTTCAGTACTAACATGGGAAAAAATTCTTCCATAACAAAACACAGATATTTCACTGTGTACCCTGTATGGAAGGGAAGACAAAAAAGTGGTCATTTTGCTAAATGAAAGAAGGGGCAGGTGGGAGTGTAGGGATAACAACAACTGCAAGAAATACCTGAAGAGCTACACTGTACCTAGTCTCTCATATTCTTTGCACAGAAAATTTACCATTAACATTTAAAAGTGTCCCATATCATTATACCTACCATTAATATAATTATACCTATCATTACATGCTATTGTTAGATTCCACTAAAATCACTGGACTCTTAAGATGTGCCTAGTTTATTTGGTAGCATAACTAATTATTTTATCTTAATAAATAGCAAGAAACAGCAATAGGTTCCTATTCGGTAAAGAATGTACAATACCAGCAGGAAGTTTACTTATAGGAAGCTTATTCTATAGTAAATTAGCCAGAAAATGATGACCAACTAACAAGTTTGTGGGAAATATAATCAAAGCCCATGCTACATTATTATAAAAATAACTTCTATGGAGCTAAAGCAAAAAAAAAAAAAAGTTATTTCCTTAACAGTGGAATTATTAATGTATTAAAAAACATATGCTATGATTATCATGAAATATTTCTTAACTAAATATTAACTTAATTACTGAAAGGAAAAACAGAAAAGTGAGGTAATTACTAAAAACCTACAATATTGTAAACCAGTTGAACTAATTCAACACAAGGTATCTGACAAAGTTACTAGGATTAGAATTTATGGTTTTGGATGACTACCACACCAAGCATTCTGTGCTTACTGTTTATATCACCTCTTTCTCCAATTACAGAAAACACTGAGGAAGTGGGATGTTTTAGGATGCAACTGTATGTAAATGAAAACTCGCTGTAATTCAAGGTACTGTGCAAAATTACTTCAGTGAGTTAGTCAAAGCTTGAGCGTTAAATAACCCAAAGAATGAGTGAGAAACACCAGGTGAGAACCGCTGTATTTGTATGTAGCTTCCAAAAAACTGCATGGGTATCTGTAATTTTGTTGTTGATCTGTCAGACTGTGAAACCAGATTACTGAAGCAGCCGCCACTCGCTCTCTCTCACTAAACACATTGTCCAAAATGGTTACTTTTTTTTTTGCAGTTGTGTTTCAAAGATTCAGACACATATAATACTAATTATTAAAGCTGTTCTGAATTTGTAGTCCCAATAGTAGTACCACAATAGCAATGGTACAGAATTATTCACTTTCGAGTAACAGTATGAGATGGAATTACCCAGAAAATCATAAACACTGGAGAAATCAGAAGTGCATTGGCTGCTTAGGACTACTCTCTTTCTTCTTTTGGAAGCTTTTAGCACAATTGGTCAATTACAACAAACAAAACTAAAGTTTGATGAACATCTTAACTTGACCGTGCTCTTTCCTTTCCCACACCTAATGATTTGCTTTATGTAGTTGATCCAGAATTGAGCTCTTTAAGGTTTCAGTATATTCCAATGATACTCATCTGTACAGTGTGAAATATTACATTTATTTTGATCAAAAAGAGATTGCCTCTACTGTGCAGAAAGCAGTTGGATTTAGACACACAGTTTACATTAGAATTTTAACAAGAACCGTTTGTTATACTTAATGCCACCTTATGCTTGATACACTCAACAAAAGCCTATCACAGAATCAGAGCCAAACAAAGAACATTTCTTACCCTCTGAAGCAGCTTGTCTCTATAGTGTTCAACCTGTTCCTGAAAACTCTGGCCTGGTTTCTTGGGTCTTTTCCCAGACTCTAACTCATCCTGAAACTTCATCACCTTAAGCTGTGAAAATAATACTGACCATTAGGTTATTGGGCTTATTATTATCCAGTCAGGCAGGTGGCTGAAAATGAAATTTCTGTAATTTATAATCTGTGTTCTTCATTCTTTCCATACAAGTTTGTGCTTAAGAAAATACTGATTTCATTCAACTGGATCAAAGCAACAAAACCACATACTTGTCTGCAGGCACCTGCAGTTGTTTACAGACGTATCAAGAACTAAAAATAAAGGGATTTTTTTCCTGTCATTCTACTAAATTCTGTTCCCATCATTAGAACACTACGCCCTTACATTTCTTAGATGATCGCCTGTTTCTTTCAAAATGACACAATTTATTGCAGGTGTCTTAATATGCCGCTTCAACTTCTCGTCTGAAGTTGTCCTTCAGAAACTGCCTTCTCTCCATTTAATACTAAATATTAAAAATCAAATGACTGACGTACAACATAAAACAAGTTCATTTCCTCTTCAAGGCAGTTGCACAGAGTGGCTGATTAGAGAGAAATCATTTCACCAACACAATACTATTTCAGGCACTATATAGTCAGTCAGGCCTACTACAATCCTTAGCAAAGGATACCATGTGTTACAAAATGCTGAGATAACAGCTCGCTACAGAAAACATATTTTCCACCTGCTCTCTCCATTCCTATGCTCCGAAGGGCTCCTCCTCCATCCTCCCCTTACAGCAGCAGCACTTGGCCAAGCCTTCCATGAGCCAGGTGAATTCACTAATCCAGCAGAATCCCAACTCACAACACCTGATTTTTTCCTGCAGCAGGGAGTTGTACTGGGCTCAAAGAAAGAATCAGCTAGTGCCAAAGTTCACAGGTAGGATCAGGATGTGGTGAGTGGTCAGTTCAGCTCATCCCACACTTTGATGTATAGCAGCTTTTGCTACTTGCTTGATTTGGTCATCTCCCTTCACTGTTTCACTATTCCTGGCATACTGGCTGTACCAAACGCTCGTCTGACTGCTTCGTGTAGGGTACATGATACTTTTCTTCTTCTCATAGAGTTACAGATACCACTCCAGCAGGAAGAGATCCTTAAAGCTGAAGTTTAAATCTGCTTGAGCATCTAATTGAAAAATGTTGTAAACATTCCACTTACTTAATGTGCATTCAGAAAGAACTAATCTATTCCCAATTAAATGGTTATTCTTCTTAACTACTCTTGTACAACAGAGAAAAACTTTTAAGCCCCTTCATTATTAGGATTAGAGATACTGACTTTATCTAGACCATCTCTGGAGTCAGTAATACGCATGCTAATACGGAAGAGGAATATTTTTCATGTGCTAAAACTCTGGAATGCTAATTTCTTGCTTGTGCTTTAGACAGAAAGTCTCCCACAACAGTTTAGAGGTCTTCATTAGCAGTACAGTCCTTAATCAAGAGTGCAAAGTTTCAGAAATCTGGAGTCCTTTTGAGTAATTTCTATTGGATGCTCCATGCTCCAATGCAGGGATCATCTTCTCACTAAACCCTAGAAGGTATCTCACATAACTTTAAGAGAAACAGCTCCACAACAGTGTCTCTTTTCTATCAGTTCTCATTTTGAATTTTTTCCCTTTCCTCAAACTCATGAACAAGTCATTTAAAAGATTCAGTCTTCCCTAGAAGTTGAGGTTTTCACTACTGAATAACCAGTATCAATTTACAGAAAAGGGTAATACCTTGCTACCACCATTCAGACAAACCACAGATTGATGCAAACTAAGCCCCGCGTGTAGCTTTTTCATTTTGACGAACAGATGGGCTGTGGGTCCCATGTTTAAAGTAAATCACATTTTCCAAAGTTGTCCTTGGTACTATAATCTGCTGATACTGAGCTCATACACAATGGTCTTGGGGCAAAAAGGCTTTAGCAAGGCATTATTGCACAAGTATACAGCCTCAGAACTTAAATGGCCAGGTTCAAACACTATGTAATTGAAGCAGAGTAGCTGTGTATGAGATGCTAGGATTAACAGGGAAGTTAATCAGCAGATCACTGATGCAAAAGGAGTTGGCTTGATGTGTAATTGCACTCAAATCTAGAGGGATTACATACAGAATAGACTTCTGAGCAGCCCAAAGTGCTCTTCCTTAAAACAGACTCACCCTGACAATGGCTGTAACATATCCTAGACTTCACCAGAAGCAGAGCAAAATATTCCTTTGGAAGCTTCAGTTTTCCGATGAGCCTATGAGTAGTATGATTTCCACAGCTACAGTGTTAATAACAACAGATTAGAGATACACTGATATGCAGATTTGAAATACCTCTTCAGCCATAACAGAACTCTGGGGTGCTCAATCACACACCCAAGGCGCCATGTGGCTGAGCAATTCCTCACTATCATCTTTGTGTAAAAAAAAAAGTAGATTCAAAGACTTACAGTAGACCAGAATTTCTGCTGAATTAAGACAGTCATTATCCTCTAAGGAAGAACTGCCATAAATAGCAGAACTTTTGGTCAAGCAAGAGCCAATCTGTCTCATCTGTTATGATGAGACTGCAATGAGTACCATGTTTAATATGGCATCTTTTTGCCATTTTGCAGTGGCCTCAAGTAAGCTAGATAGAGAAACCTCTGCAGACTGTAGAGACCTAAAGGTTATATCCTTACTGAGATCATTACAAGCCTTAGATAGCTCCTATGAGTTTATCAGAAAACATTTAAAAAAACAGGTATTCTGAATACCAAGCACCATAATCCGGAGAAAGAAGTAACGGAAACTGTATGGAACTTCAGTTTCTTGACAAAGGTAGAGAGAGGGCCTTTAAATCCAGAATAAGTCTTAGATACAGTCTTCCCTCGTGGATTATGTTTAATCCACTCTTATCTCATGCCCTCGGCATTCTCTGTTGGAGACTGAATACTACACTAAAGGAACTTTAATCTGATATGGTACTGCAATCCATACCGAGAAAAGTAAAGACAATAACCTCTTTTCCTTTGTGACATGCAGAAAGAATCTCTTGGGCTCTTGATAGAAAAGTAAACTGTTCCTCAATACCATGGCATATTTCTGTGGGGAAAAAAAATCTCCCTGCTTATGCACTGGGCAGGGGGTTACTGACAGAATTCTGCATGCCAGAATCCAGCCCTACCTCTCCTGTAGTGGAAAGGCTGTATGGGAAGACTGAAGACCACTAGTTTTCTACCTCTGATTAAGAAATCAAACATTACTTTGAGGTCTCAAGTGGCTAACACAAAAGGTGAGCAATGGCAGATATTAAAGAGGACAATCTATTCTGGTTCTGACCCTTTTAGAAGCACTGATGTATCTCAATTTACGAAAAGCCATTCTGCTGCAGATGAAGCCTATGCTGCGTTTTTTTCAAGGTAGGATCACAAGATTTTGCGCAGCACAAAACCGATCAGTAAACTTTAAAGGAATTAACCAGCTAGTCATTTTGTTCAGAAATATGCTCCTGCACCTCTATAATAAGAGAGACTTTAAGATCACAAGTTACCATCTGCAACAGAAAACTGGT
Organism: Stictonetta naevosa; assembly: GCA_011074415.1. Taxonomy (NCBI): domain Eukaryota; kingdom Metazoa; phylum Chordata; class Aves; order Anseriformes; family Anatidae; genus Stictonetta; species Stictonetta naevosa. The sequence goes on from CM021705.1 coordinate 2,000,443, forward strand.
ATTACACCTGGTTGAAAAAAAGCAAACTGCCAATACAAAAACAGTTGGTTTTCTGAAGGCCTGAAAATTAGTATAACCAGGTGATTCCAGCTTCTGAAACAAAGGAGATTTGCATCAGTTAAGCATGCCAAAAGCACTTGGTGTATGTCTAACGCATGAGAGAATGCAAGCCAAACTCAAAACAATTCTTGAAGCAGATTTTTAGAAAGGTAGTGCCTCTGACACTTCACAGGAGACAGTCATAGACTTTGGAGCTCAAAGTCCTTCTGTAAGTTGGAGACAGAGGTAAAGTATCTAAAAGAAAGGTACAAGAAAGACAATGCTGCTTCATTTTGTCTGAGAGTTTTTGTATGCTCTGAGGAAATAAGCTTAATGAACTATTAGGCAATATAAAAATCCCCATTTTTCTTTGCATCACTGAGTTCTCTTTCAAGAGGAGAATATACCTGTATAAAAAAAAAAATGTTCCAGAGAGAGGGAGGGAGATGCACAGCACTGTAAAGACCACCCTTAAATCTGAGTTACAACAAAAAGTGGAGCAACAATCTTTACAAATTTAAAAACTAACAAATAAACATAAAATACAACCACAGTTAAGAAATCACTGTTCTTCAATATTATAAGAAAGCCTCTCCTCTTGCTAAGCTCCGGAAATAATTTACATTTCAGCACAGTTAACAGTTAGGAGTAGGAGAAGAAGCAAAGGGTTAAGTAACCTGCCTCCCCTGACAGCACCAGTCTCTGCTACATGTAGACAGAGGCAACGCTTGGTAAGTGTGTTTATTACTGTACTTTCCCCTCCAACTGACAAATGTAATTATCCGTGCCAAGGCTAAGAGTGGTTGCTTGCATGGCATAAATATCCTAAAAATGTGTAAAACGAAACAAAAGCTTCAGCTTTCCCAGTAGCCACTGTGTAAAATTCTAAAGAATTAGACTTTGACAAAGATTTTCAATGATGTTTTTAAGTTATGCCATCTAACATTCACTGTTAAAGCTAGAAATTGTGAGGGTTTTTGTTTTGTTTTTTATTTTTTTAATTCCTCTCCTCCAACTGAATGTGTTCTTTGGCAAGGACTGTACCAAGAAGAAGTTTTGAGCATGAGCAATTTAAAGCAGTACATACAGCGAGTACTCATCTATCAATGACAAATCTGAGCAGAAATTTGAAAATCTAAGTACTTCTACATAGTGTCTGGAACGTTCTGAAAATGAAAGATTATATTCCTGTTCTGGTGATTCCAAAAGTCTGAAACCAATATGGTAATTTACTTACCACAAACAATATAGATGGTAACATACCTTTGAAAAACTCAAATGTTCACTATTTGAATCTGTTACAGCCAGGGGATACACACATAAATGCATCCCCTGCAGTGTAAAATCGGCAATGGTTGAAGTAAACCACTTCATAACCTACCTCAACAATTGCTAGGATAACGTTTATAAAAGATGCCCAATCTGAAATGAGCCCTTTCCATAACTGCTACAATGTTTACCACAGCAAAATGAAAACTAGTTTCACTTGTACTTTCATAACTCTAACATCACAGATTTTCTACAAAACTACTGCCACCGTGAGTTAAGTGAGATAAAAGTTTCATTTAGCTTTTCTCAAAGAATTCAGAACCTACTCACCTCAAATGGCTACGTACCAAGAATTTTCAAATCACTATGCAAAGCAAGAGGCATGTAAGTGCTTAGTTACAGTCCATTATTTTGATTTATTTTTGATATATTTTTGATAATTTGAATTAAGTGGTAACATACTTGGGAGAAAAAAAGGGTGTGATGTTTTACAATACTATTGCTTGTATATCTTTAAAGAATATTACAGAAGTTTGCTAATGTCTCATTTTAACTAACAAGTACGTTATAGCACAAATAGATAGGCATTTACAATTCCACCTTCAAAATTATAATCTGTCACTTGGAGATGCTCCAACTGCAACAGCAGCTTAGCAGTTTGTTAATATTTTAATGCACTAAACAGAAGGTACAAAAAAGTTCAGTATCAATGTATTATGGGTTTTAATACTGAATAAAAAAATTAAAATTAGCATCTAGTTTTAACCTGGATTTGCATGGCACTGTATGACATGAAAAAAATCTAGCCTCACTGCTACACAAAGCTCATGCTAAATTCAAGTTTTAGGAGCTGCTCACTCAACAAGCTTAGAAGCCAATATTAAGGCGTAAGAATCTGTGCATCGTCCTTAACATCCATTCTAACACTTATGCTTGGAGAAAGGATTTTAAAAAAATAAGCTCTATAAACTGGATTCAAGTCTTCATCTGAAGTGCCCCTATTCCAAGGCACCTGGTTTAGTTGCGCCTGCTTCTTTATTTGTTCACTGACATAGTGAAAAGAGCAACTTTTAAATGCATTAAGATACAGATGCCAGGACTTCAATGCAACAGAAAGAACAAGAAAGGCAAAGGGCTAAGGTCAAATCCAAAAATCACTACCAAGTCACTGCCAAGAGTAGGGAAGTGTAGAGGAACCCAAAGCAAGCTAACAATACCAGTGGTACCAAAAAACATACTGGGGAGAGAAGACAACAAACACGAATTATCAACCTGCAGTATCCCCTGACTCAATCTTTCATTTTTTTCCTGTTATTTTTTTTAAAAGTGAGCATAAGCAAGGCAAGGCTGTAAACAGAGGCACCTTTATAAAAAATATACCAGACTAAAAAACCCTATACAGGAGGACTATCACATTTAAATATATTTAAATATTTCAGAATAATTCCCTGTAGTATGTATTGAACTTGGGGGCAGAGGAAATTGGAACGCTACAGAAGATTGGCACAAAATGTACCACATGCTGACCTCAATCTCTCGGAGTTTGGCACGCTTCTCTTCACTCATTTCTGAGTATTTGACTGATGACTTAGATTCCGGCATCTCTTCTTTAATAGGATTTGAATACATGTGTTGCTCTTCTGACTTAGAGCTCTGAGTGTCTTCCTCATCTTCACTTTCTTCTTCTTGACTTGAAAGGAAACCAATACACACCAGTTAATTCTCTAGGACAATCTGTTACAAAATTTACCATCTCTGCTTCATTTCTATGCTTAGTTACTAGTTTTGAAACCTACTAAATATGATTACGTCAGTGTGCAATTATAGAAATATCTTGATCTGTGAGGTAGATATCTTAGTATTTTCATTTAATTAAATCATTAGTTTTTATTACGCAGATAATTTATATTTTTGGTATAAACAGATGGCAAAAGGATTCTTGAAATTTACAGTCAGCAAATCCAGATGGAAATCATAGTTACAAAACAAGTTCGCTACCTCAACAAAATCTAATTGCTTTAATTAATGCTACAAAAGAATAAAATTAACTACATTTTCTTTTTAGAGGCAAACCTGAAACATGGCACATACCCAAAATGGTATTACCAGATTGGCCACTAGAGAGCTGCAGCACAACATTTAACACTCTAAGATGTATTCAGCATTAATAATAGATGCTCTCAAATTGCCTAAAGAACAAAGTAAGACTGCTCAAAAACAACAGACGACATGGAGCCTATTAGCATCCAAGCACAGACAACAGAACATTATTTGTTCTTGTGATAACAAAGAAAGGCAGAGTTTTAGATATTTGCATATAAATTTGACATTCAGTATTTCCTAACTGTAAAATACTACCCCAGTTTTTACTATTTAACATAAGTTATCAAATCAGCATCATTTTAAAGATTATAGTTAACAACTCTACCACTTCAATGTTTATGGAGGCTAAAAGCATGCTGCACTGAAACTCTGATTATCTCCATTTTCTTATTTTCCTACTTGGACATTTTCATTTTTGCTCTGTTCTTGTAATACATACAAAATTCATGGAAAGTTTCAAGACACTCAACATCAGAGGTAGAAAATAAATACTTTTTCTTCAGAATGAAAAATTACTTAAGTGCTCTCAATTTTAAGACACCAAGTAAAAATAACTTGGTAAATAATGTGCTAGAAAGATACAATGCTAATGCAAATGTGCGTTTATAATGTTTTTTTAAGTTATGTTGCACCATTGGTTTCAGTCACAGACATTTCTTTAAAGCTAGATGCCAGACATCTAGACTGAAAGAAAAAACTCCAAATATTTACTTTTGAATTTCCTCCTCCTCAGATTCTTCATGTTGGTCAAAAAGCTCCCACTTTGAAGTAGTAACAGCTAGAAGACAAAACAAGATAATTTCAACAATAAAAAGCTACTCCTTTTTTTCTAAAAAAAAAACAGTATATTATGAAATTTACAGTATGATAAAGTTTTACAGCATCTAGCACTTAATACAGACTTTGTTTCATAAATATTCAAATAGCACTTTATCGGAATATTTACTCTATACAGAGATATTCGCTCACACTGCCTATTATGTTTCAGTAAACCTTTCAGAAGCAGCCAAGTATTTGTTAGTTTGTAAAACCGTATCTTTCACAGAAATATTTGGGAAAAGACTGCCAGAAAACCCAGATTCTTCCAACACTTATCATTAATGAATTGAAAATGAATTGAAAATTAGTTTTAAAGGTTGGTAGGTTACTGAAGTAGAACAACAAAAACATAATACACTATTTCCTTCATTGAAGAAACAATCAAAAAAAATGACAATAGAAAACTCTGCTGTATTACTTCAGAAATCATATGAATGCTTTTAAATAAACCCTTTGAAAATAATCATTAAATAGGTAAGTGACACTAAACTTTCAGTTTACTTAGGAAAGTCTTTTATTTTAACAGATGCTTTGAAAACTAACCTTGAGCTTCCAATTCTGATTCATCCACTGCTTCCCACTTCGAAGGAGCAACTTTAAATATAGGCTCATTCTTTTTCGAATCTTCAGCCGTATCCACTGTTGAATAAAGACCCAGAAAAATCATTTCCAAAGCTCTTCAAAAGTTCAAACTGAAAAATCCTAACACAACAGTCCAATGTAAATACTGAAGTGTATTGTACCATTTCATAACATGCAAAGAAAAGAAATTTGGATTTGGAAGCTGATGTGCACCTATCTATATATAGCATCAGAAGATAACTACTGTCTCTCCCAAATCAATTACAATCTAAAAAATTCTTCGTAGGTTAAGCTGAAATTTATGAGTTACTAAACTGCATGGCATATTAATTCTTGGCTGTTCTTGTAAAGTCTACTTGCTTTTAAAAACTATCATGAAAAATTGAAGATTCAAACTGCAAGTGAGGTTGAAATGTTTCATACAAGGTACTCCGTCCAGATCATCATCCAGTGATTTAATTGGGACTCCATCCAGATCATCAATAGGAGCAGCATCAATAGGAATTCCATCCACATCTTCTAATGGAGCACCATCAAGCTCTTCCTCAATGGGAGCACCATCAAGATCGTCTGGCACCTCCTGAAAACAAATAATATTGAATTCTTTCAAGAATAAATCTAACTTGTTTTTCTTTATAGAAATTGATTATTTTTTTTTTTTTATAAGGGGTAGCTTTAAAATGACCTGGAACACCCAAAAAAGCCCTTGACTTTATCATACCAAGTACAATTGCTTATTGCAGAGGAAAATGACAGCATCTTCCTACACAAAACTATGAGCAAGAATCTAGCACTCATCCACAATGCACTAGAAGCTTTGCAGTATCTATTCAAATATCTTTGCAATATCTTGTATTCCAAAGAGATATGAAACTGAGGTTTAGCTTGCAATGAGCCAATAAAGGTAAATTATACTTATTACATAAGAAAGATTCCCTGAAAAAAACAGTAATTTGAACAACTGCCAAAAATATTAACTACTTAGCAAGAATACATGTCAATGAAAAGCATGTCTACATATTATTTCTAACATGTTAGGCACTGTGCATTCTCTTGGTTCTACTGCTAAGGTAAATAACCTAACCTTCCAATTACAGCATTTCTGCTATTCTGAAAGCCACGTTTACAAACAGTTTTAAAAAATAGTTTATCCTAAACATGCATCTATTTATTGGTTTCTTCTCTTTAAATAATATTTACATGTAACCGTAAACAAATCAGTACACATTCACCCAGTGCCTAAAGTATTCTAGAAATTTTAAGCATCGAGCTTCGAATATTACCGGTTTACACATTAGTAACTAAAATTCCCTACATACCTTGTTCAAAATAATCCCTATGTGCAAAGAGGAGAGAAACTGTGTAGCTTAACTAGGTTAGCAACTTATTGTTGTAATAGGACACAAAGATGAAAGTAGAATACCACCAGTGTAAATGATCTATCACAACTTCTCCCAAACTAACAAAGCTCAGATGGCTCTATTAAACTATGTGCGTGACACTCACACAAAAAGGAAATGGATGGTTCATTCAACCAGATGCCAAGTTAGTTAGAACTCCCAGAAACTAAAACTAATGCCTGAAATTCTATCTCAGAATTCACAGATACTACCAGAGTATTCCCAATACATAGGAAATGGCTGTCATTTTGCACTAGTCTTTGCTCTGAAATGGTTCCACATTGTAACTCATCATAGCACTTAATCTGCAAGCAACGAGTATATGAACATATTAGATGGTATTTGCATCTCAAAATACGTTACACCTGTCTTTAAAATATTATACCTATCTTTAAAAGTAAGGATTTGCAGTTAAAAAAAAAAGGGGTTGTGGTCCTACCTAAGCATGCTAATACTACTCATGATAAATAAAAATCCATAAACTGCTGTTACAAAGAGCAACTTTAATCACCCAAAGATAGCAAATATTCCTTGCCAGTTTGGTTTTGTAGACATTTTTTCTCACCACCTGCTAAGCATCACTACTAAGCTTACCTCTGTTTCTTTATCTTCCATGATATTTACAAGTCCCAAGAAGATATTCTGGAGTTTGATCAAAAATGGTTCTGGGTAGATGGCCCAATCTTCCCATGCTCTGAAGCATGTCATCACCCTTTGCTAGAAGTAATAGGAAAAAAGTGCTCATTAATTATGATATTTTAACTGACTGGAAACACACCATCGAGAGTTACTCCTAACAAGGTCCGTATTGGAGTATACTACAATGTACCATGATGGACAAGACTAGTAAAGTAAAAATGTATACATACACAGGAACTACTTTTTTTTCCTTTAAATATCACTGGGATTTCATTTTCCCTTTTACTTCTGATTACACTGATTACCCATTTCTGCTACTCATAGTTCCTATCCTAATAGTTCTGAGTGAAGATGATAGGAGAACCAGTATAAAACCTATAACATAGGAAAACTAGCTACACTGTAAATTTCAGATTTAAGCTTAAAAAATGTACTGTTTTAAAGGAATCTTTACACCAGTAGGAGGAGGACAAGGGCCAAGCATATGAGAATACTAGGAAGCAGAACGCTGCTATCCGGAAAATTACTAACTACACATGCTCAGACTGCTCATCAAACCTCAAAAAAACAATCCTATTTATCACCAAAAATGTTAAAAAGCTATATTATGCTGTTAAGTCCAGACATTTATTTCCTCAATAAGCAGCAAAAATTTATTTTTCAAACTGAAATATAGGAGGTACTAAAATTATTAGGAAGCTAGAAAGCCTTGTTGGTCTAATACAAGTACTAGATAGGGTCTCTACTCCACAACTAACATCTACTGGTACACTTCACTTCATCTGTTACACGTTCATTTTCTTCCTAACACTTCATTTATAATGCTTTCTCTTGTGAGGAAAGTAAGTGTGAAGTACAAAAGCTGCTTTTTCTTCAATAATTTTAAAAGAGGACTGTTAACTTCAAGGCTCTCTTTGCAGGAGAGGAAACAAAAAATTAAGAAGCTTAATCAGGAAGCTTGAGTTTTAAACCACCTATTTTAATACTCAATAGCTTGTGCAGGAACATCTGTTTATTTGACTTGTACATCATGTAAATAACAACAAAATACATACCTTGAAATTTTCAGACTGTAAATGGCCTTGTATTGTACGGTAAGTAGCATTGAGATCAGAGAATATCTGACATAATTTTGTTTCAAAACTAGAATTAAACATATACATTTCTTCAGTTAAACTTGGTAATATATCTTTTCTGGACATACATAATTCTTGAAATTACCTGGGATACAGGACTCAGAAGCAGACAGTTGCATTCCCTATAGCAGCTATGAACTTAACTATAAGGTAACAAGTAATTACTACATATTAAGTCACCTTCAACAACAACAGAACTGTGAAGAGAGATCTTCACATCTGCTGGAGTCTCCTTATACAGCCTGAAAAGACTGGAGGATAAAAGGAGCTTTACAACTTTACATACAAAGAACTATGAAAGAATTCAGTTTATATTTTTAAAATTTCTTAGTCATATTTCTATTCTCTCAATGAAAGGCCCTCAATGAAAGTACAGTGAGTAACAGCTGCCTTGCTTCTCTTGAGCGTATCCTCAATATACAAAAAATAAACTAGCAAAGCAAAGACACACTGCAGCAAGAGAAATGATTTGCAGTCACTATAGTTTTGCAACATGCTGAATATTACCCATCGTGCTATCATAACATTAATGAGACTCCAAGCAGCAGACACAGCCAAATATCTGTACAGAGCAGAGGTTCTCTCCCTTGTACATTTTTTGTAAATTCTGCTCAGCACCTTAGAAACAAAGTACTCCATCCCCTTGTAAGGTCTCCAAACTTGGTGAAGAGTTTTTTTTTAAAAAAAAAAAACACCACTTAAAACAAAACCTCCATTACAAAAATTTACTGGTTTGCATAGAAGATTTGCAATACCATACCTGGAATATTCTTTACAGCTTCCTATAAAGAAATGTACATACACTATTCTCACCTCTGTAAGGTTCCATGCAAGTGGTCACTTGCATAGGGTATATAAAAGAGGTTTCTTGCATTACAAAGCATCCTATGCACTAATGTGCTACATCTTGGTTCTATCTCTTTGCATGAAAATGTATATCAATGTTTTAACAGTATCTTCAGAGACAAGTGTGAATTTCTCTGCTACTACTTTATACTTATATTCTTTTTCTAACCAATCACCTAAAATATTATACTTACAATTTTCTATAATAGGAAGCATTGGCAACTTTAGCTGAAGAGTTGTACAACACATCTGACACCAGATACAATCTTGCAATCTACAAACAAGAATGTATAAATTAAGAAAACTTTAGATTTTTAATTATCCTGAAAATATATGCATTTTTCCAGATATAATACAAGACAGTTCAAACTATTTAGAACTATGAAGTTAGAACTAACCAGATATAAATTAGCCCCCTGTTGGCTAATAACCTGCACTGCTAACCACACTGTAAAATGGAATATATTCATTGCATAATACTACAAGCGTGTCCAGCAAGAATGAAAATGTATCACAAAAATCCCACAAGGAAATAAAAAACAAAACACGCACTTAAATTTAAGCAGAGGTTTTAAGTCAAAAGTTCAACACTGCCTGAGACTTATGAAATAATACTTGTAAATTACATGCACAAACAGCTAATTGAGCTCTTCCCCAAAAACAGAAGTATGATTATACAAAATCTTCACACCTTCTTAGGAAGAGGAGTCTTCAGAATGGACAGTGATTCTGTAATGCAGTCTACAATTTCTTCAGCAGCTTCTGCATTATTTAGACAGAAAACCATTGCATCACCAATATCATTCTTCCGCGGTGTTAATCCACGCAGAATTTCCTCCAATTTGTCTCTTTGTCTGAAATAGCAGAATTTTTATACTTTCAATATAAAATGAAGAGTACTCAGTAGAATTTCCATTAAATAATGTTCTTGATTTTGCCATCTTCAGGACCGAAGCAGTTTAAAATATTTGTCTATTCTGCTCCTATTTTTTTCAATGATTCACAAGCACATCACAAAAATAAACACACATCACAAACAAAATACAAAAGGTTTTCCACTTTATTGGTGTCATTTGCAGATGACACCAAGCTGCACGATGCAGTCAACCTGCTGGAAGGAAGGGATGCCATTCAGAGGGACCTTGAGAGGCTTGGGAGGTGGGTCCATCCAAACACAATAAGGTTCAACAAAGCCAACTGCAAGGTCCTGCACCTGAGCCAGGGCAATCCCAAGCACAAATACAGACTGAGCAAAGTATGGATCAAGAGCAGCCCTGAGGAGAAGGACCTGGGGGTGTCAATTGACAAGAAGCTCGACACGAGCTGGCAATGTGTGCTTGCAGCCCAGCAAGCCGCCCGTACCCTGGGCTGCACCAAAAGCAGTGCGGGCAGCAGGGCAGGGGATGGGATTGTCCTTCTCTGCTCTGCTCTTGTGAGACCCTCTCCAGGAGCCCTGCGCCCAGCTCTGGGCCCCAGCACAAGGACATGGAGCTGTTGGAGCGAGTCCAGGGGAGGGCTGCAAGGATGCTCAGAGGCTGCAGCCCCTCTGCTATGGAGCCAGGCTGAGGGAGTTGGGGTTTTTCAGCCTGGAGAAGAGAAGGCTCCGGGGAGACCTTACAGCGGCCTGCCAGTGCCTAAAGGGGGCCATCAGGAAAGCTGGGGAGGGACTCTCTATTAGGGAGTGATGGGACTAGGAGTAACAGCTTTAAACTAGAAAAGGATAGATCTAGATTAGGCATTAGGAAGCAATTCTTTACTCAGAGGGTGGTGAGGCCCTGGCCCAGGATGCCCAGAGCAGCTGTGGATGCCCCATGCCTGGCAGTGCCCAAGGCCTGGATGGGATTTGGGCAGCCTGGGCTGATGGAAGGTGTCCCTGTCCTTGGCAGGGGGATTGGAACTAAACGGTCATTAAGGTCTCTTCAAACCCAAACTATTCTACGATTCTATAAATATTATGGCAAGAATGGTAACATTTCAGGATGACAACTAGAAAAAAGACAAAACAGGAAAAAAACATACAGATTAGCATTAAAAAAAAAACGCTACAAATTGACAGAAATCCATACTCTTCCTTAAGTGCACCCTTCTTGTTCGGTTCCTCCACAAATGCCTCCGTTTCTTGCTCTTCTGACATCCCATGCAAATATGGATTTAACGGTGGTGGCCTCCAAAATGATCCGTTTTTGAACATACGGAAATCTTCTGTCCTCCACTTGGTTGGAGCATCTCCCTATAAAGGGCAAGAGTTTTTTGGTTTGTTTTTATTTCATTAAGCTCAAAGTTATAAATTGACAATAAAAATGCTACTTGCCTGAAGAATTGAGTAAAGCTTCCATCTGTAATACACATGGGCTGGAGTCTGGTTTTCAAATAAAAACCTAAACCAGAGAACAAAGAGGCACAAGATGTATTAAAAGTTATTTAACTGAAGAAGAGTCAAATACATCCAACTTCTATCCACAATCCCACTTTGACTATAGAGTGAATTCAAGATAGCTAAAACCACATACACCTAAAGCACAGCTGTACAGAACAAGTGTAATTGCCTCATGTACACAGGCATGTACAATCTGCAAAGCAAAGTGTAGAATTCCACAGAGGCAAAGTGCTTCTCCTAAGAAATTTAAATGCGCAGGAACTCATAGGTATACAATTAGGTTACTCAGACTGAATATTAAGTGACTTGAAGTTTTCAACTAGTGAACTGTTAGAACACTCTTACAAGATCAGAAATAAACAGCCATTTTTAACAGCCAAGTGTTTTACTTGGACCTGCAGATTTTCCTTGATTTGTACATAAAACCAAAAAGGAAGCACTTCAACCTTACTACTAATAAAACATTTTTAGAAGGTCATTTATTACTTCCCTGAATAAGTTTTTCAGACTGCATTTCACAAAAACATTTGGAAAATTATATTTTTAAATCCCATTAATGACAAGAGATGGAAATTCTGACAGCTTCACTACACCAAATTTTAATCCTAATTGCATAGGAAATTAGGCTCCAGAAAGATGACTACACATTGAGTTATTCTGCCTGCTTTTGAGGTGTGTTTTTGGTTTTTTGTTTGTTTGTTTTTTTAATATATGGTACTGCCTCTACTGATAACTTGGAATCCCTCAAGAAAATAGGAATTAAGTATTTTATATATGTATACAAATATATTTTATATTTCACATATATATTTTTTACATAATAGTATTAACAATTGGAATAGAATTGTATTGTTCCTATAAAACAGCATAAGCATCTGCTGTGTACAATTTGTTAAATTTAAAACTGCACACACAGAGACACAGGAAAAACTTCTATTAGCAATTCAGAAATGCAAAATATTAGCAACAGCAAAAATTAGCTTTTTCAAACCAAAGCAATGTAATAAGCACCTGAACATTGGATTGTTGATTTCTCTGTTCATGATCATGGCTTCAAACATAGGCCCTTCCCGCACAACAAACTCTATCATTCGATGTATCAATGCGAGCAAATTCCTACAACAATAACACAGTTAAAGAAAAATTGATTCAGACCTAACACTATATAAAACTACACTCCATCTAAGATACTATAACTGTGCAGGAGATTATTTTGCTGTATTGTTACAACTGTATAAAAGATAAGGTAACATGGAACATATGATAGCCTTGCACCATAGACACGGGCACTTTAAAATAAAAACATGCCTAAGAGTGGTAGAGTAGTAACTTAGCAGGAGACCTCATTCCTGAATTTCCACAGCTCAGCCTACAACCATCTCATGCTTAGGAGAAGCATAATAGTCCTTACACATAAAAACGGGCAACGGAGCACCAAAGTGCAATTAACTATTAAAAACTTAGCCCTCTCATCTAAATTATCTAGAAATAAGGCCAAAGTGTTAACTGAAGTTCTACAAATGTAGAAGTGGCTAAATACTGTGCTCAAAATTAAACACAAATAGTTTTGAATATTCAACAGAAACTGCATTCAGCTTTCAAACTAGTCAAGTATAAAAAGAAAAGTAAATAGCCTTCTTGAAGCCAAACAGGGCAGTGGTTTTAGTAAATTTAGGTAACCTGGTTTTGGTCAAGGCTCAACTATGTGACATAGAATAAAACTGTCTGTCACTTCACATCATACCACTCAATGTTTCCTTCCTCATACACCCAAGTGAACCAAATTACAATCAAAAATAAAAATCTGCATTCATTTCATTCAGCACTACATCCTGAGACAGGCAAGAAGCATATTTAAAATACACTTTTTTGAAGTCGCATTTGAAAATGTGGATCCGTTTATAAGCGTAATAATAGCTTACATATTTAGTGTCATATAAGCTTTATAAATAGCAATTTCAGTTTCCAATCTTTTGTATTTTTTTCTCAAGAACAAGATCCTAATTTTCCAAATACAGATTACCTACATAAAAAAACTTCACAGAACGTGTCCTTTGAATGTGATGCAAACAAAAAAAATACAGATTTTTACATTTTTAGATTTCTTTTTAATGTAACAAACTGATATAGGTTCTGGAAATGTATCGTATTATATTTTCTTTTAGCAATTTAATTATCAAAATTCAAAAACTGTTGCATTGAAAATGTGAAGAGTTTTCTATCACTTCTTCATAACTAGGTGATTATTTTCTAACATGAGCATTCAAAGTTCTGCCACAGGTATAATGAACTAGATCTAAAAAAAAAAAATCAACTTTAAAATATTGTAATAATTTAATTGCAATAAACCTGCCCATCCATCTGAAAACTGGCAAATACAGCTAGCATTAAATTTACATTTCCCTCTCATATCACACATACAAAAAAATGTTACCTACAGCTTAATTTTCCTCTCCTTTTGATTTTTTTTGATCCCTTAAAATACTTTAAAGAGGACAGTCACAATACTTCCACATCCATTTTATTTAAAGCGGTGTGCTGAAAGTCTAAATACCAAGTCTGTTTTTGTTATATGAACTGTATTTGAAAATATGAAGAGGAAAAATTACAATTAGCTTTCAACTCTGAGCTATTTCAGTATTTATTTTAAGGCAAGTTCAATATGATCAGTTCCTGTAGAACCTGCCACTGGATTTCATCTAGCTGTTCTCTCATTCAGTACAATAAAGTTACTTTAGAGCAGCTTTCGTTTGGACAAGAACATCTGCTTTGGAAAGACCCCAAAGGTATTAAAAAAAGATGCAGTACATCCCATAGATGAAAAGAGGGTGTTACATACATTCTGGCATATGTTACTACCTGAAAGTGAATTTCTCAGAAAAAAAACTTCACTGTTTATATGCAACATTTCCCTTTTAGTAACTGCCAAGACATGAATGTTGGAAATTTTCAATAAGGGTTTTTAAAGAAGAATAATTAAATGCAATACCCCAGTTTTTCAGCATTTTTACATGTTATACACTGTGTGATACTCTTAACAGTTATCATTAGCATCTTTGAAAGCGATCAGGAAGCCAAGAAAAATGAATGCATGTATTTTCAAATACAATTCAATTAACATGAGCTTTTCTTACCAACAACCTTTCAAAACACTCCAGTAAATAAAATGGAAGCATATTTTTCTCCAAAAGCTACTCTAGAAGCACTGTACAGTTTTACAAGAACTTACTCTACTACTGTTTTTCAAATTAAGATTGCTCCCAGTCTCACTAACTATTCATGTCTCTACTTAATGAAAATTGAAAAAAATAGTCCTAAAATTTCATCAGAATTACTAGTCAAAATGCATTTGAGCATTTAATGACAAACACATTAATGTACTACGGTAACTAGCTTTACAAATATTTCTTCCCCCCCACACGCACCCAAAAAAAAAAGAGACTTTGTGACAATTAAAACAGTGTTGTACAAAAAGATGATAGCTTTAACTGCATTTAAAATGTCATTTAGCTTAAGTTGGCCAACAAAAAAAAAGTTTTTCAGTTATAATAAAACCACATTTATTGGAGCCGATCGTACCAATGTCTGGTCAAAAACTGTATACTTTCCCAATCCATCCCATGATGTTTTCCTGGTCCCCCGCTGCCGCAGACAGTTCAGCTGGTGTTGCTCACCAAGGCCAATGTCAAAGAGAATTTGGTAATCTTTTGTGCTTATTTACTTTTAAAACAGTGTTGTGTTCCTGTGTTTGGGAAAAGGTTTCAGCTTAACTGAGCAAGAGTAACCTAGACTAGAGCGAAGCTGGAGGCACTGATGAAGACCAAAACGCAAAAATACCCTTGCACTACAGAACTAACTTATTTCGCAACCGTAATTATTGACTGTTGCATATTTTAAAAACAGTATAAATTAAAATCAATTTTAACTGCACTACAAATTGTACAATTGAAAAAAAGAAAGAAAAGGAAAACAAAGCACAGCACCACACTGGAGACAGCTGCATCCTAGCTACAAAGTACTTAGAGGTTTATGCCTGGACTTACAAAGCATCACTAAGTTGATCTATTTCTCCCTAGAGCTCACTCATTAAATTACCCTGCAACTATTTCTAGTACTTGAATTCAATAAAAAAAAGATAATTACTTCAATCTATCCTTAATAAGAAAAAAAAGTTATTGAGATAAGGATAATAAGACTGTAAAACATCATCTCTCAAGTGTAATGAAAGAACCATTGCTCAGTCAAGCCATTACCTTTTCCTCAACATCACAATTTTTCTTTAAAATTCCGAAGGGGAAATTTTCTATATTTAGATCAGTAATAATAAAGAAAAACATGTACCTTTCTGTTGGGATAACCACTTTGACTATGGCTTGCGACAGAGTCTGTATATGAAGTCACATCAGATAATAAACATAGAATATGTGAGTATTGTTAACAAGTAACAAGCAAAAATATACATATGCAATGAAAATACTACACATCTATCACAAGTTTTGCAGGCAATCACTGCTGTGAAGTTATAGCTAAGCAATTACACAAAATGCAAATGGTTGTGTCAGTGAACCATAAAGGTTCACTAATTGCAAAGTATCAGAACATTCCTGTCAGAATGTACATTGATGCACTGAATAGGTACTACACTGAATATAATTAAGAAAGGAGTTCTTAAGCTTATGATTCTAAACTATTTGACTTGGATCGGGTTGGTATTACTTTATTCCCAAGTCTTAGGAAGAAAAATAACCCTAACAATTAAGTGTCATTCAAAGAATCAACAAATTGTTACAAATGTAAATCAAGTTGGTTTGTGATTACGAGATACTTACCCTTTTTATCAGCTAATATTCCAGAAAAGAAAAAGGTTGAAAATGGACTCCATAAGTAGCATAAAATACTTACTCAACGTCCAGATTAATTACCTTCTACACAAAATATATCAACTCCTCTAGTGTAAAAATAATGCTACCCAAATTAAAACGTAGTATTTTCTCTAAAGAAAGTAATTTAGATATTGCAATTTGGCAGCCAACAAAAGGGGGGGGACGTAGGAGAAAAATATCCAGGGAGCCTGGAGGGGGAAAATGAAAGCTAGAAGATTTAAAGCAGCACTAAAAATAAGCCAAGACCCAATACATCATATCCTAACACAGACATGAGACAGGCTTCGGGAATTAGTCAGGTTCCCTTGGGCTACAGCAGGGAGCCAGTGAGTTTGTACACTAAGGGCCGCCAAAGTCAGCCTGAACAATGTAAATCTATGAAGTCATTGAAATACTCCCATAGATGTAGTATTTAACAACGAGATATGGCCCAGGGTACTGTAAGTTACCTTCTCAAAATCTTCCTTGTTTTTTGGTGGGGGTAACATTGGAGCATTAGGATTCTTCAACCTCTCCCTAGGCTGGGCATTAAAAGGCAGTCCTGATGGAGGAGGCGGGAGGGTATGCTCCATCATAGAAGGTGGAATGTATATCGGATGTGGTGGTATAGGTACAGCTTTACCCCAGCCTAGCTTCATTTCAAAGGACATTATCATCTTGCCTGAGAAAAAGTAAAAACAACTGTTATAAACTGGTTCTGCATCAATCAAGACTTCTCTGTGCAAGTGCAATATTTAGGTAATAAATATTAATATTTGCAATAATACTAGAAATTTAACCATTATTCAAAAGTAAAGGACCGGACCTATTTATCACCAGTTATTGGGAATTACTTCCTGTGCATTAGTCAAATTTATGCACAAAAAGAAGTTCATTATTGAACTTGTTCGTTATTGGTAAACAACTGCAAGTAATACAGATTCTTTCTTTAATTAATCTGTTCTCAGAGCAGAGAAAAAACACTACCTCTCCCGCATATCTTCAAAACAGTTAGCAGTTTTACATCTAGTAATGTAAAGCCCTTGTGCTATAGTTTGATGTCAGTAAAACAGCCATTGTAAACTAAAACCACTGCTAGCATCCCATCTACTAAAGTTTAAACTCCCAGTATTTCCAATTCTTTTTCTGGATTCCTCAGGAAAAACAGTTGCATTACATCTATCACTAGTCTGACAAAAAATTGCAGACATGCTTAGTTACTTCTCACTGTTCCTAAAAAGATAATTACAAAACTGAAAAAACTGTTTACCATTTAAATTCTTTAATGCTCTTTCAGCATCTCTCCTGTTCATAAATGCAACGAAGCCACAATTTCTCTCTCTTGCTCTTTCTTCATCAGTTCTTGGCCACATTATTTTAACGCTTGCTAATGGTCCAAAGCGACCAAATTCTTGACATAACATCTCTTCATTCATCTAAAGGAAGATAAGTAGAAGTTAGCATCTTGCTGCTATATTTCTAGGCAATTCCATTTCACATTAGTGTCTGCATGTGGAGATTTTGATTCTCTCAGTTTAACGAAAAACAACTCTTCATCAGTACCTCACCTATTAAATCTACTTTAGAACAATAGCAACAAGAAGACTGAATTCTAAACTAAGCACAATCAAATTTCTGAGATACGATCCTTCTCACAATGAGATATTAATGGAAAAATATTTTTCACTCAGTATTTTTTCATCTAGTAATGATATTTTTAACCTTAGTTTTTGCAGCACCATGTTAAGAGCATTTATTCAAACGCATACTGTCTCTACAATTTACAACTGTACCTCATATATGAGATTAAACCTATGTGTATGGCTTAAAATAAACACGAAGAAAAAAAGGCTATTGAAAAAATTCAGCTGGACCCAAATACGTCAAAGCTGCACTTCACAGCATAGCTCCAACTTACCTGAGGATTAATGTTTCCAAGATACAAATTTGTTGTGCTTGGATCTCCAACATCATGTGACCCTGGTGCATAATCATCCAGTACTACAGTGATAGAGGGGGGAAAAAAAAAGTCATAATCCTTGGAACACGTTGAAGTGACAACATTATACTGAATGAGAAAAGAATCTGTATTACCACCAGATGATCTGTTTCTTCTTGAAGGAGCATCCACTAAATAAATAGAAAGTACATATAATTTAGTCAACAAATTTTGCAGGCCAAACCAACATTAAAAAAACAACATCTACTTACTTGAACGACGCTGGCCATCTGAATCTGACTGGGGTGGCTCAAAACGACTCAATCTACCTTTTGTTTTATGTCGTTCATCACGCTCCTCTTGTATTCTACAAAACAAGTTGAACATAAGTAACAACTTTATAATATTTCCGTTTTTATTAAAAACAATCATCTTTAGAAATATGAAAACGTTTAATATTTATTAAACAATGAGCTTGTTAAAAACTTCAAATGGCCAGCAGGATTTATTTTTTGTTTAACCAAGTGGAATCTAACCACCAGAATTATTCCAGCTGCATGCTTCCTCATTCCTACTGTCAGGGCGTTTTAATCTCAAAAAGAACTGACAGAGTTTGAGAAGATTTTTTCCTTATTTTCTTTTTTTAAAAAAAAGAGATAAGAAATAAGAATTACGCTCTGAAAGAGGGACTTGAATTTCACATTTAACTGACACAGATCCATTGACTTTTCAGATTATTTTTCAAGATGCCTCAGTGTCTACTTCTACTATTTCTTCTAAGCCTTGTTCTCTGCAGGCTGTCACCTTTTACAACGATAAGACAACTCCATTTGACCATTCCCAGTACATACAAGACCTAACCTCTGTTTATACCTCTAAAGACAGCACTCACACTAGCACACTAGTAACTGCTTGGTTCTTTGTAATCTGGTTTTAAACCCTGGTAACAAAGATATTGCATATGAGCAATACAAGACTGTCAATTCAATTCATCTACATCAAGTAATAAATAATTTATGGATTTAAAATGCAGTCCCTCTTGTTTTCTAACGTAGACATTATTTTATTTTCCTTGTCTAACATCAAGACAAATATATTGTACTCAGTTACACTCAATACACATGATCTTCTGTTCCTTATATACTTAAAAGGGAAATAATCTGCTTTTTGAAGCATAATTCAGCTTGTTTTTTAAAACTATGCAAGAGAAGTACATCTCTAAACGTGAATTTAAAAGTCTTGTTTGTGATATAATGAAAAAGCTCAATCACATACTACAGTTCCTCTAGACATACTTTTAGAGACACAAAACTTCTTGTTCTTCCTGGTTCATTTAAATTTGCTACCAAACTCTTTATCAAAAGTTAAATAAACAGCAAAAACCCAAATACACTCATCCCTTATGATACCTACTTTAGTCTTAAGTAATGCATGAGGCCATGTTCATACATGTTACCATTTATAGGCTCACGCTGGCTAATTTATAACAGAATTGCATGCCAAGGAATGTAATGGCAGCAGCTGGCAAAGAAACTAACCTGGGTTTCCATTTTTTATCTGGGTAGCTGGCTGGCTGATTCAATCAACAAAGTTTTCATTCACATTAACTGATCCAAAATTATCTAGCAGGTAGCAGCGGAAATATAGCCAGTCATTCACATACTCTCATCTTTGAAATATTTTATTATTATTACTTTAAACACCCTGGGTATTTTTCTGATTAGGAAGGTAGTAATGAATAGTTTCAAAGGTCATAATCAGACAAATGCCTCCGACATGCAGAGAAATCCATTCATTCTAACTAGCAGGCTGGGCTTTGCTGTTTGTTTATTGGTAATTTTTAAAGGCTCTGGCCAATGATGCCTCATTTCAGAACAGAAATCTTTTTCAGCAACAGTGGTAAACTCTTCCTAGCATCAGTCAGGGTAAGAAAAAGGGAAAAAGCATCAAAGAACACCAAAAAAACTAATCCGATGGCAACTAATTATCTACATAAATCATATAGACCTGTAACGAGCATCTACCAGTGCAGCCCTCTTTAGAAGTATCATTGCCATTGCTAATGAAGTTGTACCATGCTACAAGCCTTTTAGGGAGCAGGGACATTGGGAAACAGGTTAGCAAGATTGATCCTAAACACTGCCTGTAAAAACTAGGAGCCAGACCCCCCTTCTCCTTCTTTATTTACAGTAACTGCTAGTGAAACTTACTGCTTTAACTCTTCTTTAAAAAGCTCCAAATTACTCTTTTTCTTCTCCTTCTCTCCTTTCTTCAAAGGCTAAAATTAAAGATATATCAGCCAACATTTGAGCACATTAAATTAAACAAAAAACATATAAACGATATTCATGTAACAAAATTTTAGAAAATTTTCATGCATATTTTACCTACAGCTTTCAAACCAAGTAAACTACAGGAGAAAATAAAAGGAAACAGACGTGAAAACATTAAGACTGAGTGCTAGCAAACACAGCTAAAAAAATACAAAATTAAGGATAGCTTAAACTAAATTTTGTTACTTCTGATTACTACCGTGCAGCATGTGATATAACATTGTCTACAACACACAAATATAAAACACCTGTGGTGTATTTTGTCAGTTTGGTTCACTTAAAAAATTAGAAATTGATTGCTCTCCTAACAAGCCTTCATGCTGTAATTAAATTGATACGTGTGTGTACTTATACACACACACACACAAAAAGAATTTACGTATGTGTGTATATACATATATTCAAATATTTTTATCCACAGGCAAACATTCTATGTTCTCTCGCTTCTTTTCAGATATAAATGCAGTTCTGAAGACAGAGTTACTCAAAACAGTCAAAGATCTTCAGAAAAGAACTCCTGAACGACAAAGAATATGAATTTTTTTTTTTTTTACTGTAATATAGCCACCTCAACTAACTCATGTGAACTTTTATCTTCTACAACATTGTTTTTATATAACCAAATTTAAATGAAAACGTTTCCAATAGGCAGACATACAAAATATTTATTGTGTTACACACTACAGCTTTGGAAAAACTGGACTTCCTACTCACCCCAGGCAAAGTTGTTTGTTTTTGTTTGTTTTTGGGGAGGGTCTGCCAAATAAATAAAATCATTTTTACCTCATTATCTTCAATCACCATTGGACAGGGCAAGTGAGTAAACTGATTGCATTATCTCATAAGTATTCATGACAAATTTGAAAAGCAGTAATATTCTTACAGTACAAATACTTGCATAAGACAAAACAGAGTTCAGAATGATAGAAAACTACAATTCATTTCTGTAACTGTAGAGCTTTACATATGATGAAAATAAAAATTGCCATGCAGTTATCACCCCACTATTCCAAATTTCATTTTTGTTTAAAGCTAGAGGAAAGTCAGGATGGGATTACCCACAAATACCACATTAGAGCTCATTTCCCACCCTAGCAGACAGTATCAAATTTAATGTAACTTCAAGAACTGTAGTAAGCTCTTTCAAAATTAATTACATATTATACACATACAATAGTAACAGTAATCATATGTAACTACCACCTGAATTGAAAACTAAGTTTGTAGGTAACACTTCGAGTACTTTATGATGAAATCTCAGTTTAAGATCAAAAAAGTATATCAAACCACTCGGAAGACAAAATAAATAAAGTAAAAACAAGGTGTTCAGTTTGAAAAACTCATAAGTTCTAGGACTTATTTGGTAGAACTCAAAGAGCTGAAGTGAACTGTTCCAATATTAGCACCCAAAAAATTCATTCCAAAAACAATTTGTATCCATTATACAAATGATCATGGGTTTGTTTGTTTTTGTTTTGTTTTGTTTTGGTAAGCTATAAAAACCTAAAAATACATGGTAGCAAGAAGAATTGCTTCTAAAATCACAAATTCTCTGGTCTGGAGGTTGTTACTTTACAACAGTCACCAAATCCGTATATGTAAGTCAATTAGCAGGAACATGGTGAAAACATGAAGCACCCAAAACAAAGTGCAGTATCAGGTATATCATGCTGGATACAGGTCTACCAGACCTCTGAATTTTATCCTCTTGTTCTTTTCTGTGGGATTAAGCAAATCAAAGTTTCCACTCTTTTATTGTGTGACAAACACAAATAATACTACTCTGCAAAAATCACACAGACCCTTTTCTAAACACTTCATAATACTACCCAGAGTAAGGAGTTAACATTCAAAGAAGACACTTACAGGCTTTTTGGTTTCTATCATTAAGAGGGATGGAGGCTTGTCATTTGATGGCTGACTTGGTTGATTTTTTTGATCTGAAAACCGTGATGAAGGTTTATAGATTTTACCCCGTTTCTCATCTGTCTCATGCTCCTCTGAAATTAAAGGCAAATTAAAAACAAATTATATTAACTAATACTGTACATTGGAACATTGTTCTTTCTGAAATTTAACCTCATCTTTTAATATGAAGAAAAAAGAACAAAGATTAGTTATTTTAAAACAAAGCACTTTTTCCCATGAGTTTTAAAAGACAAATCATGAAACTAACTACCACATTAAAGCAAAAAGTAAATTTTAGTATCAAGTTTCCATGACTTCTTATAATGCAATATATTAATTTTAAAATTCAATTCAAAGCCCATCTCCATCTTTACTCAAAGCCAAATGATCTACCACAACCACAAACAAAAAGATTAGTAATACCTTTAGATGCATTAACGATTCCTCCTCTTACAAATGTTTTCACTTTATTACCATCACTTCCCTCAAAGGCAGCAAGAAATTCTTCATAAATTTCTGCAGCAGCTTTCTCATCCTCCTACAGAGCAGATGTTAATCAATTTACTATCATCACAGAACCTCCAATGACAGCTATTCTTAAATTAGCTATATTATATTCCTTTTTATTTTCTAGAGTTCATGCTTCAAACTGTATCAAATGAGTTTCAATTTTAGACAAAACAATTCAAATTTTTGAGGACTGTGGGAAGAAAACAGTATGTAATACTTCAAGCAAATAAGGTCTGTGCGCTCACATATGATTATTCATTTACAAGAGTTTACTTGGCAGCTGAACATTGAAGAGATTATATGAAAAACCAACATTACAAGTCGTGATTTGTTAAGCTGAGCATCAGAGAGCAGTACCTATTCTTACCTATTATCAACCCACCTGAAGGAGATTAACCACTGGATCACCTTTATACATTTCCCAGAAAAGTTAATTGAATGGCTTAATAAAGTTGAGTGAGACAAACTGCAGTAAGCACCTTGGTGTTTCTTTACACTAGTGTTTTCAAAAATGTAGCATGAGAAATCCCACTGAAGTACAGAACAAGTTGAGTTTGTAATATCCAAAGACCAAGATTTTCAAAACTTTCACTTTGGCAACTATACATATTTCCTAACATTCAGATATTCCTGAGCATCCCAAAATTCAGTATCAAATTTTAATCATTTTGATTGTTCCTATAAGTCATTAGACAAAAAAGGGTTTTGCAGAATAACAAGGACATGTACTGAAACAATTCCAGAGACAACCGGTACTCATTCTAACTACTGAAATCTAAGGATAGAGAGCAAACAGAACAGGAAATAATTTAAGGCAATGTCTGTCTTCAATTTGAGTAGTACAATAATCAATGGATTGCTGTAATTCAGCACTTCAGACTACCAGAGAGAGAAGCAAGCCTGCCCCCCCATCCCCATGGACACGAAGAACAAATTAAGTATGTAAAATACAATTCCCTTTCATTCTTAGAAAGCTGTAATGTTCTAAATCAAAATAAGACTGTTGATGAAGCTGGTTATAAGCTAACAGCAAACTAATTTCAGCTCTGAATATATAACAACATTTTCATGGTATACCATTACCTTCTTTTTTAATTCTTCTTGTTCCTTCTTGCTCAGAGTCCGTTTGGCAGCACTCATTTTACCAATACTGAATGCTTTAAGTTTACTTTCCATTAGAGGCTGTAGAAGGAGTAAGAAAAACAAACTGTTTGCAAAACAAAATACAGTGTTACTGTTCTCTTTGGCCAAGACCAGAAACTTTCTAAGTGAATCAACATGGCAACCATTTCAGATGTTTGGAAAACAAAATAAAAGGCTACCTCTACTTCAGAGCTTACCAATATCTAATATATATTTTTTAAAAAATTAAACCCATGTTTTATAAAAACTAATTACCACTGTTTAAATGAGAAAGCTTTTAATATGTTATTCCAAGACCCCTCAGACAAAATTGACGGGTACTTGCTGCAAGAATATGGTATTAGCACTCTCAAGAGTCTATTTGGGCAATTAACAGATGGTAAAGCATAGGGAGAGCAAAAACAAGAAAAAAAATGTTCAGAAGACATGGGCAATGGGAAGGAAAAGAAAAATAAACTTCTCTGGAAATTCCTAGTTTAACGCACTAGCTCATAAAGAACTAGCAAAAGAACAAGAAGAAAAAAGCCCCAAAAGAACAGAACATAATCGATTATCCTCCATGTTCAAAATATTTTTATGCTCTGACACAGCTGTCAGGGATGCTCAAAACTACCACTTTCACAGTAATTGTTAAAAAATCAGCTCAACGTAATAACACATCACAACAAATAAGGTGAACAACTTATCTGTTGTATTATCCAAAGATTTCAGATGACACCAACAATAAGAGTTTCCTCTAGAAATAATTTTCTGCGTAAAGGTTTTCATTTCTAGTACTAGCTTCCTATTCAGAATCTTTTTACCTAATACAAAAAAACACTGCAAAAAAACAATTGTTTCAAATACCTTTAGTTTGTAACTTGTTTAGTAACTCAAACACCTCTTACATCTGTGCCAAGCATATGACCAAAATTGCTTGTATTCATTTGAAAAACATTTCCTAATTCCTAATTAAAAGGAAAACTATCAGTTACAAATTAATGCAGTGTTGTCTTTGGAGTCATCTGGCTTTCGATGCTATGTTTGTCAACATGAGCTGCTGTGACAGGTTTATCAGCAGGTTTTCATCCATCTATGTGTTTTGAAATCTAATAAAATCCCATTTTCCTGTTGTCTGAAAGATAGCTTATATTTCAGTATGACAAGCAAAATAGAACCTTGGCAAAATGTGGGCATATTGCTATGGTACAGCGATGCAGACAAATACAAACACCACGCTCCTACTCAAGGCTTATCCTGTCATTTGCAAATAATCTCTCACAGTAATGGTACAGGATACCTGCAAATCAGCCACAGGTTTATGTTCTAGTCACATAATGGAAGCAGCCAGACAAGAGGTATGGCACTAAGATGTCCTCTCTTTAGGAATGGTCTCAACAAAAAATAAAGACCTTCCAAGTAGCAGGAGCAATATACAATGAACAGGATTGAACCTGCAGTTCACATTCCAGAAGGCAGTTACAGCATTAACCGTATGCAGCTTCACAAAATTACTAACAACAGACCTGTACAAAACTAAGAGGCTTTCTTCCTTTACATAATGAAAGGAGTAAAGCAAATGATGGAAGCAAGAGCAAACTTCTAGCTAAGCAACCCAATCACTGCATGAAAGCAAATTCACATCAAGCATAACAATGTGTTAACTGCAAGATGGCACAAACTACTGAAAACCCAGTTTCACAGACAATCAATATTCAAAAGTGTTTCAAGAACAATTTTCCAAATTATATCAAGTGCAGCAAGACAACAAACAGAACCAACTTCTTAATGAAAAGTTTTTAATATTACAACTTGAATCATGTTATCTTACAAGAAAGTTAACAGATTATAATTGACTGTGTCATATGCCAAAAAACAACTTGAAGAAGATCTAAACCAATGATGATTTGTCTGGCATTAATGCTTTTATTATTCATTTAAATATATTCTATTAGGATATTTTAAACATATTCCATTAGAAATTAAAATGGAGGGTTAAATTAGGGCCACTTGATCTGAGTTTTGAGAGAAGCCAACTGTATATGATAAAGTCAACTTTAATACGCACTGACAAGGTAATCAGCTTGTGTTCTGAACTATTCTTCAGCATAAGAAAAACATTATACAGTTTTTTACACTAGTGGTTTTTAAAAACTTCAAGGAATATTTTCAAACATTAAAAAATGTTTCATTACAAACACCTACAGATTACATACCCAATGCACCAGAGTTTATCTCCAACAAGTAGTTTTCTCTGAAGGACAGGCCTATTTTGAGTTTCTGGGTTTGGGTTGTTTTTGTTTTACTGTTTGGTTTTGTTGTTCTTTGGTTTTTGTGTTTTTTTTTTTTTAATCTTTTGGACTTACGTGTGTATCTGCAGATCCAGTATTATGTACTGCATCTGGCATTCTGACCTGGAGAGAGAATGAAAAGGAAGTGAGGCACAGAAAAAGAAAAGGCGGCGGCAACAAGTACTATTTTTTTTGATTAATTTATTTGAATGTGATTTTCATTTCAACTTCAAGGTCTAAATATGCAAGAGTAAAGATACACACAAGTATTTTAATGATACAGCTGAACATTGGCATTGCATTTACAATTCCAATATAAGGGAAAAAAAAGGAATTAACAATAGATATTTTGTGCTACCATTAAAAACATTTAAATTTCCACAGCTCAGTTTTACAATCTTGCCATTAACACCATTCCATGGAAAAAAAAACAAGTCTGTTGCACTGAATCTGCAACAGTTGTCATTAAAGACTGCTGAAGATTACAGAAAGTGCTTGATCATATTTGCCTTACTATAAATCATTCCCAAAACTGCTCTTAGTATGAGGTATATAGATGGAAGATGGCCATCTCAAGAACACTAATTTAAGTCCAATTTGTGAATATTATCAATTAACTTTATTACTCTAAATTAAACCGTAACTGAAATTTTTAGAATGCATAGAATTAACGTATGCAGAACTGTCACTTTTAATATATATACTGCACTGAAATTAAAAACTAGAATTCAGTGATTTAAAACTTCACAGCTTTTTTCAACTTGCCTATTTTTCAGGCAAGCATACAGTATTCACCACTCACTGAAGTGTTCTGAAATTTTAGTGATCTAACAGCAAACGTTGAGTTGCCAAGGCCTTGAGAGACCGTACTCAAACTAGATGATTCTCAACCAATTTTAAACTATACATGTACTCTATATCCTGTAGTATGCATACTAAATGTTCTGTACTACTATATATACGGTACAAGATGCTTACAGAACAAAAAAATATATATTCAAATTCACTCCTCTTATTTTAAAATCAATTCTAGGCTACTAAACATGTACACCACCATATGTATAAAATTTGCATAGATTCTTTTTAAAGTAGATTTTTAAACAAGTGTAAGCGGTGCAAACTCCAGCACGCAGGTCTGTACAATGTCCAAATCCCAGAAACCTGAAACAACTTGCACAGTTAAGATAAAACTGCCTGATACACAATTATTATCTGGATTGAAATTTAAAGTCAAAAAAAAAAAAAAGATTTTCCTTAGCCAGAAT
Organism: Stictonetta naevosa; assembly: GCA_011074415.1. Taxonomy (NCBI): domain Eukaryota; kingdom Metazoa; phylum Chordata; class Aves; order Anseriformes; family Anatidae; genus Stictonetta; species Stictonetta naevosa. The sequence goes on from CM021705.1 coordinate 2,027,883, forward strand.
CTGTTCGATAGTTACAAAACATTAGCACTTCTCCTTATAACCAGGTATTTATGGTTTCTACCAGAAATAGTATTATCCTGTGCTCATCTCCAGTCTTCCAAAAGCACCAGATGCTACTTTAGAAAAAAAAAATCTAAAATCTGTTGCCATTTTCCATCATTTTTTTTCTTCAACTCAGATAGACATTCACCTTTCTACAAGTACGTTCCCACATTTTACAGTCAACTTAGTATAGAAAACATGGTGTGGCAGAGAACAGTTCAAGAACTGGCACTAAGTCCACAAATGGGGAGGTGGGGAGAGGGAGACAGAGACAAGAAAGGTACAACCTTTAAAAAGGAGACAAAAGACTCCCAAGAAATATTATTTTTAAAGAAAAAGGAAAAAATCTATTTTACTCTCCCAAATCCACTTACCTGCAACACTATACATTACTCACATCTTTGCACAAAAATAAAAAATTGAGCTCACAAGTACCATTAACCGTTCATTCAAATACAGATAGAAGCAAACACCACAAGCATATTTTACTAATACCACTTTCTGCAAACTTTGCTCTGCATTTGGTGTGGGGTTTTCTTGTGAATCACAACTGCCTGTGGCACTCAGTCAATGATCTGTTATCCACAATTCTATGTACTGCAAAGATGTAGCTCCAGGAAACCTGTCCTTCCCCTGAGAGTTGATGAATGTATAGCACAACATCGCAGGTGAAAAGACAGACACCAGGCAAAAGAATTTCCAAGATTGAAAACTGCACTCCTCCACCACCCTTAGGCAACCAACACCGATTAAAATGCCACACTTTAAAAAAACATTTTAGACTTGTGATTACAAAGATTTCTCTCAAAGGTGGGCTGATACAGTGCCGCCTTCTTAGCGTATGTACTAAGTAGAGAAGTCAAGACATAATGCTTGGGGGGAAGGAGGTTGTTGGGGATTTTTTTTGGCAACTGCAGAATGAAGTTAATGTTTCTCAAATCCCTTTATCTCTTCCATTTAGAGAAGTTCTGGAAAGCCATACCTTCCAACAAGGATAGGCACTGGTGCTGCTTACCCGGCAGACACTAAGCAAGGCAACACATACAGTAACAGGCAGTATGGAAGCTCAACACAATGATGTTTAAGACATGATAAGTGACATTCTGAGGACAGGGACACAAAAATTTCCCAGACACTGTTTCCCCAAGAACCATCGGATACTGCTGAGAGAGGCTTCCAGGGCATTGCAGCACGCAAGAAATTCAGTGGGCTAGCAGCAGGCCCACAGCCCGACCAGCAGGAGCCTGCAAGCCCCTGAGGCAGAAGAACCGTGGGGCTGAGGAGCTGAGGCCTACCACAGGGCCCTCCAAGCACATCTAAAAGCAGCTTAGCTGACTCCAGTAAATATGCAGACCAAGCTTTTTCCTGTGGTAGCTAGCAGCTTGGCAAAGCCACGTTATTCTCCTCCTCAAACAGTTCTTATTCTTAAGGCCTTCTGATCCCACCAATAAATTTAGTTCATGCCTTTGGTACTGCTTTTGACCATCCAAGCATCTGTACCCATACTGAAGCACAACAGTGAAATAATTCATGCCAAAATTAAGCATCATTAGCTGCCAGTTTGTAAAGAACAGTGATTAAAAAAAACTAATTTAATTCTCACAGCACTGCACTTTGCATCCAGCTGCACCGCCTGGATGAAAGGGGCAATTTTTTTCCTCAAGAGTTTCATCGGCAGAGTTGACTCGATAGAGTAACAAAGGCTTGTGAGTCCTCACAAGGACAAGCATTTTAGATAACATTGCCCACCTGTACTGAAACCCACAGGAAGATTCCTTTTTCCTCTGTTAATGATGTTAAGCAGCTCAATGAACTGCTGAAAGAAACATACCCAAAGCCCTCCTCAGCAGCTGATGATTTCTGAGATACGAGGATAGTTCCTTCATGGTCAAAACACTGACAGGAAATATTTGATGAGTAGATCTTTCAGTAGCATGGCCAGCATAAACAATTTACAAAGGGCCTTACTCCCAATTCATTGCCACTACCACTCTGCATGAAACCATTTTTCTCTAAAAAACACACCACCACCACGGACTCTTTTCCAGCTGGCTCACTTCCTAAGTTCCCTTCGCTGAATAGGACCCTCAAAGGATCGTGCCAGCATACCTGCAGCAGCAGTGCAGGCTGCTCCAGTCAACCAGCCCTGTCAGATAGCAGTCTTGGAGATCAGGTCACTCAAAACGATGCTACTCCATCTAGCCAAATTTACTCAACCTTCAAAGGGGGAAAAAAAAAATCTTGAAAGGACCATATAAATGAAATTTACCACAAATTTGTATCAGGAAGCCAAGACGGAGACCCCCCATCTCAGATTCTGACACTTCAATCTTCTGCCAGCTCTGTAGCAGTTTCGAAAGAAAGTGGAGAAGACTGCTCTTCTGCATCTTTCCTGTCAGCAATGTCGAGTGCCCACAAGTCTAGCTCTTCACAGTTTCCCTAAATTTAACAATCTCTGTGTAAAATTGGCATGATCACATCATTTCACAAGTGTTTAAAGTATGCTATACAAAAGCATTTTTTTTTTTTAAGTTAGTACCAATGCCATTTAGTAAAACATCAAACAGCAACAAAAGCTGCCAAGAAAGCCAGAAGCCAACCCCACAGCCGTCCAAATGCTGGGTGCTACCTTTACAACTCAGGCTGCAAGCCTGAGTGCAAAATAAAAGCCCTGCTCCTGCAGAAACTTGTAGCTTAAGGGCAAAGTGTTTGTAAGGAACTCTGGCATAAGACACTCCTGCCCTGTTTCAACACCTTCCTTGGGTTCTGCCCCCACACCGGGCAGCTGGAGATGGAGCCATGCTGAACTAGATCACTTTTCCCATCTAACTGTCACTTAAAAAAGAGAGAGCTGGGGAGCTTTGGCCAAGGCAAGTTCCTTTGCACAGCAGGCTGCCCTCACTTTCCCCCCAGAATTATGCCAAGCCATCTGAAGAGGACAATGTCTGGGAGGGAAAGAGTATATGTGGCTGGGAGCAGTTGGTGTCAGCACTGCCACCAAGAAAAGGCAAATGGAATCACATCTTAAACTAAGAAGTTAAAATCCAACATGGGCAGGGAGGCATCCCAACCAAATTTGTCTCTCATTCTTCCTTTCTCTAACAGTCTAGGACACAAATGTTTACAAACACTTGTGAATTAAGTTTTATAGCTAACCTATTTACTCTTTGCACTTACTAGACTAGTACACGAATATTATTCACTTAGACACCACTTGGGCACACAAAAGTAAACAGAAAATTGTTTCTCTGAAGTACTTGCAAGGAGTGCTCTTCCACTAGTGCCTTAAACAGAGATGAACAGGAGCTGCCAATATTTAACTGTTACTGCCAGAGAGGAAACAAGAAGAACACCTCCGATGACATGCCCATCTACACAGAAACGCCCTTCTGCCTCTCCTGCTCTTGATCACAGGTTGAGCAGTAATATAGGGAGAGCTAAAGAAGACAATGTGTGTCACTGTTCTGCAGAATACTACACCCAACTGGAATTCACCACACTTGCACAGATGTTACATCACTGCTCTTCAAACACTCTAACTTACCAATGGAAGCTGTCCATTCACAACCAAGCAATTATGGTTCTTCAACATTTTGTAACATATGATATTACAGAAATGCCTATGAAATACATTTAGGATTAGGTAATACTGTTAAAACATTTTTAGAATGAAAAATGGGAAACCTACAGCTTGGTGCAAGTGGATAATCTCCTCTGCCACCAGGTACCCAATTTGTGCTGCGCATTATATGCGAGAACAGCAGACATGCAATATAGTCACTACTCTCAGAAGATGGAATAAGAAACTGGCAGAGTTGTCCAAGCAGTTATGTTTCATCACAACGAGATAATAATTGATCAGAATCACAATTTGCCATTTTAGAATTACATCCTACACTAAGCTCTGGCAGTCTTGGGCAGCCTCTATTTCCTCCTCCTTAATTTTGTCATTTGTTCCTATTTAAATTTCTGGAAACCTCAGGCACATATCTTGCTATTCTAATCTTAAAGTAACATAGTAATAGCTGATACTCTTACAACACATTTCACATAAGAGATTGTCAAATTTATTTAGAAGTCCACAGTATTATAAGAAGGAGCTACCACCATTGCAATGAGGCCAAGGTGTGCTCCTGGACCTCTACCATCTCCATATATAGTTTTCAAATAGTGAATCAAATAGACTGAAATAAACTTGATTTTACAGTATAAAACTGGCTAGACATCCCAGACCAGTACTTGGACACTAAAACCAAAGAACAAACCCCACACGTTCTGAAGAGGAGAAACCATACCCTCCTGCAAGTGTTAAGGCCTCCAGCTGCTCGGCCACAGCACTTCACAGAGCACAGAAAGTAAAACCACGCTCCGCACCTCCCAGGAGGCAGGCTGGCAGCCAGCAAGGAAACATCTTGAAATTGCCTCTGAAACGTGTCCTATGGAGTCTGAGACATATCTGTTTTGCAAGAACTACCATTCTTGTAACTTGCAAAAACACAACGCACCAAAAGAAACAGCGCCTAAAACTCTGATTTTGCTAATAATTTTTTTTAAATAAAAATGTTTCATAAATAATTACTTGAAGAAATCAAGGAAAATGGTAAATTGTTTAGATTTTTTTACACCTTCATCAGTCTCATTCAGGCCCAACTAAAAACACAATTAATCAATCTTCATAGTTAAAAAAAAATATGAATTTCAGTTCCGTCATACTTCTGCAGACATTAGAAAAATATCTATATGGATATACACACTGCATGTATCCGTGAGTTTAAAAAACAAACAAAAAAAAGACCACCCCACCTCCCCAAATACAATTACAAACTTGAGGTTGAAGGACACGAATCCCAAGACCTAGGCACGTGTTATTTCACTTCTCAACAAACACATTCTCATGGGTGCACATATGCACTACATGTAACCACTGTCTGGTTTCCCTCTCCTGTGGCTTGTGTTTATCCACTCCTGGCTGCTAAGAGTGGAGGTTCACAACCTTAGCATTTGAACAAGGGGAATTTAGAAAACATGAGGTCTTTTCCAGCTGGGGTGCCACAGAAATGGGGATGTAGTGCAAGATTGGGAACAGACTTCAGAAGTCCTGCAACATTCATAAATTAAGAAAACCTTCCCCGAAATCCGGGATGATGACCATGCTACTGTTCAGAGTTACTGATGGGTACGTAGGAGCAATTAGGCATTGCCTTGTAAATACAAATCTGAACGGCCAGAAGAGGATGAGTTCAGCCTTCAGAAAAGAAGGCTGAGAGGGGAACTTATTAACGTTTACAAATACCTGAAGTGTGGGATACAGAGGGATTTGGCCAACCTCTTCTGAGTGGTTTGTGGGGACAGGACAAGGGGCAATGGCCACAAGATGGAGCACAGGAAGTTCCGCACCAACATGCAAAAGAACTTCTTCACGGTGAGGGTGACGGAGCACTGGGACAGGCTGCCCAGGGAGGTCATGGAGTCTCCTTCTCTGGAGATATTCAAGGCCCATCTGGACGCCTACCTGGGCAGCCTGCTCTAAGGAACCTGCTTTGGCTGGGGGGTTGGACCCGACGATCTATGGAGGTCCCTTCCAATTCCTACAATTCTGTGATTCTGTGATTTACCTCTAAAGTAATGGGAGGCTGAGGGGCGAGAGGGAACTGCACAAAGATGGCAAGGCACAGGACGTCCTCAAGGGCTCCAGGCCTCAAAAAATTAATGCACATGTTGGTTTGACTTGACACTTCCTAGAAGTCCTGCTGACTTCAGTGGGATGACTTAGTAGGAAAGAATGAGGTGCCTGCACATCTCTCTGCAAAACAGATTTGGGACAGAAAACAATTCTTATAATTTAACTACTACGTATTTTAAAAACAACATCATCAGTACAGAAATACTATACTACACTGACAAAATGAAAAAACCTATGGTGTAACTGTAAAAAGAAAGGGGTCCTATCTGAGCTGGTTTTGTGTACCACGTTGTCGGTTGCAGTAATCAATAATTATTCTATGCCTAATTATACTTCAAACCCCAAGATATCTTATTCCCTGGAAGCTTCTTTCAATAAATTAAGACCTACTTTGCTGTTAAAGTTTTCTGTCCAGATCTTGCTTGCAGTTCCAAGCGAAAGGCAAGATCCAGAAAATGTCTCCTGACAATATTTGGGATAGATCAAAAAAGGGAACTAAAAATAAAGCTCTCTTAGTCTAATGACAACCAACCACTGCGTAAACATGCAGATATCCTCTTAACTAAATTTGAGCTCATTTCCTAGTAGCAAAAGGAAAAAAAGAAGTTTTAACTGAATAAAAAAATGGATGTGTGTGTGTCACACACACACATATATAAACCTACATCTCCTACATAACCGACTAGAAATTCCTGAGCCAAAACACAGCTTCTCCCTTGGCTGCTTTACACACTCACATAACAAAAAAGAAACCAGGAAGAATTGTCAGGAAAGAGTTACATACTTCTGGCCTAAAAACCGTAACAAAGAAGAAGGAAATGAGATGCCACTAATCTCTAGTCCTCGAAGTGCCAGCTCCAGCCTGGCCCCCAAACCACCTCTCACCCTCTGCCCGCCTGGAAAGGGGGCTCAGGGGCAGGGAGCCCGGCGCTGCTGCTGCACCACCTTCAGCGCACAGCCTTGAAGTTTGCCAGGAGCCCTGTACAGCTCGGGCTTCCTCAAATCCAACAAAAAATAATTATGGGAAAGGGAGCGGAGGGAGCGAGAAGAGCGGGAGCACCACGGCGGCGCTGCGAAATGAGGACTTGCATCGCGGATCGGGAGGGAAGAGCAGGTCCCAACTTCACCCTTCCGTTCAGGCTCATCTGGACACCCCCACACACACCCGCGG
>CM021705.1:2035178-2125252 GCA_011074415.1 Stictonetta naevosa
CCCCGCCTTTCTGCGAGCCGCCCGGCGCCTTGTCCGCCATCTTGCCTCTCCCCTCGCTCAGCCCCGGCGGCGAGGAAGCGAGCGCCGATCCCCCGATGCCCAAGGAAGAGCCCGGCTGGCCCAGGGCGGCGAGCCGAGCGCCGAGTCGCCGAGAGGGAGGGCCCAGTCCCGCCTCTCCCCCCCCCCGCCGCGGCCGCCATGTCGCGGGGCAACGACGGGGGCGCGCGGCCGCCCTCTGCTATGGCGGAGGCTCGGCGCCGTGCCCCCGCTTCACGGCCCCGCGCTGCGGGGTCACACCGTGACCTGCACCCGATGGAAGGGCACAGCCTTGATCGAAACCGGTTAAAAAATGGAAAAATAAATGGTTTTTTTGTTTGTTTGTTTTCTCGCGTAGTGGTAAAAAGTGGCGTGAGAATTAAAGCCAACACGATCGAAAGCCCGCCGTCATCTCAGGGCAAATTACACCTTCCCGGAGGTACGGCCAGCTGTGGCACGGCCTCAGCCTCAGCCCTGGCAAACATCCAGCCCTGATAGTTACTTTTCATTGCAGTCTAAGCTTATGAGGCTGGTACACAGATGGAGACAGTAACGCATGTGAGCAGCGTCTCATACCCAGTACAGGAGACCTAGAAGGAACTACATGTAGGTATCTACAAATAAAGGGTTATGTGGGAGCTCTGCAAAGAACATGAAGGAACAACACAGCCACAACAGCGCCATGTGTCGCCCCTCCTGTCACCCCATCACAGGGGAGAGCCGGCAGTGGCAGGGCCCCAGTGGGAAGGGTGCCCATCTGCCTTCTGCACCCACACCACCAGCAACAGGACCCCACGACAAGGGGGGACCCAATGCTTCCTGGGCCTTCCCATGCCCAGAAGGTGCAGAACATCTTGGGTAAAGGCCATGCCCACGGCTATGAGCAGAGCCTGTCCCTGCGATACCTCCTCAGCGGAGAACCAGGAGCAGCCCACTGACTGGGCTGCACCCCCACATCACTAGCAGCCCTGTGGCTTTACTGGTGTCTGTGTCCCATCTGGGTCTCCTGCTTTCACATTCACAGAGAAAATCCCAAATGAAGTCGCTAGGCAACCCAAACCTGCTTAGCAACCAGCTGCAGTGAGGCAGTCAGTCAGGGAGCCCTGACAGCCCGCTCCCACCTGACACCCTTCTGTCCCTCGGCAGCTATTCCTGGGCACATCCGCTGCCTGCGACAGCCTGTGTGCATGGGCCTGTGCGTTTTGGAGAGGTACCAGCAATGCTCATAGCCGCTGTGAAGGACACACAGTCATGAATGAGAAACCCTGACTGGAGGGATCTCTATTCAGATAAAAAATAATGACCTGCATTGCCTAAGCCCCTGGGAGGAGAGGAAGACTAATCATATGGGGTCTTCTTCCATCACCAGACGTTTTCCTGCAAGACTTGGAGAGATGACAGTAGGGAACAGCTCACCTAGCCACCAACTAACCTGTTCACTGAAGACAGAGGCTTGTGGCACAGACAGGACAAGGTAGAGCAGTACGAGGACTTTGCTGAGAAGGCCCGCAGGGTGGCCATGCTGCATGGAGATGTCTGTAGTGCTCTGGGTGCACAGAAACGGCCCCAAATATGTGTTAGATGGGAAGGTCTCACTCAAGATCAGCGTGTGCAGAATAGACTGTGTATTGCATGGCTGCAGAGCCCAGTGCTCTGGTCTGCACAGCTCTCTTCAACCACTGCTCTATGTTCCCAGACAAATAACACACTGGAGGAGGAAGGAAGGGGGACCATAACCAGCTGAGGTAACATAGACCTCACTTCATGAAGGTACCTAAACACATGCTTAACTTTAAGTGCAGAAGTAATTCTGCTGCTTTTAATGAGACTATTCATACACCTGGAACTTGGTATGAGGTTAATCTGCGTCTTGATGAAGGATGGAAATTGGCCTCTCTGCTTCCCTTACTTCTAATTTAGATTGTACCTGCACATCTTCCTCAGACTGACTCAAGATCTTCAGGAAACATCACTGATTGCAGAAGGTGTGTGTCCAGCTTCTCAGGAAGATGATCTGAAGAGAGCACATTACTCTGCCAGCAGCGGTCTTGAAGGTATCAGTTTTAGATGTGAGTCTTTTTATGGCTCTTGTTCCATACATCATAGAAACACACAGGTGCTGAAAGCTCCCTGAAGTTAAAGGATCTGGGAACATCAGCTTTGGTAGTATAGGGAGAGATACAAATTGGAGATGACACAATGATAGCTGAAGAAAAGCTACGGTCATAGTACAGGCCCTGAAACTTACTGTCAAATAGATCACAACAATAAGGATTGAGCACTTGTATTAGTGGAACCAATCACATTATGAAAAATAACAATCACTTCGGAGCTCAAAAAGGAGAAATATCTCAGAAATGGAAAATCTCGATCACTACGTAAGTCCAGCAGCGCAGGCAACAGCAAAAGCTATGCACAGCCCTTTCCCGTGCCTCAGGCGAGCAGCTGATGGGCAGGAGGCAGCGCACCGGGGTAAGCAGCCGCCCGAGGTCAGCGGTAGGGCCTCGCCGGGCTCCCGCACGGGGCCGCAGGAGCCGAGGGAGCTCTCCCAGCGCCGGCCCGGGGCTCCCGGAGCCGCACCGCCCCGCAGCACCGCCAGGCGGCCGTGCCGGGTGCTGCTCCCCTGCTGCTCCGGCCTGTGATCCCGGGGATCCCGCCGGGTGAAACCATCGCTGGTGTCGCTGAGCTGCCTCGGGCTGCATCGCTCAAGGGAGGGCTTGGGCACAGTGGTGTGTTACCTCCTGCCTACTCCGAGCAACTGGAGTGTGGGCAACACTGCTGCTGGGAGCAGTGGCCCCATACTGCTCAGTACAGGGTGGGCCCAAACTCCAAACTACTATTTATATCAGTAATTGACAAGGGAGAATAACCTGGAGCCACCTGCAGGGAAACCTGCACTCTCCACAGGTGAGCTTCCCCAGGTCAGAATGGGCAGTGATATCATGATATTTATAATTTCTACTTCCTGAATCATGCCAAAAATAGCCAACTAATACAAATAATTATGTAGATACAAATTGTTTTACTCTCCAATTAAGTATGCAAAAATTATCTGGTAATGGATTGGGAGCTAAAGATTAAAAGATATCTGATGTTTATTGAGCTCCCTTCAGAGGGAACCTAATTTAAATACCACAACAAGCATTTTCTATGCCTACTGCTTACACAGCACCACTAGCTAGCTTCTCACCTCCCACCCCGGAGGATGGCTCTCTGGTCCTGCAACCACCTGCACCACATCATTTTCTGTGACTGCCCCAAGGCTCTGCACAAATCTGAAGTAGAATCACTGCCAGTTTATGAGGAGGAGGGAGAAATAAAACTCATCCTTTGACAGCAGGAACTGGGGACAATTCCCTCAGTCTTTCTAGGATTTGTTGTGCTCCAAACTTGCCTCATACAGAGAAGCCTTTCCACAGGAAGGAATGGTGTTGGGGCCAGGAAGCGTTAGAGGTGGATTAGGCAAGCTTCTATTGTTTCACAATCCCAATATAATCATTTTCCTCCTTCTTTCTTAATGTTTTCTTGCAAACCACTTCAGCAGATTGTAGAAGCACAGGATTACTATCATCCATGACCTACTTTAGGGGTTGGGGGGGGTTGATTTTTTTTTATTATTATTATTTTGCTTTGCTCTGCTTTTGTTTTTAATGTGGTAGTGGAAACAGGTGCAACAATGAGTTGGAAGCAGACCAGCTGGGAATTAGTGCTGGACAGAAGGGGCACTTAGTGCCACAGGAGGAGAGGCTAGATATGCTCAGCTCTCCTGGGACTGTGTTAATAAACCTGGTTTGAAAGAGTGACTGACACTTCTGGATAAAAAGAAAACATCAAAATGGAAAAGAGGAAAGTGTCCTTGGATGCTAGGGGTTTGGGGCCACTAATGTTTCAAAAATTTGTGCTCCATTTGCCCTCAATCCCTTTATTTAATACACCTCATTAATCCTTTTTCATTATCCACCTCATTGTTTAAATCCTCTGCTTACTGCTCAGCTTCTGTACTCTTTTGTAATTAATAAACTGCACCAAATTAAGAGCATCGTGATCCAGGGCCTGCTGTGAGAGGCAAAAACAAGAAAGATATAGTTAGTGTTTCAAAGGTCATCTCTAAAGATACTTTTTTCAGAATGAACTGTGCTGAATCTGTGCTATTTATAACACATTGCAATAGTACAGTAGCAATCACGTACAGTTAGTAACTGACAACACATGTCAATGCCCTTGGCTTAATGGGAGAGGAAGGGGAGAGAGGAAAGGGAGCAGTGAGATGCAGAAGTCTGTGGAAATTTCATGCTGGAAAGGATAGACAAATAATAATATTAAAAAGGAGCTATCAGACATTTTTTATTATAATGAGGTAGCTCTGGTTGTATGTAAATGTGGGAGTTATTAACTGTTGTTACAATTACAGATATCATTAGGTATAGATATATACTGGGGAAAATCGTTAATTATCTTCAATAATTAACACTAAACTACATTAAGTAAACCACATGCTGCAGCGCATTACCCTTGTCTTTCTGGCCATTTTTGCCCACTTTCAGAGGAGCTCTCTCCATCCCTCTCATCTCAGGCCAGAGCACAGCTCTGCAATCCTTTTGCAAATGTGTGAGGGAAGGGGAGAGGAAGGATTTAAGGTGCCATGGGTGTTCCCTGCCCTGTAGCAAGGAAGGCACATTTGAGGGCACAAGGAGAGCAGATCAGGAGCAGGACAGAAGTGTACTGGGTGGACAGGTTTGTAAGGAGTCTTTCATACTCCTGGTGGAGGCTCGCAGATCCCTAAAGCCACAGTCACTACGTGCTGTTTTCCCGTGGCTTAGGCAGCAGTCTCCCAGCTTTTCCCTTTTCCTCCCTCTATCTCCTCACACTCCTGAGACTGAAAGCCACTATGCAGGGATCCCCAAAATAGGTAGACACATCCTCCCCGCGTACTCACATACTGCTAGGAAGCCATGGGTGTGCAGCATGGGAGGGGTCGAGGTAGAGAGGAGATGCAGTTGGTGCCCACAGCCAGAGCAGATGCAGTCTGGGCTGCTAGGAGCTACTAGGCTGAACAGAGACACTTTAGTAGGGACCCCCAGAATAACAAGAAAGAACAACACGGTGGCCAAGAGAGGGCAACTTGGCTCCAAAGTTCCCTACAGCCTGGACTTGTTGCTCTTGCTGTCTCCTGGCTGGAGCCTTCTCTGCGTTGCTTCGTTCCTTAGCCACGCACTCTGCGAGTGAGGCTTCAGACCTGCAGGCCTCACAAAGGACAGGCTGTTCTTTGCTCTTGCTATAGGCACCTGGTAGGTAGGACAGTGCTGGATTTTGATCCTGGAAAACACACATGAAGTACGTATATAACCAACATGCTGTTCTTACCACAGTGAAACTAATTCCACTGCAATACTTATGTTCAGATTTGCTGCTGTCCAGAGAAACGTAAGATCTGCCCCATATCTTTCAAAAACAAGACCTTTTAAAAACAAACAAACAAAAAAATCACCATTCAGAGAAATTTTCTTTAAATGTGTGGTGGTTTTTTTTTTTTTGCAGTTTGTACAGTGTTTAGAGGTTTTTTAAGCATACAGAGAACAAACTTGAAAATGTTCATCTTGAAGGAAAACAGAGCAGAAAATTAGAAGCTCCTGGTGAAAGAGTGGTTAAAGTAAAAATTGTCATGCAGCCATGATTGTGTGAGTCTCCTTTACCATATCTAGCTTTTTTAACCTATATTATTATAGTAATAATACTATAGCCAAGGCTTGAAAATACAAGTATCATTTTCACCTTTCTTTGCTTATCTATTAAGGAATAATGTTTATAAAGTATAATTGGCCCTAATTAGTTACTCAAGAAGGAGAACGTGATGCAAGGATTCCTGTTTATCCAGTCTGAAAAAGATAGTGCGGTAGCCTGGCTAAAGGCAAGTTAATCTCTTCAATACTAGATCAAAGCTCTATGCCTACTCAATTATTACAAAAGCTCATAATTGGTGCAGTAGAAAGTTACTCATCAAGACATTATTTCAAGAGATTGATACACACTTGAAAAAGGATGGAAAAAGTCATATGGAACTAAACGTTAGTGTGACTGTTCAGATGTTCTCCCAGAGAATCTGCAAAGATGAGCTACATTAGGCATAGGTTAGGCTAGAGCCTCCCTTCCTTTAACACCTACCATTTTAAAATGAATAGAGCCAAATTCTATCCTCACCCATGGTCAGTGTGGTTCTGTGGCGGGTGTCAGAACAGACTCAGATCTGCTGAAGAGATTTTAGTGAAGAAGGATCAAAATCCAGAGCAAACAGGTTAAATGTTTTTACTCAGATAAAATTTCTTTTTAAGAAAGAGTTGAGTAAAATCTGGCTTGAAGGTAAAAATACAGAAAAGGCAAAAGAAATTAAAGCAAGAGTTTTTCATGGTAAAGGATTACATCAAGCAAGACCCCTTAAAGAGCAATGTTTGCCATGGTGAATGGGCTGATTGAGTGAGGCTGAAGGTGTATCTTAAATCTACCAGTGCTTGTTAACAAGAGGACTTGCTCTGGTTGTAGATTTAAGCTAATTTCTTTATTCACTCAGAAAAGCAACGGATAACAGGAGGGCTAAGTACAACCTCCTCCCTAGCATGTTGAGTATATTAGAGGGCAAAAGTGGAAATTAGCTAACTGAAAGGCATAATTTCATCGGGGATGATTGAAGTAATTCAGAATATCTTACAGGGCTTTTGCTATTGCAGACAAAACGATATATTGTGAAAGGACTTCAACTGTGAATAAAATGAAAGTATAATATAGAAACAAAACCACATTTGGTATTTTGGCACATCTTTTTCTTTCAGTCTTTGTGCCAGCACTGATTAACACTATCTACCATTATTTACCTCATTAGACAGTGCTTTCATCACTGTTTTAAGAGTCTTCTCAAAGGTTATTTTGAGACAAAGCCTGCAGAACACTCTAAACATGCTAGAAGAAACCCTGGTATATGCTGATCATGCCCTTCTAAATATAAACTCTGGTTTGAAGAAACGTACTGAGGCTTCTTCTCACACAACAGTATGTGGACTCCTCTCTGTGACCTCCAAATGCCTCGACTTTCCCTTCCCTACCACATAATAGTCAAGTAATACTAACCTTGATGGACTACATACAAATAAGAGGCTATTTTGAAGTCATAAGTGCTTTAAATTGTAAGGTTCCAAGTACACTACTCCAGCTGGCTTGGGAGCAGAACAATAACTCTGTACAAGATGCATACAGTCATCTTTATGAAAGCCCAATCTGTCCTCAGAGCCCATTCTCTCCTGTGAGACAGCAGCCTTGGGGAAAAAAAAAAAAAAAAGGAACAAGATTGCTGACAATGAGTTTCCTTAATGTAGCTGCTAAAGCTACAGGAGATTATGTGAACAGTGATCTTTAGCTGCTCTGAGATCACCGTGGCACTTTCTGTCCAGACAAGGAGACCCCATGCATATACCTGTGACTTCACCTGAGCACATGGGACAAGCCAAAGCTGGATCCTCAGATACGGGCAGAGAAAAGAAACTTCTGCTTTATCCGTGGTACTGCTTGTGTTTATATGTAACACAGTGTCAGTGGGTATACCCGCAGGAACAGAGCAAACAAGACTAGATAGTTACCGTGAGCCTGTTCTTCCTCCAGAAGAGGCTGGCATGTTCAAGTCTCTCAGGTGATTCTCAGCTCTAGCCAGGCCTCTCTCAAGGAGCATGGGGTGGTGATCTGCTCTCCTTCCCTGTGAGGCACCAGCTGAAAAGCATTTTTCTCTTTTAGCCCACAGTCTAGGGTGCACAGGGATACAGCCGGGGGATACCACTGCAGGCTTAGCACAGCAGGGCAGAACTGATGAGTTCACAGCATCCTTTCACCATCCCCACAGATATCATCTTGAAACACTGCAAGACAACAGTAGTAGGGAGACATTTCCAGACACTTCTCTTCACTGCAGTGAAAGCAGTGAGGGTCATCACCAATCCCCAGACAGTCAGGTGGCCGCCGGGACTGGGGCACCCTTTAACCACAAGCAAATTCCACCTGCTGCTCCCAGCCTGGGCTGCTCCCCATAAAAACACAGCCCCGGCAGGTGTTTGTTGCAGGAAGCCAGGAGATACCCCGGTACTCCCTGAGGCAAGAGGGCTCCCTCACCTATGGGAGTCTGGTGGTTGCAGGAAAGCCAGAAAGTGCCGAATGAGCCCTGCTGCCAGGCCAGCAGTTCCCACCAGCGCGGATGCTGTTGGTGTGTAGCCACCATCTGTTGCAGCAGCTGCTGGTGGTTTTCCATCAGGCTTTGTCGCACAGCTCTAAAGCCACGTTGCTCCCAGCCACCCACCTCTCCTTACCTAACCCTGAAGAGGGAGGCTGAACACCACAGCCACTGAGGTCTGCCCGCCTAGGGCCCATGATGGCATTCACCACCGTAAATGAAAGCGGCACTTGGGACTCGGCTGAAACGATCACCAGAGCCCCAGAGCTGAGAACCTGCAGGCACGGTGCAGTGGGAACAGGGCAGGGGAGGAAACACCTTCCCACTGCCAACTGCCTCACCGGCAGGGACGTCCGTGGTGATGCTGCCTTGGCACAGCACCCAGCCCATCTCGTCCTCTGGGGGCCTCTGCAGCATGCAATGGTCCCTCAGATCAGCCCCTACCAGAGGCTGGGCAGTTTTTGTTCAAACCCAAAGAGCCCTTCCCTAACTCACGCTGCAGAGCCCACAGCCACTGGCGCCCTGCTTACCCTAAGGAGCACCGAGTGAGTATGTTCCTGTGTGCTGCCCATCACACGTGCCCACCCCCTTGCCCCTAAAATACATGGACATCAGAACACATCAGGCCCGTTATCTAACAAACAGGTCCCTTAGTTTAATATTTTACTCCTCCTGTTGACTTCTCAGCATGTTCAGTTGTGTTTGCTGTTCTGGTAGGACTCCTGTGTAATTTTTATAAAGATTTTAAGCGGTGTCATCAGTCTGCCCTGCTTTTGGCAGTTCTGTAAAATCAATGTTTATTCTGTAATGAAATATGCACTGAAAATCACTTTCAGCAACACATTTTTACTACTTCCTTTGTACCAGTTTTTAAAAACATATTTCTGGTCACCTGTATGTTCACAAGATTTTGCATGTTGTCATGATTCACTACTGAATAAAAGATTTTTATAAAAATCTTAGGACATAGTGTCCTAATTACATCGGACCTCAGTTTATACTGTAAGAGCATACATATATATCTGAATATGACAGTGTAAAGAGACAAACAAAAACCTAGAGCTATAAGGTATTTAAGACTATCCACATGCACTGAAGGCAAACAAAAAGGAAATACACTGAAACAGCAGAGGACAATCCCATCCGCTGACTCCTACCTGAGCCTGCAAGATGCTTAACTTTCTGTGCTGTCTTCCCTTTACTTCCAACTTCTCTTTACTTCCAACCAGAAAGAGCAGTCAGGCTCTGGGTTGCCCAGGGAAGCCGTGGAGTCACCGTCCCTGGGGGTGTTTAAGGAAAGGCTGGGCGTGGTGCTTGGGGACATGGTGTAGTGGTGGTAGGGTGCTGTTGGACCAGGTGATATTGGAGGGCTTTTCCAACCTTAATGATTCTATTCTGTGACTTGTTACCGTACACTAACACGCTTCCAGTGTTTTCTCCTGTATTTTTATACTCGCATTATGTAACCGTGCTGCTTGC
Source organism: Stictonetta naevosa (assembly GCA_011074415.1). Classification (NCBI taxonomy): domain Eukaryota; kingdom Metazoa; phylum Chordata; class Aves; order Anseriformes; family Anatidae; genus Stictonetta; species Stictonetta naevosa. Next base: position 2,044,900 of record CM021705.1, read on the forward strand.
ATAACTGCACAGCCGATAAATGTAGGATTTGTCTAAGGATCACCTCAGAGCAGCTACTGTCAGCCTGCTCCAGTGCCCCCATGAAGCGCGCCGCTTGGAGCGCAGAGATAAGGTGGGTGCCGTCTGTGCCAGTGCCACACGCACCCTTCGCAGCCTGGGCCGTGCACGGTTGGCCTAAAATAACTTTTCCATTCCCTGCATGACACGATGTCACCGAGACACCCGCTCTCAGCCAGCCCTCTCGAAGCGCACCCTGCAGAAATCCCCCCGTTTGCCAGATGCCCCCAGCCCGGGGCATTTCCCAGCTGTGCCGTGCCCGCTAGGCGGGCTCACCCCGCTCCTGCTGCCGCCTCCTGCCCTGCCTTTGTCTCCCCGCTGGCACGGCGGGCGCGATGCAGCACCGCGGCCACCGCCCGGCTGCGCCCCGCACCCCGAGCTGCGGAGCGGGGCCGCGCACGGCGGGGGTCCGGGGGGCTCCGCGGGGGCTTTGCGCCCCCCCCCCCCCCCCGCCGGGCCAGGCGCGCTGCGGCCGCACGGCATCAATCATTAACCGCGGCTCGAGTGTCCGGCGCCTCCCTCGCCGGGAAACCGAAGCCGGGGCGGCGGGGGCCCCTCGGGCGGCTCCCCGGCAGGGCTGGCTGCGCCGCCGGGCTCCGGTTACGGCGATGCGGGGCGGCGGGGCGGGAGGAGCCGCGGCGGGGCCGCCACTGCCCGCGCTGCGATGAGTGATGCTGCCGGGGGCGGCGGCGGTGGCGGAGGAGGAGGAGGAGGAGGAGGAGGAGAAGCGCAGAGCCACCGCGGCTCCTCCGCCGGCGGCTGCGGGAGCGGCGGCTCCGCCTCGCCCGGGAGGCGGCGGCGGGGAGCGGCGGGGAGCGGGCAGGGGGCGGCTGGGGGGGCCGGGGCCGGCGGGGGCAGCATGCCGGCCGGAGAGGGGGCCAAGGAGGAGGAGGAAGAGGGGGCGCCGCCGCCCGGCCGCCCCGCCGCCCTGCTGCGGTGGGACGAGGTGCCCGAGGACTTCGTGGAGTGCTTCATCCTCTCGGGGTACCGGCGCCTGCACTGCTCGGCGCAGGAGTGCCTGGCCTCGGTGCTGCAGCCCACCAACGAGACGCTCAACTTCTGGACCCACTTCATCCCGCTGCTGCTCTTCCTCAGCCGCTTTGGGCGGCTGCTGCTGCTGCGGGGCGCTGGGGACGTGCCCTTCCACCACCCGGCCCTGCTGCCCCTCTGGTGCTACGCCTCGGGGGTGCTGCTCACCTTCGCCATGAGCTGCACGGCCCACCTCTTCAGCTGCCTCTCCCCGCGCCTCCGCGCTGCCTTCTTCTACCTGGACTACGCCTCCATCAGCTACTACGGCTTTGCCAGCACCGTGGCCTACTCTTACTACCTGCTGCCGGGCCTGAGCCTGCTGGACGCCGGTGCCATGAGCCACTACTTGCAGCAGCAACTGGGCTGGCAGCTGGACTGCAGCCTGCCCATCGCGGCCTACCGCGCCCTGGTGCTGCCTGTGGCCCTGGCGCTGGCCGTGGGCTGCACGGCCGCCTGCTGCCGTAGCCGCGCCGCCTGCTGCGCCTACCCCTTTGCCGTGCGCACCTTCGTCTTTGCCATGCCGCTGAGCATGGCCTGCCCCATCATGCTGGAGAGCCTCCTCTTCGACCTCCGCACCCGCAACCCTACGCTCTTCGTCTACTTCTACCGGCGCTACTGCTGGCTGCTGGTGGCCGCCTTCTTCAACGTCAGCAAAATCCCTGAGCGGATCCAGCCGGGGCTTTTCGACATTGTGGGGCACAGCCACCAGCTTTTCCACATCTTCACTTTCCTCAGCATCTACGACCAGGTGCACTACGTGGAGGACGGGCTGGCCGAGTTCCTCAAGGCATCCCCGGCTGCTCCCACCTACTTGGGCACCGTGGGGTATATGCTGCTGCTGACGCTCTGCCTGGCCGTCGTGGTTAGGAGGTTCCTCAATGTCGCAGACCTCTGCAAGCAGGACTGATCGTGCCGGTGACCACCCTACCAGCAACCCTCAGGCTGGAGACCCTTCAGCCAGTGACCTTCAGACTGGCCCAAGCGTGTCTTCGAGATGCTGTGAAACCTGGGGGAAACGCCTGGGGAAGAGCCAGGTCCCTTTCGTGGAAGGTTGCTAGAGAAAATGACCATGGTGGAAATACTCATGCTCGTTAAACTACTATGTTACCGGGGAAGCAAGCACTTACTGGTATGTTGCTGCTTAGAGTATAAGCTGAAGTAATTTAGTTGTGCTACTAGGAAGAATGCATGAACTGGGAATGCCACTTACTAGTTTTGTAACAATTAGGTTTAAACTAGCTATGTATATACATATATATATGTTTATATATAGCTATATATTTATTAGCTATATATATATATGTGTATATATATACATCTGAAGACACACTTGTGTAATGATTACTCATAGACTTTTAATCAACTCCTGTGTGAAATTTCCTAGCAGATTATGCACTGACATTTATTTTCCTCTGTGATACTGTAACAGGCCTTTGTAGCCACATACTGGATTTTAAATGCAAACAAATTAATAGCTATCAATACTTTTTAAGGTCTTGCAGCCTTTTCAGCCAGGGAACATAACGGATTTAATAGAGAGAGCAAAAACAGCTGTGAATTATTACAGAATTACCAGTTGATGGAGAGACTTTAATTAGACAGGCAGTGAAGCTTGAGTGGTCTGTGTAACCACTGAGATTCTGAAATAAAATACAGGGATATGTAAACTAACTGAACCAGAAAGGGGTCAAACTACTTTGGAGTGGGGCCGGGGGGAGGAGAAGAGCACTGCATAATGGCACGGCTCTTCCCTCAGTGTGTCAGGAACATCTGTCCCATTCAGGGGGGTTGCTAGGGGGCTCTTTTATCTTCCCTGGTAAATCACCCCAAAATCAGCCCTTTAGAGTCAAAGTCAGGTACGTGACTTTCTATAAGCCCCTGCCAAGCTCGGTGGGAGTTCAGTGGTTGTAAAGAGAGTAACTGATGCATGAGATCTCATTCTGAATCTTTTAAAGAATTACATGGAACTGGTTTCTTCTGCTCTTCAGTTAGAGCACTTTGTCAAATTTACCATCCTAAAATGAGTTGCAGAATATGGTACTGCTGAGTATGAGCTCAGGACCTACAAGTACTGGATATTGGCACTTTAACATCATTCCCTGCTTTATCCTATTCTGATTACTTGTGGTTACAGCTGGGTGTTTTGAAGTCCTCATTCATTAGCTTTGGTGGATTTCGAAGAGAAGAATTATGAGATATTTTCCAATCCAGGTATTATCTTTCTCACACAACAAACAGCTAACTGCAGATCAGATTTAACCTACTCTTCATATAAAGAGAGATTTTTTTTTTCTAAATTATATGCAGAATTCAAACATGCATTTTGATTCTGTCTGACAGAACAAGTATGTTAATAATATTACACCAGGGGATTACAGCTTGAAGTTCAGGTGAGAAATTGCTTGTATACCCCATTTTCAAAAAGAAGGGTGGTACTTCCTTGGGAAACGCTGATGTCATGCCACACAAACAGCATAGTGGTTCTTTAACTCAGCCTCTTTGCCTCTATTGCAGAAATACACATCTGCTTATATCTTTCCCATTTTCATGGACATGACATCCGAACCCCAAGTATACGTTTTGAGTCCAGTCCCATAGTCTTCTGTACGACAAAGCCCCCTTTGTTTATAACAGGAATATAGGAAGGACTGCAGATAGGGATTATGAGGTCATGTCCTTAATATAGGTCAGAATCATCACAGAAACCAGTAATTGGTGTGTCCTGTACCAATGTCAGACTTGTGAAAATTTCCCTATGCAAGTGTATAAGCTAAAAGAAAATACAGGTTTGAATCATTTTGTCTTTTATCTCAAACCATTTTAATGATAGTGGATTGGATATTTCAGATTCTCAGTGAAAAATGAGAATGGCCTAGGAAAAATATCTATCTTTTGCCAGCCACAATTCTGCTAATAATTTGTGGTGGGGTGACGTGGTCTCTTAATGAGACTTGGTTAGTATTGTCAGAAACAGCGGCTCCCAAGTTGTGCATTTGTGAGTTACCACTGGTGGTCCATAAAAAACAGCACGCCCCTGTTTGGCTGTCTGTGCTGTTTTCATTTGCTGGCCTGCACTGAAAGAAAATGCAAACTATGTGAAGTAGTTTTAACTTTATATATTTTCAGTAACTGTTATCAAAATTATGGCATTGCTTTATTTATCTGCCAGTAAAGCAGAAAGTGATCTGCACCATAGGAGGAGAGGTTGGTTCATGTCACTGTCATGCTCTGAAATGTTTTTTATATTGTGAAAAGGAAAAAGAAAAAAAAAAAAAAGGCAACCAAAAAACTGGAAACTCACACCAGAAGGAAAGTGGATCAAAACTTGCAACCATGTCATGCTATGAATTTCCACGACTTCATAAAGAGGTCAAACTCTGAGATATGCTGTATTCAAGTTAAAATAATAGAGGCATAATAGTCAGAGCCCAATGACTCATCCAAGTTTCAAAACTAATTATTTAGAAATGCCTTGCCTAGGAGATGCCACTAGCATGTCCAACCAGCAATTAAACACTAAGAAATGAATTAAAAAGGCCAGGGACAGCAAATCTCAGCACTAGAAGACAGCTCAGAAACAAGCAACATTAAAAAACAAATGTAAAAAAGGCCTTTAAAGCGTAGCGTATAGTGAATGATATTAGTGCTTGTCAGCCACAATGTAGAGGACATCTCAAGAGGCAATGTCAAAGAAGGCTGTTGCTAACTTGTAAAAATACATTTGATATTTGCAGTTAGGCCACATAGGGTCGTCTATATATATCTCAACTACAGATAACAGTATAAAGGTTGGATTGCAACCAACTGCAATTTTACTGGAATCTTACTGCTGTTACAAGAGTTGCCCGTCAGCCCCAGTCCCACTGCAGGTTTGGCACCTGGGTCTGAGATTAAGAATATTGCTTCATTCAAAACATTTATGTTGGCAAAATGTTGAGGCACGTGCATGAGCCTGAGCACTTCGTGGAACTATTTGTACATGGTGGTTGCAAGTACTCCTCTCTGAGCCACTGTAAGCAGACTGCATGTATCAGGAGTGAATGAGTGGAGGGAGATGTGATTAATTCTTAAGAGTTCTAATTAATGTATGTTTGTTCGTTTGTCTGTTTAAAATGTGTCTACAAATTAAAAGTTACAAGGAGTGTGGAGAATACCTAGGGAAATGCTACCTGAGTGTGTATTTATTCAGTAAAGGACATGTTATGTAGGTAACTGCTCCATTTGCCATGTTCAATAGCGAATCTCCATGAACATAGACAGAACAAAACTGAGTAAAAGAGGTTAAAAGTGGAACAAGACATCCATAATTATAGTGCTTGAATTTGCTCTTGTAGAAGTGAATGTCAGCACTTGTGTGGCTTGTCAGGGAACAGGATCTCTTTTGGATTTGAAAACGCACATGGCTGAATGTCCCTAAGCATGTCCAGAGCTCAGACAGGAGGTCTGACCCGCACACTACATGCATAAGGACATCCTAGAAAACAAACTCTTTTTGCATAAGTACTTGTCATAATATTTTTATTGCCTGGGTACTTGCCATAAGGTCTACACTGTGGTTAGGGAGCAGAGGACTCCACAGCTCATCTTTAAAACCAAAAAGGCTTTTCAGGCCTTTTGTGGTAGAGCCTGTGTGGGGATGAGGGCCAGGGTGGAGCACATGGGAATGGCCTGAAAATGCATGTTTTTCCTTCTTTGGCCGACACTGACCTTCAGACTGACATACCTGTGGCAATGGGAACAGACTGTTGACGGGGCCAGTTCCCAGAGTGCTGGTGATGCTGGTGACACGGACGCTCCCCTTTGCACAGAGCATGTGCCTAGGATTGCAGTCTACACACTGGCACGTACTGAATGAGCCTAGCTTCTGGGCACTTGAGAGTAACCTGTAAGCTTCAAGCACATCTTTGTGTAACATTGATATACCTGGTCTGTAGTAATTATCCCATATTATGTGGTGGAACACCGTTTCTTCTTCTGCAACGTGTTCATTTGAATGTCACTGTCCAGGACACCTGCACAGCTGTGAGCTGCTTCGTTGGCACGACCAGAGTCTGCAGTCTGGAAACAAAGGGAAAGTTTTCATCTGCATGCTGCACTTGTAGAAATTTAGCAGTTAAAAGTAGAAACACGTTATTTTTTACTAAAATGATAATTTTGCTTAGTTGTTTGAGTGTCATGTTTATTATTTATTTGCTGAATCCAGCTACTGTATTATGTTTTTGTCAACAGTGCTCCAGCAGAAAATGACAGTCTGAAAGTTTTACTTTATGTTTAAGTAAACTCTCTGAGGCAGCACATTCATAGAGTATTATGCACTTACTCAGTTGATTACCATCCACATGCCTTACAGAAGCAAATCATACCTGTAGTAATTGCCCAGATTATGCTGTCTTTCTTTGTCTATGAGAGTAAAAATGACCAAGTGGCCTGTAACAAGCTGAGGAGTCAGGAACTCCTGTGTTCTCATCCCTGCTTTGCCACTACCTGTTCTGTGAGCTAGGGCAAGTTATTTCAACTGTGTTCATTCTGAATGAATCTAATTCATGTAAATCACTGGAATTCTACCAGGGTTGCATGTGGCCCTCAGTGTCTCAGTTTCCACATCTGTAAGATGGGGAAAACATATTTAACTACCTCGCAGGGTTGCTCTGAAGACTAGCTAATGTTTGTAAAGCACTTAAAAATGCAAAGACCCTCCTAGGTGCTAAGAAGAAATATTGCTGAACTCCAGCAGAGAGAATGTCATATTTTCAATGAACATTACTAGATCATGAACTCTTGGGACAAACCCTCGTCACTGTTATGCTCCTAGGAAGTTCATACCCTGTGTCCTTTGGAGTCAATGGCAAAATTTCCACTGGCTTCAGGCTGCGGCAGTCGCGACCTGAAGCAGTAGTAAGCAGACTGACTAAATGCTTAAGGGTCAGGAGTAGAGAGAAAATATACATGAGTTAAGTACTTTTCTCTTCAGAAATTCTTACTGGCGACTTATTCATACTGAAGGGCATCATAACCGTGACATGAGGCCTTGTTGTTCTTTTAGCCAGGGGTTGTATTCCAGTTACTGCGAAACAATGGAGCGAGATTTCCCTCTCTTACAGTCTGTAAGACTAGGAGTGTGTCTCAACTGCCATTGGGAATTTCAGTCAACTTCAAGCTGCTTCTTAACAGAGTAAAAAGATCTTAAGTAAATCAAGCTTGTAAGTAAATATGCATAATCATTCGGGAACGTAACCTTACGTTGATCAGAAAGATAACTTTCTCTTTTCTCCTCCTGATTCCCAAAAACAACATAGAACAAATCCTATTCTTGAGAGAAGACTGAACTTAGGTCCTCTTATCACTTATTTGTATTCTTCCTTTGCCATGGAGCCCTGACTAACCATCCTGGTAACCCATGCTGCCCTTCTCCTGGAGGGACAGATACAAACTGCACCATTGAGTAGAGGGCAGTGTTTTTAAGAGCTTTTCTAACTGGCAACAGTACTGGAGACCAAAAATAAACACACACACACACACACACACAAAAAAAAAAAAAAAAAAAAAAACAACCAACCCCCCCAGAAAAAAACCACCAACCAGAAACAAAAAACCAACCACAACCTTGTTGTCAACGGATCTGAGTGATTCATTAAGTCAAAGCCTCTAAGCATTAGAAGTTCACCCTATCCAAACGTATTCCCAGCTTCTCTAACACACCTGTAAGTCAGGGCTACACAACCAACACCCAAGTTACATCTGAGACTGTACCCTCTTCTCCTCGGGTGAGATGTAAGATGCTGAGGAACTGTCACGTGCACTGAAAGATACAGACCTCCATTTGAGATGTTTAATGTTTTGGAGCTGGGTGTGGAATAAATTATTTTCACAACTTCCTTGGACAAATGCTGTTTCATTCCACTGAATTCAGTAATAAATTAATGACTGAGGCAGAGGAAGCAAGCTTTTACTCAAAGTTGCCTGTAAGGAAACACCAGCAGACTTCTGCTTTCAGGACAAGTACTTCCTGGCTGACCATACTCAAGAACATGGAGGATTCTGAAGTTGTGCTTCACTGTTTTCTGTGAATGCCTAAAGATTTGTGTTTGTAGCTGGGGGCTACTAGTACGAAGAAACAGTTTATAGCAAGTCATTTTTTTCTGTCTGATAGAGATTCAAGCACGCTTAAGTAAGAGGTATCACATTTAAGGGTCTGTGCATGCTGTGAACAAAAAGTGTGAATTTTATTTGATTCTGTTGGGAGGGGTTGAAAATTTACTCTTTGTACACTTTTGGATGCTGACTACTGTATATGTAATGACTATGCATTTTTAGCAAAAAAAGGTGTGAGCTATAAATAAAGTTGATTCTGAGTACATTTTTGTAGAAATGCATTTATAAAGGTTTTTTTTTTTTTCATTTCTTAATATATACTAGTGTGACACCTCTAGGATCAGGAATGTGTTGAACGTAGTTATCTTCAAGCATAGATGTTGCTAGCTTAATTACAGGAAATTCCAACTCCTGTGTGGTGGTTTCGATATTTCTGAAAACAGTATACTACAGCAAGAGTGTCATTAGCATTTTATTGCCTTTTTATGTTTAAAAGCAATAAAACAGCATCATGGCCTTTTTTAGCTTTCCAATATCTGTTAACCAAGCCATGGTAGGAATCCCTGTTACATTAAAATTCATTACTTTTAATAGTGCAAGGAGATCAGTGTTCTGCCTGCAGTGCTCACTGAAACATCATGAAATTGGTGGCAACAACTATGTCAAGAATTACAACAAAATATTTACTGCAAAATGAAGAGTTCTATTTGGCATCAAATAAAAGTCTCCCGTTTGGCAGACTAGGGATGTTCCAAATGGGAGAGTATCATTTTCGGTCCAAGTCAGGCACCAAAAAGCACTCAATGAATTGCAATTACATGAAGTATCTACTGTAAGCCTTCTGTCTCAAAATTCAGCAAGATGTGATGTAGCCTAACATGATCACAGGCACCTGCTGATACCATTAAAAGGCTGATACCTGATGCAGTCTTTTGCAAGCTGAAGTTTAGAGAGTTTGGGATACAGGTGCTGGCCATCCAAGTACCGAGCATTGAGTATTGCCTGTACAGAGTACATATACACGGGGTCATCAGCGGTGAACAGGAGCATCTTATATTGGAGCTTTATGAAATTCCTTCAGAAGTTGTGAAATTCTTGAGAGCTGCTCATATAAAAAGGTTTCTTATTTGCAGATTGTTCGTCCTGTTTGAATTATGGTAGTGACTTTAAGTATTTGATGAGCACAGCAAAACTACCCAGTGCCAGCTCACAAGTAAACAGATGCTCAGAGGATTGCATCCTACAAATAAGCAAACACTTCAAAAAACTGCATCCTACTGTCACCATTTAAGGCCCTTCATAATGGTAACAGGATGCTGTGGATCTGACTGCTGGACATGAATATGCTGGAGGAAAACCTCACAAAAATTACAGAGCCAGGATGGGAAAATACCGAGCAGAACGGAAGGCAACAAAAGTCACGACTGGGGTGGGTAATTTATTGAGTTAGCAGCCTTCAGCTGAGATTGCTCCACAGTTGCTCTGATACCAAGCTGGAAATCTGAAGGCAATCTACATTTTGTCACTATAACATCACTTTTCTGACAAATGGCCCTAAAAGTCAGGATAGGGTGTGCGTAAAGAAACAAAAAGAAATGTAGTGCACAGCCTTAATATTCATTTTTTTTTCTCTAAGTACAGTTGTAGGATAATGTATAGTTAGAAGAATCTGAGTGAAGATGAAGCTCAAACAGATGTTGGAGTGCATCCAGAGGAGAAGAGAAGGCCCTGGGGACACCTCACAGCGGCCTGCCAGTACCTAAAGGGGACCTACAAGAGAGCTGGGGAAGGACTCTTTTATCAGGGAGTGTAGTGACAGGACAAGGGGTAACAGGTTTAAATTAAAAGAGGGTAGATTTAGATTAGGCACTAGGAAGCAATTCTTTACTCAGAGGGTGGTGAGGCCCTGGCCCAGGCTGCCCAGAGCAGCTGTGGATGCCCCATGCCTGGCAGTGCCCAAGGCCTGGATGGGATTTGGGCAGCCTGGGCTGGTGGGAGGTGTCCCTGTCCTTGGTGGGGGTTGGAATGGGTGGACTGCGAGGTTCCTTCCAACCCAAACCATTCTGTGATTCCATGAACCGTTAAAAAATGAAAAAGCTGGTAAAAAAGAAATGCAAATCAGTATTGATGCTAAGGCTAAATGTTGGGTTCAGTAATGAGGTATGAGGCATGGGGTAGACACTACAGATACTCTCCTCTGCATCACAAAGCTATTACAAGGCAAATTTCTTATCAAGAGTGACAGCAGACTTTTCTTACTGGGTAGCTGGAAATATTTCTCTTGCCAGGGAGCACAGCCTTTGGGTATATGATATATGCTTTACAGGAAAATAGCAACAACAATATTGCAAAGTCCTTCTGGAGATTAAACATCCTGATGGAGTTGATTCTCTAATTTGAGTCTCTCTTGCCCCCAAGATCTATTCATTTTGTGTCTTTCCTGACCGGCCAAAAATGAAAATAGAGTCATCCTTCATTTTTCATGTTAAATGTACTTCTCATCTGTCTATTATCCTCCCTTTGCAAGGAAAGATGTATTCTCTGTCAGTCTCTGTTGTCCTGAGGAATTGGGCAATGTCATGCACAAGAAGGAATACTTTGATTTTTCCCTCTTTATATGCAGGGCTCTCTGCATCCACAGTCCTGAGGCTATGGGATTCAGTCACTGGCACACAGCAGTGTCCCAGAATCTTAGCTGTCCTTTTTAGCAGCACTTGGAAAAGCAATGCTGAAATGTCAGCAGGATGGATAACAAGCAGCAATATCTGAAGCACTCAGAAATAAGATAATTAATGACAGAACGGTAACCAGGTCCCTGGAACAGCTTCTCTGATACCTTTGCACACACATGCATTCAATTTCTTATTATCCCAAATTCAGCAAAGCTCATAAGCAGATGCTTACCTTTAGTATGCACATATGCTTATCTTTGTTCATTCACAGGGGTGAACATTTCCCTGTGTTTAAGCATGCTATAGAAGCAGAGCCCTAATGAGCAGACAGTGCCAGGGAAATGCTGCCAGCAAGAATCTGGCACAGCAAATCTGCCATTCAGCCCAAGGCAGTGTCCTGCCCTCTGACATTGTGGGCTGGCCAAGCACCTCACCCAAGATCCACATTCCCTCCCCTGCCTTAGTCCTTTAAAACATTTTTGTTTCAGACCATTGTCTGAAAGACTTTAATACGACACAAAGAGCAAAATACTTATGTAATAGCTAGAAATGCACCAATTTAGTCATGAAATAGAACTGCAAATTTTCCAATTGTAGCAATTACAATAACAAAACATTGTCTCTTGCAGTCTAGTAAAAAAACCATAGCTTGGAGTTTGGAACAGTAATGCCATTTACTAAACACTATACAATGCATTCACTAGCTAACCTGGTTTAAAAGAATGCGTCTTTTTTCTGCATTAGACAGACTCAAAGATTAAACACAGAAGTCAAATACTATGTGTAGGATAGTTTTGTCCTCAGCAACACGGCCTGTATTCCATTTCAACGTTAAGTAGGCTATATCCTTTATTTTAAAATTCAGATGCACCTTAGACAATAAGAAATAACTGGACTTAACTGAATTCAGTCAAGTACAAAGAATTTGGGATATATGAGAATGGAAAACCTGCTCAAATGCAATATTCAAATCATATTGTTAAGATCACATAAATTTTTGGCCAACTTCGTCTTTCAGCAGCTGTAACACCTCAGAGGGAATATAGAGCCATCACATGTTAGGCTCTACTTCTCCTGACATGATTAGTCACCCAAAGGATATAGTGAATGTATATAACGAATGGAAAATAGTGTATGCCTCCATTACACTTAGGCTGGGATGAGTATTCCTGTATTCAGACATCAGGCTGAACTACGTACCTGGTAAATGCGTTCAGAAAGCAATTGTTTATAAAAAAGCCTGTAAATCTGTAGTGCTCTACATACCTTGGTTGAGGTCGCCAGCTGTTACCAACAATACATTTTAAAAGTCTTCCTTACTAAAGGAAAAAAAGGGAAAAATAAATCTCATATAGTTGACAATAATTGTTGACTTTGACTTTTCTGGCTCAGTTGCAACATAGATTTACACAAAGCAAATGAACTAGTGGACTTGCAAATATTACCAAGTAACGTAATCACTGCTTTCTCTTCTAAAAGCCACAGTGACTTTCTCCAAGCAGATCTACTAAGCCCCGCAGTGAATCTGTCCACCTCCCCTCAACACCAGTTGTGGCCGAGTTGGGTGCAAGTCCTCTGTGGAAAGTACTGATGTTCACCTAATGGTATCAAATGCAGTTTATCGATGCTTTTAAATAACCCCAAGGAATGCTATTCATTAGCCCAATATGCACATATAGCTAATAAATATTTATGATTTTCAGGCCCTGGAAGGGTCATGGTTTCTAGCTTCAGTGTCAGGGCAGAACTGCCAGCTGTGCCCCAGACGTGAGTGACTTCCAGCTTATTACTCAACATTAAGCACTTTGTTTTAAAAACCATTTCAATCACCCAATATCTCCTGAATGAAACAACCTACAACAACGGGCTGGTAAATGAAGTCTCTAGGGTGAAAACCTCTCGTGTACTATAACAGATTAGCGGTAGCGAGGTTCCCTTCACGAGTGATTCATGAGCTAAACTCACAAAGCACCAGCCTCAATTCTCTTCCCTTTGCATGCTGTCTGGAAGGTGCAAACAGGCTGGAGAATAATTCCGACTGGTAAAAAGCCCTCTTATTCCCTGATCACATCGCTCCAGTACTGGCAGAGAGGATGCAGCAGGAATGCAGAGCGGCACAGCACATCCCCACACTGCGCTAGTCCACCTATGGCACACAGCCCCCAGTGATCCCACGGTGGCTGCCCCCACACACGATTCAAAGCAGCCTGAGAACCAGGCAGGTACAGCCCTGCCTGCCTGCTGTGCCAAGTGCTCCTCAGAACAGGGATTTGGGCCCGCTCTTCAGAATACAGTTTTGCAACATTGGTCTGTGCCCAGCAGACCTGTGGAGCACACTGAGGTCAACCAACAGGAGTTTCCTAACCAGATTTTAATCTTGCTCAGTTTTAAGAAAACAAACCTTAATTTTCAAAGTTGGCTGCTGGCGCTCTGTAACCCCAGAGTTTGATCGAATCCTCATATTTCACAAGCCTGAAATTAAAAAAATAATAATAAAAAAAAGACAAAAGTACCAATACATTGCAAAATGTCAGCTAGTTCAAATTTCTGCTACCTGCCCCACTCCATACACAAACTTGAGCAGCGCTGTGTGTGAAGATGGAGTGGGGCGCAGCGTGCATTTCAGCCGGCCTGGCTGCAGGGATTGCTGGCAGCGGGCGGCGGGTGCAGCAGCCAGCCCGGCCGCGGGGCTGAAGGCTCGGCAGCAGAGCCGCCAGGAGGAGCACGCAGACCGCTCCCGGGTGCAGGGATGACCCTCCGGCCGGGCCAGGGGGACGCTGCAGGGCTCCGGCAAGGACACACATTTTCCATGGTAGCTCGCCGCTGTATTTCTCATTTGCAGCGCGCCGAGGAGAGCAGAGGAGCACTCATCAGGCACCGCCGCCCAGCCCCGATTCCCTGGAGGCTGCACAGCTGCCAACAGCGCTGCCCTTCGGGGCTCCCCAGCTGCAAAGCTCTGCTGCCCCAGGGTTTATTCGGTAGGGATACCCTGTCCCTGTAACGCTTTCAGGGAGAAGCTGGCACAGCCAGCCTGACAGTCTGGCAAAAATAAAGCCTTAGAGGCAGCTGCTTGCTGATATAATCCCGTATGAAAAGAAAAAATGTTTTGGAGGGGATGACGCTGCCCTCTTAGGCATTCCTGGAACTGAAACCGACAGTGAGTCAGTCAGAGCCGAAGTGAGTGTCTTGCCATGTTGACTTTTTATTTAAACAAAATAAATAAATAAGTTTATTTGCTCTGTTTCCTTTACCATATACATACAACAGCAGCAATGGATTACCATGCCTATTAGATTTACCTATCAGCTGAACATTCACATGATAAACAAGCAAAGAAACAAACTATGTGACAGGTCAAAAGAAGATCTGGAAGTGTCCCCTTGTGCAGGATTTCAGCCTTTAGGACATGGAAGGCTGTGAGGTCGGGCATTAGAGAGCCATCGGTTCAGAAATGGCTCATTCCTGGCCCTGAGCTTTCTGTGAGGACTTTTCAGGACAAACTTAGGACAAGCAAGTGAGACTGGCTCCACTAAAGCCTGAGCTAGCCACGAGGCACACACCTGGCTGGCTGGCACGATGGCATGTCCACCCTGCCATGGCTGACCTGCTGCCCACTGGATGTGAACGGCTCTTTTATTCTGCCACTGTTTGCAGACCGGTCTGTGTTAACGCAGCCTAATGACCATATCCCCAGGTAACGTCAAACTATGCATATATATTTCTTGCTACAGTTTTCAACAGAGCAGTATCAACACCTAAAACATTATAAAGTACTTTCTGAAATACTGCAGTTTCTCATTTGGCTCTGTCCTTGAAATATCAATTAAAGCATTGTAACATTGCTGTGATTCAATCCCTGCTCTGTGGCTAGCCTGTTAGCCTCCTCCTTTGACTGCAGAATGCACACATTGCGGCCCGCTCCTAGTCTCACCCTTGAGCTGTTGGACGGGCTGTTCTGTTAACAAACAGAGCTGGCGCTCATCTTTCATCGTCAGTGACAGACGTGAGGATTAGCTCTTGGCTTGATGTGACCTTTGAGCTCTTCTGGAGAGCTCTGGTTCATTTCGGTCAGCGACACGTCGCTCCTAACCTGCACCCTAAGATCACAGGGCACCTCTGAGACAGACGTGCTTTCCTGACCATTCCTCTTCCTTTGAATAAGCCTGTTCTGGGCACAGGCACAAGCCAGAGCCACCCTGAGGCTACCAGATGATGTCCACAGCCCTTGATGAAGCTGGGATATGAGGGAGCCTGGCCCACTCACTTAACACCAACATACGGGAAAGAGTTTTACAGAGCAAGCTGCTGTGTGAGCTGCCCGCTGACCCCTACGTCTTGTGCTGACACAAGCACGCAGTGCAGCAGTCCCACTGCATGGATGCAGAGCTGGCATCTCATCAAATTGTTTCCAAATTTCTTTACTATGCTATTTTCTTCCTTTCAAAAATGTTTTTCTCAGCCATTTATTTCTTCACACTTCCTATCCCTGTTTCACTAGGTCATCACCTCCTCTTCACAAGTTTGAAGCCCAGAGCTGCATCTCTTCAGTCCTGATTCCTCCAGGACAGGCCGAGCTCTGACAGCTGCCCTGAATGTGGGTGCAAGGCCTCCAAGAAAAAAGCACCGGAGCAGGTGGTGAGACTGTCTGTACCATACACAGGGTGCTTCGCCCTGGGTCAGAGCCATACCAGTGACCTGCCTGTGCCTTGTTAACACCGTGTAGCTACGTGGGTTGCTGTCATGCAGATAGGCCATACAGCTGCCTTCCTAACTGCCCGAGAGCTTTTGGGACCCATCTGGGATGTTTCACATGAATAAATAGCATTACCCCTGCTATCCTACTGCAATTATACCTTATAGAAATTCGTTAGAAGAGTAGAAATGTTCAGATTTCTTTGGACAGCCTACCTGATAGTCTTCTCTTCCTGTCTTATACGTCTTGTTGTACCAGCAGCAGATGAGAGTAAATGACTCTGTATGCCATGCAATGACATGCAGTCATGCCAATACGTTCAGTTGAATCCTATGGTAACATAGGATTATAACCAATTTATTCTGGCATCCCACTGAAAACTGAATATACTGAATATATAATATAAAATATAAATATAAATATAATAGAAATATAAACTGAATATACTGATTTTCTCATGCAGTCTGTTAGGTAAAGCTTTCCTGGGTGTTTCAGAAACAATGCATAAAGTAAGCCTACACATAACCTATCTACATACAAAATATCCTTGGCAGGAAAATTCTAGACTGAAGAATTTGCTTTGGTAATAGAATGATTTATTGTATTTTCTCATCGGATTTGGTTCTTAGGATATCAGTCACCATTCCTTTGTCAACAGATCTTGCATATCTCAACATGACTGATAGACTTGCAAGTCTGATCAATGAGAATGTGCAGGCCTGGCCATATTTTTGGATAATGACTGTGAGGACTTATTCTCAACTAAGAGTCTGAGAAATGTTCTGGACTACAAAACCCATCTTTTATGCTCCATGTCAGACATTAGAGGATTCTAATAATAGAAGCACCACAATCTGTCCAGCTATTCCCGCTCTGGATCTGCCACAGGAAGCATCTCATTAGATTATAGCTAATGCAGTAAACAGTGACTTAATGCCATAAACAGCGATGCTAGTGACATGGTAAGAACAGAAGAGTTTCACGTGCTGCATAGTTTTCTCATCTACAAGGATCTTCTAGAGGATTTAGCACAGTGAGTTGCAGTGAAATATTTACAATTACTCTTACATGAATTATCACAGCATGCACTGAACTCTGGAGTTTTCATAAGGCCCTTTCTAAGTAGGAAGGATGACCATCAGCATCGTTATGTCTTGAATTTCAGACTTCATTTATGACTGTGTTTTCAAAGATTTTTTTTTTTTTTTATGATGGGGATGTAATGGGGGAAATAATGGACGAAATAGGAATGTAATGGGGAAATGTAACTTCGCAGACATTGTCCCTTATCTCAAACAATTTTGTTGGAAATTCCCACATCCTTAACTTATTTTCATGCAGAGATCAAGTTTTAGAAATATTGTTTGATTTGGGACAAGCTTTTAAAATAAAATAAAATAAAATAAAATAAAGACTTTTATGAGAAGCTACTGCTCAGTTTTCATTACCGTGGGTAACATTCCAGACTAATTCACTAGTCCAGCTGGCATTACACTGCAATGTTCTTAGTAATGCTCACTTGAATAGTTATCTCGAGTCTACACAGAATTTGTGTGACACCACAGATTTACAGGAGGAAAAAAAAAGTTGGTGCCAAGGTGACAGGCTTCATGGCTCTCTGAGATATATGCAAAACCTTCACACACCCATATCCTGCAGCTGCATCTCCACAGCCCTCATGCTTTCTGCTCCACAGCCCCCCAGTGCAGCCTTAAATCCTCTCCCACCAGGAGCATGCTGAGGCAATGACAGGGGTGAAGCCAGCACCCTGCGCCCAAGGCCCCCAGTCAGAAACCTGGATCAGAAACTCAGAGACGAGCAGCTACAAACCCAACCAGAAACAGGGAGTTAATGTTGGGGCAGCTGCCAGGCACAGACCAGGGTCAGGATCATGCAGTACGCTGAGCAGAGAGCTGAGAAGTGGGGCTACAACCAGGTCAAAGCACAAACTTAGAAAACACTTAGAAGTGTTTCCTCTCTGGGGTGGATTTTGTGGAAACTGCTATGGGACGCCCAGCAGAGCAGTGAGAAGAACAGAGAAATGCTGTTTCCTCTAAAAATACACACATCTATTACACTTGTTCACTGCTTTTCTGTATGTATTGCAGTGTCTGAGATTAGTTTTTTCCACATTCCAGATTGTTAAAGTAAACTACACCATATTCAGAGCACATGTATACAGCTGAGCCTCCACTTCTTATCTGTAACACAGGTTAAATTGTGCACTCCTGCCTCAAGGGATTTAGTAAAGTAATGGAGAGGCATTGGAGCATTTTTGAAAGACACTAGTTGGAGTTGTGTGCCAACTTCACACTGAATTTCAATAGGAATGTGGTGCTGGAAAGATGTGTTATCATCTAGTTTCATGACCACTGCAATTGCTTCAGTCTCTGACAGAATATGTGATCACTTACTAGAGAAAAGGGCCTGAGATGCTGACCTGCGCCACACAGGACGGATGCCAGCAGATTCAGTGATTTTGCATTTCTTTGCTATGACTTTAGAAATACTAACACTTTTTTATTTATTTTAATAATCCAAGTTTTGTTCATCTTTAGCTCAGAATCTAGGTAAATTTATTGCTATACTCTCCAAGCTGTTTTACCCAGTTGAAATATTATCACAATGTTTTTTTTAAGTCTTAATACAGATTCTGCACCGATTTTTACTTGCTCACCTGTTATATCAGCAACACATACCAAGTTCAATGCAGTTCTTGCTGCTTGGTCACTCTCCTTTTATCTGCCAGAACATATGTAATATTTAACTCCGTAACTTTTGAGTGTTCACCACAGAATCACTTAGTGGATTCTACATCTTGCTGACACCTCCTTGTTCTTTCATAGTTTTATGTCAGATATGTGAATGAAGAAATCTGTTCTGCCCCTTTCATCTCCAGTTTCAAGACACAGACTTCTTTGCTTTTATGGTAGCTTTCCTTCAAAAGTTTTGTTGAAGATCTTTTATCCAAGGTTTTCATCTTATCTGAAAAATACAGCTTTTAAAGGTTAAAGATCATATATTGTTCTGCAGTCAGTAATTTATTTCCATGTCAGACAATATTGTGCTTTAGTACTCAGTCCCCTGAAAAACCTTCCACACTTCATGAAGTTTTTTTGTTTTGTGAAAGTCATGAAATTGGCAAAACAAATGAGTAACAAAAGGGATATGACTCTAAGGTTACTGTAATATGAATTATTACTTTGTTTACAACTGAACTTTAAAAACAATTTTCAGGCAGTTCTGGCTTTGGTGACTAAAACTTTAAACCGTTTAACTTTTTACTCCCTTCTTAAAGCCAGATGTGGTGAATTTCTAGTATCTGGTGCCAATTTGTTGTCAGTCTAGCCAGAGAGGTCTGTGGTCAGACATACACTGTGAATCTCATTGCGTGGAAGCCCCCAGAAAGGCTCCTATTTCAAGTTCCTCCTTTTGATGTCCCAAGTAGCTTCAATCAGTCTTGAACAGCTCACTGGGGTAAGAACAGTTCTCTTTGCCCCAGGTAAATCCACACAGCCAAATGTCACTCACCACAGGCCTCCAGATGTTCTTGGCAATGATCCACTTGTGCATTTGGGACAAGGTGAACAGAAAGGAACCAGAGGTGGAGTTTGTGGCGTCCGTCCACTGCCTGCACCCGGTGTCTGTACAGAACCAGCACACAGAGCATGACAGCCCAGCTGGAAGTGAGCAGAGCCCTGGGGGAGATTAAAGGCAGGGTAATGAACAAGGTCCTAGCACCAAGTCCCCGGGCTTTGGGAGGGGGAACTCAGAGGTGACAATCCCCTAGTTCTGAACAAAACACCCCTACTTGCTGTAAGCAGGGAGGAGCTCTCAGCACACTTTCCATCCCAGCTTGCTATTGCTTCTCTAAAACCTCTGCATGGGATGTTGCCCGAGGCCAAGCAGAGGAGTGAGGTCTGGGTCCCCTTCATCTGCTACTAGCTGTAGCACCTTCGCCATAAAGGTCAGGCTGATGGGTCTGGTGCCTGACCTCAGCAGAGACTCAGGGCTGGAAAACCTAGGCCTTGTCAAACCTGTAGTCATACAAGTTTCACACCTATGAGCAGCTATTCAGGACCAGGTTTCACACGTGCAGTGGTAGAGGATGTGTCACAAGGACAAGCCTTCTTAAATGCAAATCTTATCAGTATAACAGCGTCCTACTAAGTGCTGCTTGGAGTATTCATCTCTTGGGCCAGATTTTATCATTTTCCTGCTCTTATCCTGTCATACATCTGCTTCTGTTGTACATTTGCCACCAGAATAATTTTGGCCTAAGGGTCACGTTATACATGAGTAAGTCATCAGTAATCTACCATCTTTGTGTTAGTAACATTCACGTCTGTATGCAGAATGTCTCCTTAAGGTTCAGAACTTAGTAAAATGTGCATATTGGAAAAACAATGACGCACTGGAACTATCTCCACTTTTTGTGACTTCTCTAATGATAACTCATGAATTGTGAAAAAATGTTACAAAAGTCTGTCACTATCTAATTCACAAATTGAGATGAAGTGAGAGCAGTTCTCCTCAGCTTGCTTGTGTCTTGAAGTATGCTCCTCTGTTTAGCCCTGAATAAGGATTTGTCTGCCTGAAATGTTGTGTCTTTTTAGCTGGTCCAATGAAAACTCATCTGTGCCTAGGAATCTTGCCTTGCTTGATGTCTTCAGCAATCACACTGCAAAAACATGACTGCCAGAGCTCCATACCGCTTTGACTATTCAACTGGCAGGTCTCAAGAGTTCTTTATTCCTGTCAGACACAAGCCATTATAGAGCAGCATTCTCCAAGAAACAGGTCTGCTTGTGGGACATATAAATGCTGTTTTTCCTTCCATTGATGTCAATAGGAGCAAGGATAGAGCTAAGATGTTATGAGATGCTAAGAACTTAAAATATGCTCTGAACGATTTCTATTTTAAGAGCTGTTTTGCTTTGGAGGATGAAAGGTCTGTTCACTTAATATGAGGAACAAGGCTTGTCTTAGAGATGTGGAAGAACATCTATTCATCCAAAAGCTCAGCTATTTCAGGAATAATCTGTAAATTATTTTAAGAGTTTGTTTAAACTGTTGTTAACTGTACCTGGCAGACTTCTAGCAAATACTTTATTGTTTCTTTAGCTTTCCTTATTCCTGCAAGGAAATCTGGGGGAGAAAGTGGGGTGTAGGACTTGTCACTTCTCCGTTGACACTGTTCTACTCTGTTTAAATAATTACACATTCACTGGAACTAGGAATAACACCCCCGCCCTCCCCAGGAGAGTTACTGAACCACCAAACTAGAGCATTGTTTTCTTCTCTCACCAGTTAGCTCCATGAATATTTAAGTACATTTTACAAAGTGAGACTGTTCCAGTCAAACAGACTGGTGGTGAGGTCACTGTTGTGAGGCAGAAACTGAACCTGAATTCTGAGAGAAGGGAAGATAAGAGAAGGGTAAGGTGGGAGAGGTGACCAGTCCCAAGGTCTCCAGTCCCTCAGGTGAGTGTCCCAGCCATGCAGTTAAAAGATATTCAAGGTAAAGCTATACCCAATTTCTTTTGCAGTTGTTCCATCTTGGATAAGATGCTTTAATACCCCATGAAGTCTCTTCATCATCTCATTAGCATCACCCCATGCTCTGCCAGGTTGCATGACCTGGTGGCAGCAGTGCTGCTCAGACCTGGTCCCCTCTGCTTCTGTGAATCATTAGCAGGACACTCAAGTACCCTGCAGCTTGGAGCTTCACATTCCTTCTGAAAATCTGTGGAGTCAGTCCCTCTCAACACAAATAGGATTTTTACTTAGATTCTGTGAGGTGTGCACTGACTTCTTAGGATTGCAATATGACCTCTTTCTTTGGGAATTTACACATCAATTTACTTCATTATTTTGACAAGCACTATCATAAAAATACACATTTAATTAAATGCACCAATTGAAAATGAGTTGGAGGACTTCATTCCATTTTGAGAAATAAAATATTCAGCTCCTGGGCACTAAGATTTTCTCTTCTGTCCAAGATTCAGTCAATTATCAGCTTAAATTAATTTAGAAAGTCATTCCAAATAATATGTTGCTTGTCTCTATGGGCTCCACAAATTCTATGATTTCTATCTTAGATTAATCAGATTTGAGGTTGATAATCTTTGCTTTCTGCTTTAAACTTTGAATTAAATTTGTTGTCATAGACTGAAGAGCTTCTCGGAAAGACAGGGTAACATGTGAATTCATGACCTGGAAAAACTTCTTTTTCATTGACTGGAAAACATTCAATTCATCTACTGAAGAAATATGCAAAACCAAGGTTACTCTGATGCCCCCTTGACTGTTTAGGTGGTGATTCAATTACATCTATTTTCAACTATTTCCATGGATACTGAGGATTTTATATGAATTATATTTAACAGTAAATCTTTCTTGCAATAATTCGGTAAGGTGTTATCTAACTGATAGCTAACCTGACATCGCACACATAGCTGAGGTCTGTTCAGTTTGAGAGTTCTAATTTTTTCTTTTCTAGACTTATAAGTTGCATATGAAAAGTCCTGAAAAGAGACTGTTTTATCCCAGAATTATGTTGTTGTTTTTGTTTTTTACAAAATTTAACAACTAATTATTTTTTTTTTAACAAACAGTACAGGTTTTCTATTTTCAACTACATTTTTGATTTGTACTCCTGAGCTTCTTATAATTGTTGAGCTTGCATTCACGTTTTGATGGTGTTTAGACCGATTTCATCCCTTCTGGGGATGTGCGTGACTTCATTACGACCCGTGGCTTAACATACAGGTTAATATTTGGAGGGTACTTAAAACTCAATACTAAACCAAACCAGACAAACTGAGATCAGAAGTGGAAAGGATTGCTAAACTATCTGAATCTGAATGACAGATTTAACTTGATTCAGATATTAATACAAAGTATCTTAGGAATTCTCAAATGGAGTCACATTGTCAAAATAAACTGTACACAACTAGGATGCAGTACGGTCAGAATTTCTATTCATATAACTTTGTGTTTGGATCAGGCCTCTGATTTTTTTTTTTTTTTCATATAACTGTAACTTATAAGTCTTGCTTTAGAGCTGTCAGAGCCATAGTATTGCCTTGGAAGATACACCCAGCTCAGAATCCACTTAGTTTAATTAGATGCACTGGAATTTCACTTATGTTTAAAGAAGATAATTGGATAATGGTATTTAAGAAGAGACTCTGGGGTTAATAATACCAGAACATGACTAAGGAATCCATAGGAGCACACATTCAATCTGGGTAAAACCTGCAGCCATGGAAGGGTGACAACAAGAGACAGGCCAGGAATTACTTTATAGGTGCCTCTAGGGTAGTGTCAAGGCAGAGGGAAGTGTCAGCAGAACTGAAGAGCCTAAGAACAAAAAGCTTTAATAACATAGCTGGAAACCTGAATATAGGGATGTACTGGATGGATAATATAACAACCAAGATGGATTGGTTGCACTTGTAACTCAGGCTCCATATAAAACTACTCCTCTCATTCCCTTGCAATAGTCTATATACCTAATATCACGTGCTTGCATCTGTAGCCTTTACAGGCTGGAATTTACAGCACAGAATTTCTCAGTATTTGACATTGTGCAGAATAATTATTATCAATATCCACTGCAGTACATCTGGAAATATGAGGGAATGCTGGCTCAGCATACCTCAGGGTAAGTACTATACCTCTTAAAGAATGATAGCATACATTAAACAGGAGCACAAGAGCCTGGGTAGTCTTTCATACACACTGAAATCTGGTAATAACTTTTCTGAAGTGGAAATACTTACAGTGGTACAGCTTTCCCACTATAGAGCAGATAACAACAGAAATTTAATAAATACTTACCAGTCCTTGTAAAGTTCTTTAATTGCTTATTCAAAGATGCTATATATCTGCCAAAAAAAAAAAAAACATGGTAGAGGTAAGCATTCTTGATTCCTTTCCTGCAAAGATTAAGAAACTTGACTGTAATCTCAAGAATGAGCCCAAAGACTAGGCTTAGAATCTGGAATGACTGTTCTCTCAAAGTACCCTTTCAATAAGAGAGCTGAAGCATTTAAGCATAAAGACTTTTTCAAAACAGCTGATGTGTCAAACTATCCACCTCCGAACTACAGTAACTACAGTTTAGGAGCACTAAAATTAAATGACAGTCTTACAGAGTAATATCAGGCTCAGCCTGGCCTTTAGTCTGTTTGGTGGATATGGGAAATTTGCTCAGAATCTGAGGCTCTTGAAAAGATTAAATCAATCCTAGAATACAGAAAGGATAAATTGCCACTTGATATGGGCAAATACTTTTGATACTTTTGTTTTGATTACAAAAGTACAAGAGCACTGTTGCTGAGTTAGAACAGCATCAGAGTTTCATGCAATTGTTTCTGCATAACACTAAAAGTACCAAAGCATTTTTAGAGCAAGTATACATCTAATTTCAGCCTATACTACTATTCTACTTTTCATGCTACTTTTATGAGATATTTTCTAAACAAAACTGTTACTTCCAGGAGCTCTCTGGACTTGGCTCCTGAAATTTCCATGCAGATTCCATTTTTATAACTTTTGGCCTTAATAGTCAAGCATTTTAAGGACCTATAGTATTTTGTCCATAACAAGAAGCACTGATCTCATGTTCTAATGTGTTGCTCCATAATACCATGCTGAAACTGACTGACATTTCTTTATATATTAAGTAATGATGATTCTGTGAAAATCATTACACAGCAACATAATAGATCCCAGATGTGTTTAAAAAACATAATATTAGGCTAATCTCCAAATTCTGGTCCGGAACGCCCGTGTGCATCCCCCATGGCAGTAATTCAGTACTTAGAAGAAGTAAACGTACCATTGTAATGCACATGGCAGACAGCTGAGTGCCAGACATTATTTCCAGAGAAATAATTTGGCCCCAGTTTTGCATTCCGTGACCCCCATACTCTGTAGGGAAGGAGTAATTCTAATTTCCCTCTGCCCAGCCCTGGTACAAATTACACAGGACCACTCCCAATTTGTATCAGTGGTGCAACACCACCCTCCTTGCCAAAGACTCTACAGGCCAAGTTGGGAATGTAGACAATGGAGGACAAAGCATAAACAAGAGAATTCCTGCTTGTCTTTTGTATCGTATGATGTTGCACCTGGCAGAGAATGGCTGCATCAAGATCCTCTCAAATACTTCTTCAGCTCTCCCCATCTGATCTAAGTTGTCTGTCAAAGAAAGTATTTGCTCTGTTCTTGATTTTCGTCTTTGAGGAAGGAAGCCCTTCAGACACAGACTTCCCGATTTTATCGTTCAGATGTAGCTGTTAGCTGCTCAGTTAAGTTAGGGCCTTCTACTCTAGTCAAGAAAACAAGTGCAGGAACGATTATGTCTGATGGTTATTTCCTTGTATTCTCCCATCTCTTTTTGCACAGCTACCGTATCATTTGCGCATTTTGTAAAGGGTTCATGCCTTACCCTCCCCTTCCCTTACAGTTTATGGTATTTTGAAAGAATATAGTGATTTTTCTTATCAGTACAAGCAGGAAAGCAGTATTTTAGATGGCTAAACTAAAATAGCTCACAACACTTTTCTTTCTAAGAACAGTTTCCAGTAAATAAATTAGATCAGACTATTCTCCTTTATACTCGTAGGCTTTTAAGTAAGATTAATGAAGGAAAATTCAGGAAAAGCAATGAGAGTATTGGCATGAAATAGTTTCTCACAGGACTTAGTTCTGATTTTCAGTCTGTGTTGCCAGTAACAGTAAACTAATTATAATATGTGAAACTGCACCATGAGATTCAAGCCCCAGGTATCAACTGCGCAATAGTATGACTGACAGCATAACTCATCTCATGCTCTTTGCAAATGTCTTCATTTTTCAGCAACAGTGCTGAGAGGGTATGAGGGAAAAAAAAAAAAAAAGAAACATGCTGGGTGCCTTAATACAAACCTACTTACAGAGGACTGAAAACTCTCTTCTTTGAACACAAAAACATATACACAAAAAAAATAGGCAGTTTCTTTGCTCATGGTTCCAGTTTTCTTTTTAACAGCATTCTTCCTAAAAGCACAGTCTAAGCCTGAAAGGGATTTCTCAAGAGTGCCCTTGAGGCCTCTTCCAACTTTTGTTCCTGCACATACAGTACCTAAGAAAGTCTCTTGCTGCAGTCATAACACCTGAGAGGATTCACAATGTGCCTTTCCCTCAGACCTCCAGTGTCTCTTGCATCCAACTTGAAGGGGTGATAGTTGTGATCACCAGTTCATTATCACCACCCAGAGTGTCATGGAGCAGAACGTTGATTCACTTTCTTTCTTCATTCACGTCAGAGCTGAGCTGAAGAGTTTCCAATGATGGTGGTGGTGCTTTTGGAGGGGAGAGGACGCTGTTGTGCTGTATACTGTTTCAAATAGCACCTCTTTTCATTTCTCAGTCTATAAACCGGGTTCCACTCCAAGTCTCCAAAAATGTATTCATATACAGACATGAGCTAGTCTTGTCTTTCTTTATGTGACAATGGAAGACTTCTTTATATATTCCCCATAAACATAATTTTATTTTATATTCAGGAACAGAAAGTCTATTTTGTCATTTTAGTGATAACATCTTCCAACTCCTCTCATGTTTCCTTCCACAGGCATAATTAATAGTCTTGTGTTTCTCTCCTGCATCCACCAAAGCAAAGAGAACTTGCTCTGGAGTTGCTTTGCATAATACTACCCACTTGAATACTTGCTGCTTTAGATTGCGTTGAGCCTGGGATAATGACTGACTGGGTAGCCAAGCTATCTATGCTTTCAGAACCTTCTAGATAAGAACTGTAAATACTGACACTCGATGAAGCCCTGCCCCATGCTGGGGCTTGGAAACTGTCCTCCAGTGACTGAAATGCTTTGCTCCTCTCTGTGTGCTGCCACAAGATTCACCCATGGGCTTGCCTGTCACAGGTACCTGCAGGCAATTCAGGAGTTCTGCCTTTTTAATTTTATGGCCTTCTGCTCCATGGTTTATGCTCCTGTTCCTTTTATTTACTAAATACTTTCCTTAGACCAACGTCCTTAAAATGCACTATTAGGTAGATAGCTCTTATTTAAAAATATTCCTAAAGAATCCATTTGTCTGGTCAGTATGTTAGCGAACTCTCCACCTGCTGTGTGATAGGGTCATTAGAAGCGCGTGCTCTTGGTAACGGGCTCTGGGATGCTTCACTGGAAATGTTGGAACAATTCTTCAGGAGGCTTGTTCTATGACAGAGTATCTGTGAACAACATTATGAATCTTTCAAGCATTCTGCTTGATAGCAGACACTCTGGTTAGTGATTATTAGCTCTATTTGGCTAGAGGAATATTTGCAGTTTAGCAGTAGTTGTCCAATTAATCATTTTTATATTACAACAGCAACAATTTAGCTAATGATATATCAAGCCCATTCACCTTCATCTGTTCGTATGTTGGCAAATAAGCAATTGACTTTGAACAATAGGGGGTAAAACATTTTTTAAAAAGAATAATCAGATACCAGTTTGAGAAGAAGGAAGTAGAAACCGTAATGTCAGAATTGCCCAAACTGACAAATAGATGAATCAGAAAACAATTTACAAAAGCCATATTGAAAAAAAGTACCATGTTTATGATTAAGACATCACAGCTGCTCTCTCTCTGCTGAATAACAATATGAATTATGAAGCACTGCAACTGTATTACATATGTTATTAATTGAAATAAAGCTATCAAAGAGACCAAAAGAAAAGGTAACTAAGGAATGCTAGCTCGGTTCCTAAGAAGTTCCTAAGTTCCTGAGGTTTGGGAATACTGTCAAGACTGCATTTGCACTTGGTACCTCAGTATTAACAGAAAGGAAGAGGGATGTCTATGAGTCATCACAGACGTTTTTTATATATATAAAAAGCCAGAAAACATTTGACAAATGAACCGAGAGTG
Organism: Stictonetta naevosa; assembly: GCA_011074415.1. Lineage (NCBI taxonomy): Eukaryota > Metazoa > Chordata > Aves > Anseriformes > Anatidae > Stictonetta > Stictonetta naevosa. The sequence continues at coordinate 2,072,377 of CM021705.1, forward strand.
AAGCTTGAAATACAAAAACAGAGAAAAGAAGGAATTCCTTCCTGAGGAAGGGTGGAGGCTTAGAAAGTTTTCCACTGTTTTTTTTTTGTTTTGTTTTTTTTTTTAATTTCTATAAAGAATTCAATTAAATGTGTAACATGGACAAATCCTTTGCTTACAAATCAAAGCAAATCTGGGCATTCTAGGATTTGTGTGGGTAACAGCTTAAGTGCTAGGATTATCAGGAAAATAGGGACACATCCTCTCGACGGTGTGTTGTCCATTGCTGTTCTGTAACAGGACAACTTGCAATTCCAGGAAATACCAAAGTTCTTTTGGAGGTGAAAATACCAAGGTTTTGGCACTTAAGACCACGTCAGACAAAATAAAGAGCTGTTGCTGATAGCATTTTCGTAAGTTTACATTCAAATAATTTCAGAGTCAGATGAACAGGACTTCTGCAGAAACATTAAGAGAGCAGAATTAGGTCTTGTATCTTGTCATGGTACCAGGCATTTTACCCAGATGACTGTCCAGATTTGGTGAGGGGCCTGAAAGCACAAGGACTCAGAAACTAATATTTTTTTGGGGGGGAGCTCATTTTCATTCAGATCAGCAGGCCTTTCCAGTTGCTGCACAGCCACATTATTATTAAATTTGTCCCCAGGACGATGTCTGGGATGCATGGTGACACAGGGAAGAGCAGAACAACTTACACCTGATTTGCACCATCAACTACACAGTCTTTTCCAAGAACATCTCAGTCACAGACTGCCACAAGGGCTACATTTCAGGCAGAGGTTTCCCACTTCCACTTTAGCAGTTGTCTCATTTACAGGCAGACAAGGCCAGACACTCATTAGGAAATTTCCTCTTGTTAGCTTTTTGTACAAAATATCATTCTTCAATGCCTGATGAAGAGAAGCTCTCTCACCTAGATCACCAGCATTGCTAGCTTAGCCCCAGAGAGCCAGCACCAGCAGCTGAAGAGAGAAGAAGGGTCGCTCTGCAGAACATTTCTGCTGGACTGCTACAGGAGGCAATGGCACCCTGGGCATTTTTTATGATTACCATGGCACTAGCTATGCAGTTTAAGTGTTAAATAGTTTATCACTTAAAATTCATCCTTCCAAACTTCCAGGTTTCAGGCCTCAGGGACACGTACCAAACAAACAATAGTTTTTGTTCTACCTTCAGAGAGAAACTACATTAGAAAAGAAAGTTACTTGTGTTGCAAAGTCAACTGTCAGAGTTAGACATCTTTTGTGCGCATTAATACAGACTCTGCTTTTGCAACTCCTATTTTTATCACATAACCTATGCATCATTTATGCAAAGAACACATACACAAGGCAGAATAATTAAGATTGCATGAGAGGCTACAAATCTGCCATCTTTTCGTTTTGAGCTTAAAACCTTTATAACTTAATTTATAAAAATTTCCTACATCAGGTCCCTACCTTTCACAGTTTTATCCCGCAAAGTACATAACGCTAAAAGATGCTGATCCAGTAGCATCATGCCTTCAGAAATGAAGCATCATCACTTTATTTGGTTTGGTTGCCTGCAACATTGTGGGACTGGCCTTGAAGAAGAAGAAAAGTCACTCCCATTTCTGTGTTTCTAACAGATATTAATTTAGTTTAATATTAACATCAATGCATAACACCTTTATTTATGGGTTACTGCTTAATGACCTTTTACTTGTTGGGTCCTCCTGCAGCCATTAATGGAAAACAGCCAGAAGTCTCTGGCTTAGCTCATGGATGAATTCTCTCTAGCAACATCATTTATGCTTGGGAAATACGGTTTAATTTGGATTGAGAGTTTTGTCTGTAGTCTGTAATTCAGGGTTTGTTCCTGAGACAGCAAAGGTCCAGGAGCCTCCTGCACTGGCTGTGTGCAAATGTGAATGGCTTCCCCCGCAGCCTGCTCACTGTGTCAGTTTGCTCAGCAGCCCCGAATTTTCCCTTTCCTGCACAGATCTGTAGGTCTTTTTGGACAGTAATCAAGAGGCTGTTATCACAGAAATTGTTCAGAAGTTTAAAACTAACTTCAGAAGAGGTTAAGTCAGGTTAAGTCTATAGCAACCACACGTAAAAGATCCTTGAACGCGTAATCCATTGGAACTAGCGACCTTTGGTGGTGGTTTTGTGCAGAGACCAGCTCTTCTGCAAGGATAAAGCCTGAAGTATTTTCTCATTTCTAAATAGTGGGTCTTCTCTTGACTTCAAAAACGTTGACAATCATAGACAAGCAGTGAGGAATGCATGGGTCTGCGGTGTGTGGCTCACACAACTTGCCGTGGCACACACTAACTTCCCTATCTAGCAATTTTTACAAACATTAAACTACCTTCGTAATTAAAATCAGTATAGTACCCAGTGGCTCTGGCTGCATAGCCAGGATCCTGTTGGTCACGGACTACATAATTTTCTCCTTTTTGGCTGACTTACTTTTCATTTCTGTCATTTTATATCAGTTCAAAACACAGCTGCAAATGTTATCTCAGCTCTGACCACGTTTGGATCTTTGTCCCCAAGGCCTGCTGTTTTGGACTGTACTTCCTTACTCCAGTCCTTCACCCAGCCTTGCCACTGCTTCCTCCAGCCCCACAGCGATCTGTGGGGCTGCCCCCTCCCCAGGGCTGCAGGCCAGGCCCTGCCATTCTGCAGCTGACATAAGTGTGCCCATAAGAAACCCGGGCTTCTACAAAACCCATGCATACTTCAAGCTCTGCTCTTTGTTGCCTTCCATTGCCGCCATGCACGCAGGAAGCCTGGTGGCACCTCTTACCAGCTGTCTTGCAGGCTGCTTCCAAAGATCCAGGACCTCCCCATAGCAGCTGCTCCTCTCCTACACAAATCCTCTTATAAATGTAGCAAGCATGGATCCAGGTTACCCTACTGCTTTCTTCATCCAGCACTACAGAAAAGAGAGTACAGGTATTATACGTGTTAAGTTGCAGCATCCTCTTTCTGTTTTGTTTCTTCTTTTCTCTCTCAAAAGAGAGAATAGCCTTGTATTCTGCCTTGCTAATGACAACTGCAGTACCTTCCACGCAGCAGAACTGCTGTAGTTCCTCCACTCTTTGCTCCTCCAGTTGGCCACACCTGAAAACTTTACTACAAACTGAGCTTCTTCACTTCGTGCAAAAAGGGCAGGCTCTTCTTTAAACAACCCCTAAAAGGTAAATTACCGTTTATTGACATGATAACCTATGTCACCATCCATCTGCACTAACAACGTGGTTTCAGGAACCATTTTTTTAAAAGCGTCAAGCGTGTTCAGTACGAACACTGGCTTAATTTTGCGTTTCTTTCTCAAACGCCTTTGCCCCTTGTCCCACAAACATGCCAGTATTGAGTGCAGGGCTGCGAGCTCTGCCCTTTCAAGAGGATCTTTCACAGCCGGCGTGAAACAGCTCCCGAAATAGGTCAGGATTCCCGACCGGCAACCCAAACGCAGCATTCAAAGTTTACTTTGGAATGGAAATAAAGACGCGTTAAAGTAGCGTTGCTGTTTTTCACGTCTCGGCGCACGGCCGCACAGGCGGTGACAGTGCGTTCATTCTCTCCGGCGACAACCCGCCGCAGTGTGCCACCCGAGGACGGGGACAGCCGCGTCCCCAGGGGATGGGGCTGCGGGGAGCGCTGCGGCACCCCGGGGACCCCCGGGCAGCGGCCCCAGGGAAAAGGGAGGCGGCTCCGGCGAAAGAGGGAGGGGAAAAAAAGGGCGGAGGGCGGCCCTGCCCTGCCCTGCCCCGGGGGCGGAGGGCGGCCGAAGGGCGTTCCTCCTCCCCCGGCCCGGGGGCAGAGCGGGCGTCCGAGGAGCGCTGCCCCGCCGCCACCGCCCGAGGATGCCGCCCGCCGCCCCGCTGCTGCCGCTGCTCCTGCCGCTGCTGGCGGCGGCGCGCCCCGCGGCCGCCCCGCACAGGTACCGCCGGCACCCGGCCGGCACCCAGCGGGCACCCAGCGGGCACCCTGGCACCCCCCGCACCCCAACTGCAGCTCCCGGTGCCCCGCAGGGCGGCCCCGTGCTGGGCAGCGGGGCTGAGAGCCGGGGGAGCCAGGAGGGGCAGGCCCGGGGCTCCGTCTCGGTGCTTGTCCCTTCCAGCTTTGCTGGCATGCAAACAGTAAATGAAAGGTGTTTTTTTTTCTTTTTTTCTTTTTTTCTTCTTTTCTTGTTGTTCTCAGGCCTACCTTTGCATGTGGAGGAGTTGTGTCTGGAGAGTCGGGGTTTATTGGGAGCGAAGGGTTTCCTGGAGTCTACCCTCCGAACAGCAAATGCACTTGGAAGATCACAGTAAGAGTCTTCACTATCGCAAACTCAGTGCTGGAAGAGTGGTCAGGCAGTGGAGTGGAAGGGGTTGCCCAGGGAAGCGGTGGAGTCACGGTGCCTGGGGGTATTCAAAGGAAGATTGGACGTGGTGCTTGGGGACATGGTGGGTGACATTGGTGGTAGGGGGATGGTTGGACCAGATGAGCTTGGAGGGCTTTTCCAACCTTAGTGATTCTGCGATTCGATGAAAGCTGCTTGTTGTTAATGCCAGTGGTTTGTATGGGATAGCAGATGTGTGCAGCAATGATCTCAGTAACTCTGAGCAGCTCAACTACCTGAAGGGTTTTAGGGTTACTCTAATATGATGACAGTTGCTGAAAGGTGCAGTGTAGAACTGACCTTGTCTATTAGCAGAATCAAAATTTAATTGACTTCTACAGAAACACCTCTAATGGTTTTAAAATCAACTCCCTTAAAAGCAAGTATGTACCCTTCCCATCACTACAGAAATCAATAGTTAGATCAAAAGGATTAAAGTAAAGCCTTAAGGTGTAGATAATGTAAGGCATCAGAAAAGCAAAATTTGTTGGCAACAAGAAACAGAAGTTTCAAGCAAAACGAAAAATATTGGGAACAGGTTTACTCGTAGCATGCTAATAACACTGTTCTACCAGCCAGCACAACTGAGTATGGCATACAGCAAGCTGACAAAGCAGTAAGTGGTGTTACATTTTAAAATGACCATGCAAAAGCATATAGTGTGATTGACATTTCGATGCTGAAATAAGGCTGTAGGGCAGAGACATCGTATTCATGAGCAGCAAACAGCGTTAAGCAGCTAGAACTAAACACTTCAGTGCTGGATGTGCCCTTATCCACAAACTCAGAGAAAGAGTTCTGAATAAATATTACTCTTCCTCACGTCTGCCCAAACTGAGCCTTCCAAAATTGCCCATGAAATTCCCCTCTTTTGTAGGCACAGTTCACTTAGACCTAGAATGTGGACTTGACAGAAGAAAAAGAAGTACAAAAAGTATGAAAAAAATGAGTCTCTGCATTGACGACAAAGATGACCTTAGTTCAAAGGCTGCATTACAAGCTAGGTAATGGCTGTTGAATAGGATGCTACATGATAATTGTCTCTTGCTACTATAGAGATGCTGACGCAAAGCAGGAGACATTGATCTGTTTACAGAGTTAAGTTAAATGACTCTTGTACCAAATGAAAAAGATGTAATTTTAATCATTTTATCTGAAGGATTCCAGTGAAGCTGCAGCAGCCGCCTCCTGCACCTTTATGTTGCCTTATTACTAGGGCCAAGTTAAAGGTTACCTTTAATCTGTGACCGGCATTATCCGGAAGAGTACGATGTGAGATGCAGCATATGCTTGTAAACAAACATGCTTCCTGCTGTCTGAAGAGGCTGAGATTACCGCAATTAGCGTGGCCCAGTTTACAATCCAAAGAGCAGACACAAATTCTATTTGGAGTCATGCATGCGTGCCTTAAATAGAAGGAAAAATAATCAAAGTGAATTTATCAATATAAGTTGGTATTGGATCTTCAAAAGTTCAAAATTGAATCTGGAGGAAAATTATCACTTTGGTGACAAGAGTGTAATTTATTTTTTTTTACCGTTAAAAAATTCAGACTACAAATGGAAGCAGCCCTGAAAAAGAATTTACTGATGAATCCTATGGATCTGGCCTTCGTCCTCTACTGGAAGTAGAGGGAGAAGAAAACAGTTGTATTTAAAGAATCCACACCAACTGGTTTCATTGCAGACTTAACAGTGCAGTTGCCAGCAAGATGTGAGCATCCAGGGTAGCGTTGCACAGATGTGAGCAGCCTTACCACAAAGCTGTAGCAGAGCTGTGCCCGCACTCAGGCTTTATGAATCACAGAAGGGAGCTCAATGGTTTCTGGCATTTCGCAATCATCCTCACTCTTACTTTGCTGCTGTGCTGCCATTTACTCTTGCCCTTCTGACTGATGTATGCCTACCCTCTTGTAGCTCACCCAGCGTTGAAGAGCTGAACAACTGCAGTACCTTAATCACTGCTGTTCACTATGCCAGGCTGATTTTTTTTTCCCTGTGAATTGTGAAGAACATTGTGTTTTGGATGTGCAGGCAAGGATATATGGAAGGCAAAGGCTATCATAACTAGGAAGACTCAGTCCATACCCTCTGTAAAAAGAAAGCGACTTACCCAACCAAGGGGAAGTGGTATACTCAAGGACCCGGTTAGCCTGACTTTAAGCAACAAAATCCTTTCACCAGATACGGCTGAGGCTCAGTTTGCAGTAGCACCCAAATAGGAAAGCAAGTTACACTGCCATGAAGAAATACGCTGCAGTTACTATGTTAGGCTTCCTCATTTAGCATCTGATCTTGGAAGGTGACTAAGGCTTTTGCCTGTCAGTTTTAGCCAAAGGCTGTGAGCACCTTCCCTTCCTGAAAACCCTCTGCCTCATGCAGGATCTGACAAGTCTGCAAGACTGGAGAGACATTGATTCACTTTGCATCTGGGTCACAAGAAGCATGAGGCTGTTGTTTTCTCAACTAGAGGATCTCATCTTCTAGAGAAGAAATCCCCAGTGAGGCGGTGACAGCTAGTTCATTCTTCAGAAGAAAGTAGGCTTAGAAAATGTTGTGGGTAATACAGATAAAGCAATGTAGCATTCAGGTGTCAGCTGAAATCTTTCCAACTGGTTTGCTAGAGCTAGAAGAGTCTCTCTAACTCAATTATGGTTCTGTTATTTCAAGAGACTGGGACTTTTTCAGCTGGCTAAAGAAAACAGCTTCTCTATTCTAAGAGCTCTAAGAAGTGTTCAGCACATGCTTGTGATTATATTACAACCTTGGCAGACTACCCAGCAGCTTTTAGTTGGCTTTGCTGAGAAGTCATTTGTACAGCTATTTCCTTTCCTATAGTAACGTATATAGCTTTATCTAAAATGTCATATACATTTACTTTTAATACTCTGTAATCCTTTCTTGGCCATCACCTCACACAAATGTGTCACATAGTCCAAGAATCTGGATTACTGTCCTGTATTTTTCTGGCAGACTGTAGTTCTCTTAAAAGTCTAACAACTTTATGTGCAAAAATGATACTTAAGACCGTCAGAGTTATCTAAGGTTATATATTTATAGGTTTGAGAGCTGCGTTCCAGCAGGTTTGCTGACAATAAGCAGGGTTTGAAAATTTTTACTTATCTGGGGCATTGGCAATCTGCCCTGGGGGACTGAAATGTTTTGAATCGTTTTCTCTATATTTTAAACATTTGTTTTCCCATATAGTTGTGCAGCTTCCCTCCTAGTAGAGAACAGGTCTTCGCCCATGGTTGTATGGATTGAAAAGACATAGTTTAACATAATCTTGTGCTTTTGCCAGGGAGAGCAAACTGATACGATTTTTTAAAATCGCTCCTCTGTGGCTGGAGATGATGGAGTTAGGGAACAAGGGACTGGGCAGGAACTATGGTTCTTCCCAGGATGTAATTCCAAATATCTTTCATATTCATTCTCAGCAGAGACAACTAATATATTTGGCTTGAAAGTAGCTGATATGTTTTTGAAAGTTAACTAGGACTGCTGTGGCAAAACATACAATCAGCATTTTGATATTAAACATTTACAATTTATTTTTAAAAATCAGCCAAAATATTTTCTCAGAAGGTTGGCATTTCAGGATTTTTCACCAACAAAAGGTTATTCCCAAAGCAAATAATCTCAAATAAATAACTTGCAATTCCGAGTGGGACAGTGTGAGTATCTTGCCAGATACTTAAAGAGGCCCAATCATCAAAAAGCTTTGTTTTCGGTCAGAACAACAACAGAAAAACAGCTCAAGTACATTAAATGTAAGTGAATTTTGATTAAGATTACATTAAATGACCGCAATGATTGGCAACCAAAAAAGATCTGGGAACCTTATTTTGTGGTGAGTTGTATATATCTGAAATAATCCTGCCCTTTCTAAGAATTTAATAATCTACACAGCTGATTTTTATAGACATTATGCTCTAGAACAACTCTCCCTAAAAATTCAGGGACTGCTCTTTTCCTTTAACCTACTATAGGAGTAATGCAAGTTTGTGAAAAGAAGTGGCATCCTTCATGTGAGTTCAGTGTCATAATATCTGATCCTAAAAAAGTCCAGAGAATCAAGTAGAAAGAAAAGCCAAGGGCAAGTATGGGTCGGTCACACTCAGTTGACAAGGAGGGGCAGACGTTGTGGCTCTGCTATTGTGAGATACCAGCTGGATGGATAAAACAGAAAAATAAGGCACACCCTGCAGGGAAGGCATCACTTCTTCCTTTGACTCCTCTTTCTTTTTAAGAACAGAGCTACAATTCCTTCCAATTCCTCCTCTGAGGTATCCCATCTTACTGCATCAGGCTCAGACGTGTCTCAAAGTAAACAAAACTGAGTCATGCTGACCTGTGCCTTCTCCCTTTGGGTTTCTCATGGAGCAATATTTTTAATGCCTTAGGATAAACACTGGAGATTTTAACACGTTAGTTTCAACTTTTTAAAAAGGAAATGGTAGAAGTGAAATAACTATTGTTTTGCAAAGGCGCCTGTATTCAGGGTGAGATTCCTTGGGAGTAGCTGCTAACTGCTGTGGCTGTTGCCACAATGTGGAACTACCATCATCTGCACTCCCTCATGTCATCTGGTCAGACCACAAACTTTCAATTCATTTAACGTGATGGAACACATTTGTTATTTTTGTGAATCATGACAAATACTATTTTAATAAGCAATAACATTAGTTTATATAGTAATGACAGTACGTAGTGTCTGTGATTAAGGAACTGAGTTCACACATTTGTGTGTGTGAACATAGATATAAACATGATACACAAATAACTTATCTCCCCAAATTCAGCTAAATGTGAGCTAGGATTATTCTGACAACTAAGGTCTGGCATAGGCTCCTTGTTGAACATACACAACCATGTGGCTGAGTACGTCTGTGGGGAACAGTCTTGGCGAAGGTAAGTAGGCTGAATTAACAGAAGCTGGAGAGACTAAATTCTGTAATGAAATCTATAATGTAGTGTAGTGTAACATAGTCAATGGTGGAAAGAGAAGAATGGGAACCTGAATGAACCTTGAGTGAATTGGTGACTGGCAACCCAGAGTTTGGCTGCTTTGCCAGCCTCCATTCCCCCCTGAGTGCAGGTCGGTCCCCTGTCCTGGTGCTCTCAATGCTCCCCCGGGGCAGCAGGAGGGAGGGGAAAACCTGGCAGCAGAAGTGAGGGGTGTGAGGCTGGCACTAGCAGAGCAGTGCTGGCTCAATGTGCTCATGCAGCAGAGCTGTCAGGGAGATCCCATTGGCATTACTGAAGGATAATGACTTGGATAAACCAGAACACATTTCTAGAAGGACAGCAAAAAGCCTGTTTCTTACCCCAGAATGAGCCACCTCTCACATTTCAGCTTCCTTCTCCAAACTCTGGGAGGGGCAAGATGTCTTCAAAGGAGAAACTGAAGCTGAGAAAGTAGGGAAAAATCTCATAAGCACTGATAAAACTAACCTAATGTGACAGAGCAGCTCAACTTTCAAAAACAGTGGAAGGAAAAGGGGAAACTCATTAAAGATAAGATAGTAAAACTACAAATACACTGAAAACCATGGTTTGTTGTAGGAAATGTTGGACAAACAGCTCAGCCTGTATTAAATTAAAACATGATAACCTTTAAAGGTCACCTTATTTAATTCCTGTTGTACCAGTTGTATAGACTTAAGAATAAGAAGTGTTCCAACCCCAGAAGACCATGTGTTATTTTATATACAGCTGCTTACTACTTCTGGGAGGAAAAAAAAAAAAAAAAAAAAAGCTGCTTTTATCTAGCTGCCTAAATCTAACTTTATCTGACTGAATTTACAGCCAGATTTTTTCTTTTTTACTGATCAGTTTTGTCTCATAGAGTTTGTAGTATAACCACAAATAACATTCAGGTCTTCTGACATGAATCCTGAATTCCTCTTAGCTTCTTGGTGATTCAGACCACAAGACAAAAGTGAATGCAATAATGAGACATTTAGTTACGAGAGCAGTGATTCAAGGAGTCATATTGCTTTCACAGGATGTCCTACAAAATGTCCACACATCTATATTGGCCTTATGCTGAATAAATATACATGTGGGTTATTTTCCTATACCAGCTATATGGCTTGCTCATTTCAGTAGCATGACAGTTAAACCTAACATCTGGCTTTAAAGTTTTCTAAAACATAGTCATCATGCTGTGGAATTTCTGGGTAAGATTAAATGAGTTTTGTGGTTTTAATGTAGTAGTAGTAGTAGTAAGGTACGTCACCACAGGAGAGCTGCAAGCAGTTTTGGAAAGAACTTTGAACAAGGATTAAAGGAAGATGTTCTGAAACTATATTCTGTGCAACAATGTGAACTGCTGTGGGGCTGGTCAGCCCCTGTCTGCATGGGCCCTGGACAGATGTGAACAGCTCTTGCAGAAGTCGGCCCTGCAATCAGTACTGGCACTGGACATCAAAGCATCTGCATGAGCAAGTAACCTTAGCATGTATACAGCACATTTTGCATTACATTTGGAGCTGTTGCTATTATTACTCTCTTCTGTGGTTAAGAAGTCACTTCCATCTATCCACTTCCATCTGACAAGGCATTTTTAACAACTGAGACTCATAAAATTCCAGTGCTGTTTGATGATTTCATATAGGCACAGTTCAGTTCTAGTTTATCTCAAACTGGTGTTTTAAAATGAGTCACTGTTAAGAAGAAAAAAATTCATGAACTCTTAAATGAAGTGCCTTAAATGTGGACTTACTGCATATATATTAAGTGTGTGTTATATATTTAAAGCTGAAAATCATAGCAGTGTCTCAGTAAAACAGAACAGCTGAAATTATTTTAATTGGTAACCACTCTACCAGGCTATGAATTGAATGAAGATAATTACGGCCTGCCTAACTAAGTTCCTGCTATACTTTAAAATACTGTTTCCCTTCTTCCTGTCTTCCTGTCCTGTTAAATAGAGTTGAGTGCTCATTAGAATAGTTTTCACAGCGTGCTGCTTATGCTCTTAAAAGCTTGCAAGTCTCTCCGAGGAAGCGTTCTCCTTCTTGTAAACTATTATGCTCTCGTAATTTACATCCTTTTCACTACTCTTGCCTCTTTCACAATGTCCACAGATACAAGCATTTAAGAAGATTTATCTTGTCTTATGTTTCCCCAGATATTTCAGCAAACAAAACTCTTTTCTATATTGAGGACACCCACAAATGTTTGGTGTTTTTTGTTTTGTTTTGTTTTTTTTGAACTCTGCTTATGGTTTCACATGTTCTTTCCAAATATAACTCTTTACTTCAGCTTTCATGCTATATGAACCCGCTCCGATAGCTGACTATTGGGGCTGTACAGTATTAGCTGTAAAGTTTCCATTTGGAGTTACAAATGTAAATCATGTTGATAAATAATATGACACATCAGCAAGATAATAAGAACCATTTCATTTTCTCAAAATTATAAATTGTTTTGTATTTTAAAAAAAAAAAAAAATCTCATTAATCTTATTCTCCTGGCCTCACTTGGTGACAGGGAGCTGCATGGTTGATTGTAATACTTTCAGCAGAGAAGTGAAACATGTCAAACTGATCGGGGAGGTGAAGGCATATAACTGTGACAGCCTGGCTTGAGGGTACAGTGCATCAGGAAGACGATAATGCTCACAGAGATGGCTAGAGTTTTATTTTTATGATTGGTCCGTTATGATTTAAAAAAACATACTAGAGCATGGTTGAGAAAAAGAGCTTAACTGGTGAGAGTAGAAGGACATGAAAATATCCATGCAAAAAGTGGGATCAGATAGATATGTGTCAGTCACACCTCAAGATATATCCCCCCACACACAACTCTCTCTCTCTCTCTCTCTCTCTCTCTCTGCAGGTTCCAGAAGGAAAAGTTGTAGTTCTTTCTTTTAGATATTTAGACCTGGAGAGTGACAATTTGTGCCGATATGACTTTGTGGATATATACAACGGCCATGCCAATGGACAGCGCATCGGCAGGTTCTGTGGTACTGTGAAACCAGGTGCCCTTGTATCCAACAGCAATAAAATGTTGGTGCAGATGACTTCAGATGCTAATACGGCTGGAAGTGGATTCATTGCAAAGTTTTCTGCAGCAGAACCACATGAAAGAGGTAACTGTCAGTTACGTATGTGCTGAAGACAAATATAACTGTACAACTCTATGGAGAGCTACACTAATGCTAAAGATGTGATGCTAGAAATACTAGGGATTGTGTTGCTCAATGTATTCGTTAATTACCTTACTTAGCAAGTAGTAAAGTATAATTGAATATCCATAATAGTTAATGAAAATAGTAAAGAGGAGGGCTGACTATTTTGAATTGCAGGACTGCATCTAGCAGCAAAATTTAATAGCTTGTCAATAAAATTAAATTCAATGTAGATAAATGTTGCAAATAAGGGAGAAAACACCCTAACTTTATGTATGCGACAGGCTCTGAATTGACTATAGTACTTAGGAATGAGATCGTGGGTTTGAAATAGAATAATTTATGAAAACAGTAATTGAGCATAATAACAAAAGCAATAATTAAGCATCCTTCCAGTGCTCAGTAAGTAACAAAAAAATACAGAAACTTAACATTTTTTTTGAAAACAGTATGAAAACCAAACCTTTTCATGGATCTCTTCAGGCTGGAAAAGAGAAGCTCAGTGTGGGTATAGGAGAGGGCCCTCAAGTCATGGCCAGTGTGGAAAAAGTAAATGGGGAACACAGCCACTGTTTCTAATACAAGAGGCAGATGGGCAGGTGGCTGCAAAGGAAAGGAAATGGTGATTCTTCCCATTGAGCTGTCAAGTGGTGGAGTGCTGTGCCACGGGACATCACGGATTGAAAATTTCTACATCAGGTTTAAGAACAATTAGGAAAAAGTATGAAAGAAAAACTTAGTAGGGGTTATTGAATAAAAAGGCATTACCTTTTGCTTGGTAAATCTGGGACATTACAGGGAGGTCATATTACTGGGTTCCTGCCATACCAATTTACTCTTTTCAAGGCTTTTGGTATTTTGCTACCAGACTAGACAGGTTTTGGGGCTGATGTAGTGCAGATGACAGCTAACTCATGAGTCCTTCCAGTTCCATCAGCGTGGATAACTTTCTGAAATACATGTTAGACAACCATGACATGATAGAGTCACTTTAATGAGAGTCACTCCTAATGGTATTATAAGTAAAGATTACATACCTGATATAGGCTTGTAATTTGGGACTGTGAGGAGTAGATATAGAGAAAAATGACCTGCTCCATTGTGGGCTCTCCACAGGTGGCAGTTCCTTTAGGGAACACTGTCACCTCCACACGGCTCCACTAGGGGCTGTGGGGAAGCCATGCTCCAACTCCTCCTCCTCCTCTGACCCAAGTGCTCATAGGGCTGGTTCTCACTGTACCCCGCCTTTCACTTCATCTTTCTGCCCTTTCTTAAATCTGTTTTCCCCAAGGCACCACCAGCTGGGTTGCTGGGCTCAGTCGTACCCTGCGGTTCAGCCATTGGGGCCAGCAGGAACTGGGCAGAACGGTCTGTGTCCAGCATGAAGCAGCCCCGGCCTAGATCTGCCCGGAGGCCTCACAGCCCCCCACCAGTGCCTGGGCACCAGCACAGCGAAGCCAGCACATCAGCTGGGTCACACACATTGCTTTTGGCCTCTACTTTGCACGGTGTACTGTACTTCCAGGGGATCAGTACTGTGGGGGACGACTGGAGAAGCCTTCTGGCTCCTTCCAAACGCCCAACTGGCCGGAGCGGGATTACCCAGCCGGAGTTACGTGCTCCTGGCACATCGTTGCCCCAAAGAACCAGGTAAGGCGCCGCCATCGCCCCGTGCCTCCCGCTACCCACCAGCATTGACGTGTTGCCAACAGCCCGTGCATGCAATGTGCTGCTTGCATGGCACTCCAACAGTGAAAACACTGTCTGGCTGAAATTTGGAGTAGTGTGGGCCCACCTAGCCTCAGCTGTACTCACCTTTCCTTCATACATGACCCGGCTCACTTGAGGAAACTAAACATTACATGCTGGTTTATGTGTGCTGATACATTCCCCTGTATTAAACTTTCAGACCATCTATAGCTGGTGAGGCTTTTAAAGAGGATCTTTTGAAGATGATTTTGTTAATTAACTAAGCATCATGCAAATTAAGTTAGAGGAGGTGATCGTCTCAGCACCAGGCATGATGATGACAAATGCTAAGTTGAAAGTCTATCTCCATCTGTAGCATTTTCAGCATTAGTGCTGTTTGTTACAGAGGGACTTGAGTAGAGCTGTCTGAATTTATTAAAAGCAGAAATTATTTTATTGGTTCCACTTGCAGTGTAGGGAATATATTCAGATGTGTCTTGCACAGGGATCTTCAACGTACATTTCATAAAATTTGTCTTATTTTATATTTTGAAGGCTTCATCTCATAACATGATTGCTTAATTAGACAGACACTGTCAGAGTGTACGTTACCACTTCAGTAAGACTCAGAGATCTAACAGCAGAGAAATACGGCTCATTAGCCACTGTTTGCCACACGTGGCCAGAACATGTTGTTCCCTATGCTGTAGAGCTTGTCTCAGTCCTAGCATCACATTTTGTGATTGTTGCTGAGCCATCTGCTCTGTAACCTGGCAGAAACTCTACAGTAATTGAATATCCTGGTCACTGTTTGATAGGTTGCTTTTCTTAACTATCTCCAGCTTTTTACATTCCTCTACATGTAAAGAAAACTTTCTCCTTAATCTTCTGCTCGTGACCATAATCCTCTAAATAAAAAAGCTGCCCCAGATAAATATATTCTTCAGATCTTTCATACTTTTCCATTTCCCAAGATATTTTTTCCCCTTGAACTGAAGCAGTATGTCAGCTTAGTCTTTCCTGTTCTCTTTAATCCACATTCCTTGCTTGCTAGATACAGGTCATTTAACAATCCTATAGAGAGGCAGTCATTTTTAAAACTTTATCTTTAAACTGCAGATTACGTCAGCTCTTTTCAGCCATCTCTAGATAAGCCTAAAAACTCTTCCCAAGCTTGTAGAGCAGATCTAGGAAATGTAATGTAAGCATAAAAATTAAGGCACAATCTTGTGCCTTTTCAACATCCTGCTCCATAAATCCATGTGTCTGAATACATATCTTTCATGTGCTGCAAAAGTGGTTGCTTGCATGCAAACGGGGGAGAGTTTTGACAATAACAAAGGCAATTTTTGAAAACGTAATGAGTAAGCATCTCTCTCCACGTTCAAATAAAAAGTTTTTCACTTTCCCATTTGCCATAGTTTAGGTCACACTGTCTCCACTTCCCTTTCACAAGCATGTGAGCAATAAAATAAGCCAGTGTTTTGCTTCTAATATAACCAAGTAATTTCTTCATTTATTTCAGAAGATGGAGCAGCTTCTCCTGATGGTGAAGAGCTTCTAATCTATCATGAAATACCTCTCTGTTAGTGCAGAGAGTACTCATGAACAATAGTAAAGTAGGCATGATGGCATGCTGCTTTTCCTGTGTATGGAAAAATCAGCATTTCTGTTTCCACTTGCATTACTCCCTTCTATACCATCTTTTTGATCATAAGCCTATTAATGAGATAAGTACTTCAATTTATAGTGCATTTTTTCCCATATTGGTGACAAGGTTTTTGAAACAAATCTCTTGCTTGTCTCAGAAACCAAGTCGCTGTCCTTGAAGTTTGTTTCTCTTTGCCCTGGGCTACTTATACTTTTGAGGTAACAAAATGATGCATTATATGTCAATAGTGCAAAAGCATATCCTGATAAAACTAAAACATCAGGTGATAACATTACAGATGTAGAATAAGATCACCTTTACTGTGTTAGTAAATTAACATGTAGGTGATCTACAAATGGCTTTGTAGTCTTAAAACATTTAATAGAATCTTGTTTGAGAAAGCCCTTTGAAGAGAAATCCTGCATACACAATTCAGTGTTGTCATTCAAGTCTCATTTGTGCTATTTACTTGAGGATGATTAAAAATACTGTTATACTTCATATAAAGAAGCAACCTAAATGCAGGCATTACCTTTGTTTCATTCATGTAGTTATGTTGTGTTTTCCTTCCTTGCTGCACACAATTGACAATCATGCTGCAGGACTTACTTTCAAACTCACACATTCCATTTCTTTTCCATTGTTTTTCTTTCTTGAGTTGAAAAGTACATAAATTACAAGTTATATTGGAGAAGATAACATCAGTAATAGAAATAACAGTTACACTAGTTCACAGCTAGGACTTCTGAAGCCCTAACATTTACGGAAATTCTGTGTGGAAACATTCTTTCTTTAACTACTTAGTTTCCCTTGGTTTTAGTCTTATTATTTAGTAATTTTCTATTAATATTGTTGTGTTTGACTTTCTTATTTCTACTTAAGTAAATACAGGATTTGCAACCACAGAGCAGTGGCTCAAAATCTGCTCTTGATCTAGTCAGTGAAATGGTTCTTACCAACTTTGGCCTTGCTTTTTCTTTAGTGTATCTAGGGTGATACAATGGCACTAATAGCCCTCTTTCTGTGGTTTAGATTTAAGTTAGTTTCTTTAAAAACAGTGCAACACCTAACTATTACTATTCAGTTTACATTCACTCATAAAGATAACTACAATAAGTTATATTAGCATATACTTGAGAACAAAATGTTATATAGAATATTAAGGTCCTATTTTTAAGTGTTTGCTAGAGAGATTCAAATACCAAATCCACAATCAAGTGGATTAAGGACTTGCTTTATGGAAGGCAAAAATCATTTAGTAGTTCACATGAAGAGGTCATTTACTGTAAGTACTGCTCAAATTCTGCATACCAAAGCCTTAGTAAGTTACTTGCATTGTCTCTGCAGCTAATAGAATTAAAGTTTGAGAAGTTTGATGTGGAGAGAGACAACTACTGCAGATATGACTATGTCGCAGTGTTTAATGGTGGGGAAATCAACGATGCAAAAAGGATTGGGAAGTACTGTGGAGACAGTCCACCAGCGTAAGTAACTGTCTTTGATGATGAACTTTACAACACTATATGTCACTTTGCTAATGGTTCTGTACTAGGCTTTTGAAAGATATTTTTTCCCCTTAAATATCTCATTTTCTATCTCCAATTGCATTTCTAGGAGTTGTTTAATATCTTGTCTCTCCTGAGGTTTTCTCTTGTCCTCTGTCCCTCCATGACTAGCCCTGGCTCCAACCCATGTTCTGTTCTGTCCCTCAAGGCTCATTAGAGCTCAGTTTAATAATGCCAACAGTAACACTATTGATACCGGTATGATACCAGTATTAATGCTAGCTGAACACTAGCATCACGTACTGTATTTTGATGGTAGGTACTGAAGAGCAGGATCCAGCTGAACTCCCTCATCCCTTGGCTCTTGACTCACTTGATCTGAGTCATGTTACCTGCAGTCACACCCCTTCTGCAGGTTCCCCGGCTGCTCCATCCATCTCTTGTGTGTCACTGCTCACCATCTCTTCCAGCTGTGCCGAGGTGTGTCCCCTCCTGGCACATGAGCGTGCTGGGTGGCACCACAGGCTTTCAGCAGCTTTACTGTCAAACTGCTGCTGCCACCATCCTTCCCACCCCTGCTCAAAAAAAACCAAAACCACTCCCAATGTTTTCAAAATCCCAACCCCCAAATAAACACGAGACCTCCCCATAACGGCCCCACCTCTCCAACGCCCAGAAACAGCCCCAGTGCAAGGAATGGTAGCAATGGTAGATTATAATTATTTAAAAAGTATGTCTTTTTTGAGTAAGGCTAGTAATTTTTAACTTTTTTCCTCTCTTGTTCCCCTTCCATTAAGCATCTTAAAACTGAGTAGCTTTACAAGATGAAGGGGGATGAAGAAATACAAGCTATTAAAAATTCATGGAAGTGTGTGAATAGATTTAAGTCTCAGAAGTGACAGCTAGTTTGATTCCCAAGGGCGACTAATTATGGTATAAGGGGAGGAGGTGCATGCCTCAGTCTTTTTTTGAGATTTACTGTGAGGTTTTTTGGTTTTTGGTTGGTTGTTTTTCTAAGGTTATGTGGTATACCCTCCAGAGACAAGAGGGGAGGCAGACATTCTGCAGAATTCTAAAAAGACTTTTCTTCTCCATGCAGCAGCTATACTCTTTCTCTTGCTATTTCTGATCATTACCTAATAGCATGACAATGCTAGAAATAGAGGAAGTAAGCCTAGCCCTAAAGAAATGTATTTGAAATTTGGTAAGGATTTAATTAAGGGAAGTGTTACACCTAAAATATATTAACTTCAGTTTCCTTCAGCCACCTCAGTCTTTTGGTCTGGAGTTGCACTTTTTTTTTTTTTTTTTAAACACCAAGTCCAATTTGGAAAAGATACTTCTTTTCAGGCTTAAGTTCAGCACTGTCTTCTTGTAATAAAGTTAAAAAACTGCTCTGTAAAAAAGATACTGACACCAGAAAGTCTTACAGGTAAAATTGTGAAGTGCTAGTTAATTTAGGCCATTAAAATGACGCAAGAGACTAAATATTAGCTGTAGTTATATACATAATAACTTCCTGATTTGCAGGACAGATTTCACTAGCAGAAGTAGAATTGTCTTTCCGTATTGCCTCCAACCCAAAGGCTGTAGTATGGAAGGAGACCGTGCAAGGCAGAGTTAGTATTAAAGAGTCCATATGGCAAGAAGGTGGGTTACAAGTCTTGGACATCCACTTCCACCCCTTTGCCAAAGACATTCAGAACTCCTCCATTTTTGCCTCATGTATGTGTCCATAGCAAAGCCACTTCATACTTTCCAGCTTAGAGTTTTGCCTGGAAAAAAAGATGCCATGCATTGTTGCCTTGCAGTGCTGTGGCACTTGGAATGACTGCAGGTAGACCGAATACATCTCCAAACAGGCAATACATTTCTTTGCGCTGAATGTTGTAAGCACCAGTATATATTAGATAACAAATCATCATCATCTGAAGTAAAAAAAAACTTCCCCCAAGGAACTCTACTGGACACATGCCAGTATTTTACACAGAGTAAAACCCAATGGCCAGCAGATGACAGAGCTTAGTAATGTTATTTAGTGCTTTATGACAAGGTAGACAGGTACCTCATTGAGGAGCATAGCATGAGAACCTCATTGTGACTTTGCAAATCCATCCCTTACAGCTGAACCCTTAACATAGATCAGTAAGGTATTTACCTTTAAGCTCCTGGAAAATAAACAAAAAGTAAATAACCTAACTGAATCTCCCCCTAGAAATACTTAACTAGCAATGTTCCATACAAATACCTTCAATTCCTGGGTGTTTTGCTGAGCACAAGTTGGATCCAAAGGATGATTGAGCACACAGACTAGTTTCCTACCTGAACAGAGCACAATTAGAGTCCAATTTAACCTTCTCTATTTTTTTCCTATTTAAGTAGTAACATTGCAGACCTTTTCCAACTGAGGTAAGAAGTGAACTCTACAAGATCTTATCCTTCCCTTGGTTCTCAAAAGACAGCAGGGAACAACATCCCTTCAAAATGAAGCTGGTGGCCTCCAGTCCCTGTGACTTCGTTGCCTCTTTTCAGCTAAGACATAGCCCAGCTGTGCAGTATGCTTTGAACCATCAGGATTTGGTCTTGGCTGACAAGGCAATGCAGAAGAAAGAAGTGCTAGTTAATCCCTGAGAGGTGACGAGGAGTGGCTTCCTAAACCACCTCTTAACTGTGGCTCAGCATCTTCCCCCACAGCAGGTCAAAGCTGTGAATTGGTCTGCCAAAGCCCTAGTGGGCTTCAAAAATATAGTCATTTTAGTATAGGCTTTGTGCAGCAGGCAAATAAGGGCAGAAATCTGGGCTCAGACCCAGGCCACATAGCTCAGAGATGAGATTTCCTGTTACAGAATGTTAGAAGTTCCCTGAAAGACAGTTTTAGGACAGCATTGCTTACTATCCTGATCTAGTCCAGAGCTTGAATAGTCACTTTCCCTTACAAAATAATAAATAGCTTATATATCCACTGAAAAGGGAGAAAGTATGGCTCTTGGGGATTTTCCACTAGCTCTGCAGAATTCTCACCAAAATTTATCAGCTGGGTTCAGAAAAACAGTAAGGACAGGACCACTGTTGTTAAAATTACTGAAATCATGGTATGCAAACTGAATCATGAAGGAGGACTTCTGTATAGAGTGTTTTTTACAGATCTGACACAGCAATTAAACAAGGTGGAACTCATTAACCAGTAGTTACAGACAATGTAATGTGGCATTTTGTAACAGAAACAGCATACTTAAAGATTAGTAAAGTGGATACCTTGAACTCATTTGGTGGTTGCAGAGATGAACCCAGATCCACTGTAGACCAGGAAGCACATAGCATAACCACATACCTGATTCCTGAGTGCAATTAGTACACTACATAAATGAATGGTATAGATAAATTAGGAGAAATAAATTAGGAGAAATCATCACTCTAAAAAACAAACACACCCTCCACCCTTGAGACAAAAAGCCTTTTTTCAAGAAGACAGGATACACTGGTCAATTTTTTTAGATTACTTGGTGTTTTACTTCTGGTGTTCAGCAAGCAGAACAAAGCTTTCCTACAGGTGGTAACTCCCCTCCTAATTCTGCAGCCTGCAACAATACTGTGGTAAGAAAATCAATCTGTGCAATTACCACAGTAACTGTAAATCAGAATTCCAGATAATCATGCACTTAGTTTTGGTTATGCCAAACTCAACCCTCAGATAGCTGATTTCTGAAATACCTGGAAAAAAAAAAAAGGAAAAAAAAAAGGAGATAATGACAAGTTTTTACTCTAAAAGCCCTAAAAAGCATCTTGAAGAACTCCTGCTAGAGGCTCATGAACTCTATCATATTTCCTGAGAAGAAGCAACAAAGTCAGTGTAGTGAAAATACATCTTAAAACCATTTTCTCTTTTCTTCTCTCAAGTATCTTTTGCCTCTATGTTTATCTCTATGTTAATCTTTCTTCCTCTTTCCAAACAAGATAATCTGTGTTAATAATTATAAATGAGTATTGAGACAAGGTCTGTGGAATGCTCAAAAGAACAAGAGAAGTGTTCCTTTGCTAGACTTGCATGCCATACAGTTTCCTCTGACAGTAGTCTTGAATGAAGCCTCATCACACTACATCTAAATCCAGAGTCTGTGTCACAATAGATACTACACAGTTTATGAACTGAAAATTAACACACAGAAGAGTGCTTGTTTACGAATTTTCAAATCCTAACAAAATAAGAGCATTAGCTCTCTAAGGCCTCAGTAATAAATATCCAATTGTTGGTACCTGGGTCCACAGAAGTAGTACTAACCCCAAATATTTTTTAGTGTTTTTATTGAACAATGCCAGAGTCCAACATCAAATTAATTTTCTTCAGACCTTCCAAATATGTAATATACTTTTCAATAGACAAAAATGATTTTAAACCCCAAAACATTTACTCACCTCTGCTATCTACTGAGGATTTCTTTATTATATTTCCCGAGGGCATTAATCAGGCCCTCTTCCTTCCATGTAAGTGAAGCCTGCAATGAAGCCACACAGGAATTTAAAGATACTTACATTGACATAACCCTCAAGAATCAGAGGTTTATGATTCAACAGAATGAGGTTCTCAGTTATAACATCAGTGTCTGACATGCTAGCAAAGGAACATGTATTTCAGTATTAGTCTGGGGGCAGATAGAGCATTTGTAATAATAATAAACATGAAGCACCTTTTTTTTGTGAGAAGAATTCTATTAATGGGTTTTGGCTTTGACATTAAAACTAATGGAAGTTATTTTTTTCTATTCCAGGCCTATTCTGTCTGAGAAAAATGAGTTGCTCATTCAGTTTTTATCTGATTTAAGTTTAACAGCTGATGGTTTTATTGGCCATTATAATTTTAGACCAAAAAAGTTACCAACAACTACAGTTCCACCTACTACCACAACAAACCCTTCTACACCAAGTAAGATGTTTTTTTATTGGCTCTATTTGAATAGAAAAATAATGTATTCCAGGAGGAGAAGAGGGTTTTGGAAAAAATTAACAGAAGGTATATTAAAAGTTAGTTTTGTGGTTTGTTAGTATTTAAGATGTTGAGAAAATTAATTAAAATTAATATACTCAAGAGAGCACATAGAATCTAGTTAACATTATTAAAAAGAAAACTCTCCAGTTCACTGTAACAGTTACTCCAGCTCAGAGAATATTCTCATCTCTTCTCAATTTTTGACAGCTAACTAGTGAGCATCTTTCAACAAATTCCATAAAAATGTGAAGAAAATTCTTTTGTACAAGAAGTTCTACATATTTCAGGAAATAGTTTTATTTCAAGGAACTTTTTCTTCTAAATAAGTTAATATGTAAAAATCTGGCCATATTTTTTTCATGTAGTTATTAAATAAATTGTTATGGAAGCCGCCTGAGCCCTCTTCAGATTCTGCCAACATCCTGTTAACATGATGCTCTCAGAATTGTTTTTATTCAAAGATTTTCAGGGACAAGAATTTATGAAGAAATATGTCAAACTAAAAATAAGTTTCCTTTTATATTTAAGACCAAACAGAACATATGAAAGATCAGGGGAGGATTTCTCTGAAGGCCTTGCCAAAACTACCTCATTACTGACATACTAAAGGGACAAATTCTTACAATTTTTTAACCTGAATGAGAATGGTTTAAGATACAGTTATAGCACAAAACCCAATTATTTGTGATGTTTTGCAACAGAACCTGATCTGTACTTAAAATGTATCAGAAATCAGGACAGAAATGGCTTGTCAGCAGGAAACCAAGAAATTGTGGTGCTTAAATACTGAGACTGAGGTATTTAAAATAGATGAAGATAAACATGAAAAACATGCAATTATAATGACCTGGAAATCATTCTGATGTGACTAGTAGACTAATGATAAGTAATTCAGCTCTTTTTCACTATAAAGCACTTCTTAAAGTTACCTCCAACACCCTGTCTCAGTTAATCAAGGCTGTCACATCTCATGCTGCAAGCTTTCTGAAGAGTCTTACTGAATACCAGTGAAGATCATATGAAGACTAAAAACAAACAAGCACAACAAAACCAAACACAATTCAAAGCAAAACAAACAAAAACCAAAGCCCCTATCAATGAAAAATATGGGGATGAATTTTTAAACTTGGGATTTGAAAGGCAAAATAATGAACATGAAGATCTAACAGTCATGGATGTACTCGGAAGACAAATTTGTTTGCCACTCAGCTGAATTTCAGTAATCTTCATAAAGAGAATCAGTTAATTCATTAAAAGAGAAGTATAAATATAAATGTGAACTGTAAGAACATAAGAAATCGGTCAGAAGCTCTTTTTCAGAAACTATAGGCTAAGACTTTTGCAAAATGCTGCATTCTAAAGAAAAAAAGCCAAGATATTCTTCATAATTAATTTATTTTCTTTCAGGGGGAAATTAGGGTTATGTCGGTTGTCTGATTTATCTATTTTTTAACCTGTCCATCTCTCAGCTCCATCTTTCTAGTAATTGTGACCTCATCGACCAACTCCAAACAAATTTGAAAAGGACATTAAAACCTTAAAAATACGACAACGTTATGTGCAAAGTCTTAGCCAGATCAAGTACAGAGACTACTAATATCCAACTTAAGGAGCTGGTGTGAAGGAGAGTATTTACTTGCCTTTTAGCAAAGCATTGTTTTAGAAAGGAAATGTAAATCGGTGCCAAGCAGCTGTAGCCCCTAATGTTAAGTCGGTAATTCACACATTATAATGTGTTTCAATGTCATCAATAAAAATTATACAGTACTTCATGTCATGAAGCTATGTAAAAAATTTAGAAAAAAAAGACGGGAATTTGAATTCTGATCTCTTCCATCACAGCACTGTAATTTCTGACAGAAGTCCACTCCCTCCCTCTGAAGTAAATGTTACTGTAATCGAATGTTATCATACTTAAAATGTACTACAAGGACTATATGACAATAGGCAAGAACACTAACAAGTTACACATTTAAAATCACAGCACAATCAAACAAATTCTCTGTAAAAATCCCACTGTGTAATACCGTTAAAACGCACATGGAAAGAGGATTGGAGTTGATGGCTGGAAAGGCGTATATGGTTATTGTGGCGTTCATGTGCATATCCAGATTTTTATTTCCCCAAGCATACTGCTTACATTTGTTTCAAAATATCTTATTTTAATTTATTATGTGCTCTTCAAAAAGGTTTGAAACCTACAGTTGCCCTGTGCCAGCAAAAGTGTAAAAGGAGTGGGACTCTTGAAAGCAATTACTGTTCAAGCAACTTTGGTAAGAAAGCAAAGTCTGTTTCTTACTTGACACTGTATGTTTACACACCTAGGAACTTTACCAGATGTATTTCTGAGTTTTAATTAATACATAAATGATGTTTTTACATCCTCTTACTGCATATCTGACATTAGTATCTGCGTATCACTTAAAACGCTCTTGGAGATATTCTGAAATAGGCACTGCAGGAATGTCTGAAACAAGCGTACTCCCTCAATCTAAAAACCAAATTACTAAATATAAGGCAACCTCCTGTAAGAGAGCATTGATTCAATTACTGTATCGTCATCTCATTCGTCTGTAACCAGCCAATACACATTTTATGCCATACCTGCTGACTGTTCCGCAACTCAGTTTATAAACTTCCAAAATACTTTTAAAATAATTTAAAAGGCATGGAAGCTTAAAACCAGTGCTTTTCATCCACAGACACAAATCACTGATAAAAAAGGGTGTTTGCTGTATAATTCGATAGCATTGTCACTGATGAGCTGTTATGTCTCCGAGGCTTTTCCCAAATCAATACTTTGGCTTCTTAATTCCCTTAAAAAATGCCTTACAACCATTAATCCTGTATGCCAACTTGGATGGAACAACTGCGTCCCCAAACCATTTTTTTTCTTTTTAAATCTAATTCACTCTAATTTTATAGCTAAACCCATGCGCGATTAGAGAAAGTCTGCTGTTTCAGGGAAGTGGGGCAGCTTAGTATCATTTTGCTGAAAACCAGACCAGGGTAGTGGCTGCACCCTGAAGCAGAATGAAGTCACTGCAGCATGAGACTACAGGAGAGCTGGGAATTCATCTTTGCACTAGAGTATTTTCAGTTCATCTTCTCCACTGTTTTAAGATTAGTCATTGAAAATAGTATCACGTTGTAGTGCTTAACTAAAATTATAAAAATTTAGAACGGGGCTTCTAAATGATTGATGCATTCTAGGATAAGTTTTATATTTGGTGCCACCACAGTTTGTTGGTAGTGAGTTTGTATTACTGGCGTCACCCACATATTGATAGACAGTTTCCGGTATTATTTGCATCTTCATTAAGGACTAATATGTTAATTCAGTTTCTATGGTCCCCAAAATTTATTTCTAAAATAATAATTAAAATGTATCAAATATCTTTTTTCTAGTAATAACTGGAACAGTAATCACAGCAATAACGCGTGCTGGCAGTTTGCATGCAACAATATCGATCATTAATGTATATAAGGAGGGAAATCTAGCAATCCAGCAAGCAGGCAAGAGTATGAGTGCCAAGATTGTTGTAGTATGTAAGCAATGTCCTCTCATCAGGAGAGGTAAGTACAGCAAAATAACTGCTTTGTTTGTTTATAAAAGAAAAGTTTTGAAAATTGCTGTTTGAACTACGACCACGAAAATCAGAATTACAATAATTGATTCTATAATCAGCAACTAATATTTAAATGAAATTAAGGCACAAACAACTAGTTATTCGGGTTTGTATTTCATTCTTAGTTTTACCTATTAAAGATGAGACTCAGTTCAAATGAGTTTGAAAAACATTGTTTTTAAAATTTGCATGACAGAAAGTAAAATCTGATTTGGCTCTCTCAAGAAACTCAGTTTGATTTTTTTTTACATATATGTATTTTTGGATCTAGTTATCATACACGCTTATTCAGAACGGAAAAACAACAGCATACTGAACCTGAAAGAGCAGTATGTCACAGCAAATAAAAAATAATGTGTTACCTGTTGCTTCTCTCCTGTATAGATTTATATCTGCAAACAGCTAGTATTTCTATAGCTATTTTCAACAGTATTATTTTACAGAGTAGATCAACAAAGATTGCCAGTTAAACGTAACAAGGGCAACCTATATGATGCTACAAGAAATACTGAGGCTGTTTCACTGAAGTAACTAAGCAAAAAATAAATCAGTCATTAGCTTTTCCTCCTGAGCAAACCAGTAAAACAGGAGAACATACATGGATGGAGCCATAGCAGGAAACAGTCGACAATCTAATAATCACTAAAAAAGAAAACCCACGTAAATGCCAGTGGTGTCCTAAATGTTAAGTATGACTTCAAAGGGGGCAGTACCAAAGCAAACAATGCCTGTCAGATTTCTTTTTCTTTTACCTTTAGTTCTTTGGAAACCAGACATCTGTCTGGGAGACATAATAGCATCCTTGGTGGAACAAATTGTCTCCTTTTAGGTAGACTGCTGGCTCCAAACCACATACTTTTGTTTCTCTTCCTAAAACTCTGTGAATTATTTAATAGCCATTACTTAATATCTAAACTTTGTGCATTTCTGCTTACTCCCCTACAACACCACTGTTGCCTGCCTGAAGCCTTGCAAATCTCTAACCTTTCTAAGCCTTGCAAATACTCAAATCCATCTGATTGCTCCAAAGCCAGGGTTTATCATGCGTTAAGTCCACTCTGCTTACCCAACTGCCTCTATATATATTTCTAGAGTATGTTTATGTACTTGGGAGAGAAAAAGGGAATGGAAAGAATTAGGTGCATTATCCTACAAACTGAGCATATGAAAAAATATCCAAAAATTAATGAAATGCATTCCTCTTTGGATGTTAGTGACTGTTATCCAGTGTTTATACTGCCTTTCTAATGTTTTTTAGGCTCATTTGACAATCTGTACTTAAAAAAGTATCTCCCACATGTTTAACTATACAGTAGATGCTTACTTACCTACTTGATTTTTATGTAATTGTGGTTCATCGTATGCTTTGTATATGCTTTGGGTAGGAAGGAAAAAATGCTACAAGACAGCGGTAACGGAGTGAACATGAATGCAGACCACAGATACAGAACTGTACTTACTAGATCACACCCTGGAGTTCTGCCTTGTAATATCATACTCTCCTTTGTAGGTTTAAACTACATCATCATGGGTCAAGTAGAAGAAGACGGTAGAGGCAAAGTCCTTCCCAACAGCTTTGTCATGAGTTTTAAGACTAAGAACCAAAAGATCCTGAATGCTTTGAAAAACAGAACATGTTAAAACTGAACTCTGCAGCTGCACTCTATCATCTCTCTTGGAAAATAACTTTCACCTAGTTTAAGTCATGAAAACACTGACTGTCAGCACTAAGACCATGCTTACCCTTTCTTCCCTCCTACCCACCTAAGCTCATTCCAGCACGAAGTGGCATCTGTTACAAATCCTGAATATGAAAGTTGAAGATTTGCAGCACAGCCATCTGATCTAAAACATACCAAATTCCAGTTACTTGGAAACTGTTAATTTATAATAACTGTCCATTTTTTTAAGGAGTTATATATGTAAAATAAGAATTCTAAGTGCAATATTTATAGTAACTCATTATAACATAGCTTTTTCTCTGAAGTTTTTTTATTACATGGATTCCTGCATTATCATCTCTGCTTAATAAAATATTTTAAGATTAAATCATATACTACCTAGTTATTCATTATGTATAAAGTACGGGATGCTACACATACAAAATGCTGTGCGGGCAGCTCATGTCAAACAGCTCAGGGCTGTAAACACATTCTGTGGATTGCTAAGCTTTTGCCTTACTGAACCAAACAGTGTAAATGACAGCAATGTTTATTTACAAACCAGATGCAATTTCACAGTTTTAAAATTGCAGTTTTATGCTTTGGTTTTCAGTGTCGGCTCCTTTGCAGACTAAGGGGTTTTACACATTGTTTTCTCTGCACTTCCCAGCAGCATCCTGGGGTGAAGCACTGTGAAAATCATGCTCAGAACTGTTTGACTACAATAATCTATTTTTATTTATGACAACAAGACCATCTGTCATGTAACTTTTTTCAGTAGAGCAAGAAGAATCTAGCAGCCTGCTCCTTCTCCCCCCAACGGTAGGTAGGGAAAACTCCTGCCTGCCTGCCCTTCTCAACACTCTCCTTAAATGAGCTTGTTTTCCAGTCTGAACACCTCTTTTCACTGTTTCTCAAAAAAGCAAATTGCTTTTCATTCATAAAAGAAAATAAAGCAGAATTCTATTTCACATTTTAAACGTAAATTAATGTAACATACTTCCGAGGACTGGTAAATGTGTTGCAGAACGGATATATGAAAACCACTTGAATACAGCCTTTTACATCTGTGCGCACTGCATATGGAATCTAAATGGATTCCTCCCACTACACTCTCCAGTTTGGAAGACTCAAGCCTGACCGGCCCCTTACAGGAATCAAAGTGCTGCAAGCAGTAGCCTTGCAACAGGAAACAGGAGCCAGTGCTTCAAGAAACACAGTGCAGTGCCAGTTTTCTCATGTGAGACTCAGACAGAAAACAGAGGTAACAACCTTCCAAAAAGAAACAGGTTTTGAAAGCAGATGTTGTGAATGTAAAATTCAAGCATATGAAATCCAACCTGCAAACATGTAAAAATTATGTAACACAATTATCATATTAAAAGTGATATAATTTTTGAAACCACTCCAACAGAAATAATGATTAAAAACTATTTTACCAAGAGAATAAAGTAGGATGACTTTCCATAGTGAATGTTTTTGACCTTTCTGCTGTAAACAGAAGTAGCATGAACTTTTCACGTACAAGATATTAAAGAAAGATTAAATGTGTTTTAGAGCTACCGTTGCCTTGATTAAATTGACATTAACACAAAAGAAAAATTAACGTTTTTCAGTATACTCAGAAAGACATTTCGTCCACCCATGGCTAATTATCTGACGTATTTGTCCGCAAGAACAAATTAACAGTTTGAGGAAATCATAGCAAGTATTTACAGTTAAATCTCTTAAGGAACTAAAATTGATTAAATCAAGACCTAGAGTACTGTTTGGGGCATTTTTTTGGCCTCATTTTGCTGCTGCTTAACCTTTGGCACTTAAGTATCACAGACATAAAATTTTGTCTCTGTGCACGTCCAGAACTGTTCTATGAGTATTCTGTAGGAGATCTCAGATCCCTGACATTCTGGAATGGCCAGTATTAAAATGACAAATTAGAAAAAAAGTTTGATACACTTGAACTAGGAAAATCTGAAGAATAGTAGAAAATGGACTATATTGTATGAACCAATCCATACTGATCCATACTGTTGGGAAGCCTGCAACAGCTTTCAAACAAGGCACAGATGAAAAGTGTCATACACCGAAATGTACCGCAAGAAAACAAACAAACAAACAAAACAACTTAAGATATCTGTCTCTTTGTATGTATGCGTTCCAGGGGCAAGTAAAAAATCTGGAACCCATAGGTTCAATCCAAACCTCAAAGAGGTGCCTTGAATTCTGTGAGGGTTGAGTGACTGCTTCACATTACAGAAGTGGTTAGAAATCGCTGCATGAGCACAACGCAGTGTATCGATAAACATACCCGGCTTCTATGAACTGAGTGCCAAGCAGCTAACACTGCATCTAGGATCCAATCTAGCTTGTTCAGAACTAGCTCAGATGTTGCTTCATGTCACAGCAGGAAACCACGTAAATGAACTTAAAGTTAGAAGGACAGTTCTAAAAGGAAAAAAAATAGTAACATTAATAGCAGCCATATTCCTTAGAATTCCTATCTTAACATGACAAAGCAATTACTTTCAATATGTTACCTAAAATAACATGTTTCAAATATGACCAATATTAACACATTTTTCAAAGAGCTTTTATTTGTTGGCTTTCTCTCTCAGATATACATAACATACAGCAGTTTTTATGTTGGTGTATTATTCAAACATGAGATCCCCATCCAAATACAAAATTCAGTGATCCTCTCTGCTTTGAAGACAAGAGATTAGCTTCTCATTCACATGAAAAAAAAGAGACTGTTCAGAATGCCTCTATACTGTAAGACTTGAAGCATAATATTAAACCCTAGTTCAGATATGGATAATTTCATAGTACAGAAAATATAATACCTTTACGAGAAAAAGTTTTATAAGAATTCCTTCAAGAAAAGTAAATATTTATGTATGCCTTCACCCTCTATCAGCCTCCGTAAATCAACTGTAGTCAAAGACCATTATGGCTACCTGCGCCTTCTGGACGTAAGACCATTTAGAAGAGCACCATCATAACAGTAAAATTCTCAATCAATCCTTTAACTGTCATAAATATACTTATTTCAGAATGAAAAATACAGGCATCTCACATTTCTCAGTTACAATTTGTCAACTTGAATTTTAATAAGCATAGAAATCGTATAGGACCCTCTAGCACAGAAAATCCACAAAGCCCTTACGGTCCATTGTAAGCGAAGTCAAAGCACGTGTTCACAAAACAGAATACTCCTGACACACACACAAAGTAAGTTTCAACTTCGCAATAACTGCGGTTAAAAGAAGGAAGAACAAGTTTAAAATAGGGTAAAATCTCTCTAAGGCAGACCCTTCCAGGCTACATCTATCCCATACAATGCACGTTCTCACAGAAAGAAGTGTAGCGTTTCAGAGAGAACTGTTCAGCATTGCAAACAATAGCACTCACGCTCCACCTCATTTTTATTAAATCACTGTATTTAATAACTCAAATAATCAGTCTTTAAAACCCCCAAATAGTAGACATTAAAGTTTCATAGGTTACTTTTAAAATCCTGTTGCTGATTTTAATATACATAGTAAAACATACTTATGAGGCACTGCTGAAAAATCCAAGCAGGAATTGATTGTCTTACATAAAACCATAAGCGTCCTAGAAACATTTGGTCTGTTTTGCGCCCAAAGTTTCAATGTTCCCATGAAAGGGAAGAGTCTTGATTTCTTTTTCCGTGTTCTAGAAATGTCAGTACACAGTCAGCATAGTTTACAAAACTTGGCACTAGAACTGCCTCTTTCAGAGCCAGTCTTCACATGCACTGTAACCTACAGTCAAACATAATTTCCAACTGTGTTGGAAATTTTCTATTATTCTATATCCAACTTTTCTATTAAAAATAAACATAGTCTGGATTTTCGTTTTAAAAAGCCTTCTCGCACAACTTGAAAAAACAAGTATCAAAAAAGGAACAGCAAAAATAGAAGAAATAAACACATTGTGCTAATTATGAAGCTCTGACACCTGACAGCCACGGTCTGAGGAATATTAAAAAAAATCCTATATACACTGTATATACACACTACGATTAAGAGCGTAAGAAAATTGCTATAACTATTTTTGCATTTATTTCCACCACTTCCTCATCTAGCTGAAACTCATGCAAACATTTTCAAAGGTATTGTTGTGCAATAATCTCCTTTTATATGCAGTCTTGCAATAGAATTAGATCAACACTTTCACCTAAAGGTATCTGAAGATGGACACTTCTGATTTGTTAGGCCTTAATTTCTTGGATAAAACATCGCATATTTAGAAGTTCGAAAGCCAAGTAGGTCTCTCATTTCATTTCGGAATTTTGATAAGTCTTGCCGCAATTCATTTAGGTTTTCCACAGTTGCCTGATCTGTGCTTTGCATCTTCTGTCTCATGGATGTCAAGTAACGGTGAACTAAGCAGCACATCACCTTTTGATAATTCTCATCTCTCTTCTGCTTCAGATTTCTCCATTCCTTTAAACAAATATTACACATTTACTTAAGCAAAAGTAATTTTTGAGCCCTAAAGCCTATATACAAACAGAGAAAGAATAAAACAAAATAAGTGTTTCTATATACCCACCCTGTTGTGCACAAACGTACAATGCATGTAAACTCTTAGCAAAATTTAAATTAAATGATAAGCTGCCTATTTTTTTTTACAGCAAGAAGATACAAAATTACAGGGTACAGTAAAAAAAAAAATATTTAAGAATCCCCTCCCTCCCCCCAAAATGAGAAACTACAGTGTTCTTGTCTAATTATTTGACACTTCTTTATTAAGTTACAAGCAAATTACTTTCCTGCAAGCACACTCACCATTTTGCAAGCATACCTCACCGTTTTTGAGATTAGCACATACTTCCTTGGGGTTACTCTAAGTTTTCAATCAAAGCACATTTCTAGACTACTGCTGGGGCAACTGTGGGGGTTGGAAAAAGGACGGGGGTTGAAAATCCCCAAACTGTAAGTTAACAGAATCTTACTTAAGCTGAAATAGCTAAAATGTATTTGTTTATATTTTGGATGCAACACACATTATCCTGTAATTCCTAATTATCTTAGTAGTACTCACCATGTGACAGGCAGCTTCATACAGCAATATGCTGATTCATTTTAGTAAGCAGCATCTTTCCAGCTTCAGAGCCTACAGTTCTCCCAGTCATTTCTTACCTTAAGGCTATTCTGACGTTTCACTTTGCCACTTGATGTGTGAGAACAGATCCATTTACTGAGACTGTTGAAGAGATAACAGATAGTCTTGGGAGATGGAATAACATTGAAAGGTGGAGGTAGTGTGCATTTGTCATCGAAGTAGCTAAGCCAAAGCTTGGCACGAGCAAATTTCCATTCCTTATCTTCATGATTCTAAAGCATCAGAAACATTAACAGAGATCAGAAGCAAAAAAATATATATTTAAAACCTATTAAATAAGTTTTATTTTCAATTATACTAATAACTGACCACTATTTAATTTGTATTATGTAGCATTTTAATATATACTCTGCTACATTAATAATAAATAATCAAAATGTGAAATATATCTATTAAATTCACCATATACTCTGGATTAAATAGAAAATTCAGCTATTAAAATCCACATTAAATGACCAAAATTAGAAGTACCACATCTAAAGAATAGCACCTTGAATTGAACAGTAATTGAATCAAGAAAGTCTTCAATTCCCAGAGCGCCAAAGCTGTTATTATTCTATGTGAACATGCAGTTTCTCTACTTTATTTGGATCAAAGCAAATAAAAACTTCATTTTTGAAGGAAAGATGTCACTTGTGAGTTTACAGCACATTCACAGAAGTTTGCAGATTAGCCTGCACACTGTAGCATGAGATTGGTATAAAATCCAAGATGTGGCTAGCAATTATTGATAATTAATCAGAAACCACTTACTGCTATCAGCTGAAAACTTTTATGAAGCATAGCCACAAGGAGTTTAGTTAATACTATCACAACCACCACATTGTAGGTACCAACAATAACAGCCCCCACAAACGACTGTAGTTCTTCACCATAGCTAAAGCGCGTGACAAAGATCGCTACATGTGCCAGCGAGAAGATATACCAGAACAGAGCAAAACAGGTGCCAATAAACCTGCAAAAATAAACAAAAAGTGGTTAGGTAAGGCAAAATCATGTGAGTTCAGTTGATGTAAAATTCAAGTTCAGTGAAAAATTCCAGTTTTGTTTAATTAGTAGGAATTAAGGGCCAGAATACAGATCTATTTCAGACGTGTTAACTCACGAATGGAATGTGTCATTGCTCTGTTTCTCACAGAAAATCCCTGCACAGTCCCGTTCTTCTTCATTTACAGTAAAGCCTTTATCATAAAGTTGTGTCAATCCAATCGTGAATGAGAACAGGACAAGAAGAAACATGCCCAGAAATTTTCCAAAATCTTGCAGCATCTGTCCCATTGAAATCTGTAAAATAGATTTATTCGCTCTCTTAGTAAAACGTGTAATTATTTGTGTTCTTTCTTTCACACTCTAATCAATAACAAAAATCTATTCATATTCTAGCATCTTATATTTTTAAGTTACAGAGATCACAAAACTGCAAGTTATCTTTGTACCATTTTTCAGTGACAATTTCATTCACAAGAAAATGTGCTATGTTCTTACCTTTCCATAATATATACATCTTAAGCTGTATTCATAATGCTACTGATAATCAAGTGCTCATAAATCAAAAGCTAAAAGCAATAAACGTGATGGATTTGAACACAACTATCCTAACAGAAAGTAAAATAAAAAGCCACAATGAAGTCACTGAAGTTAAAAAAAACACTTAATGAAGAACTGAACTTTTGTTTCCATCAAAACATTTGGAATTGTAATTGACCACTACTCAAAAATAATATAACAAAGACCATCTGCAGAACACAGAATTACTTCACTGTATGCTTTATGTAAGATTTTAAATATACACAACGTGTAGGTGTATAAGTACATAAAAAATGAAGGCTGTGAAGCACAGAAGATTGGACACTAAATTCAAGTCATTAGCTTCCATTTCAAAATATCCTATATAGAAGTTTGCAAAAAAAGTTAACTTTGGAATTTTTCCTATGCGAAGACAGACCTTGACTTTATTCTGTCTCTCTCTATATATATATATTTAAACTGTTGAGAGCATTTCAATTATTCTTCCTACAAGCTTCTTCAGGGACCGATTCGCTATTATAAAGAATGCAAATAAACAAGATGGAGTTGGATAAATCCTATATACAAACTACTAAAATCCTGCATATCCTAATACTATACTAATCACAATCTGTACCAAATCACAGTCCAGAACAGTATCAGCAGTCGTGTTTTTTAAGTTTACTGAGAAATGAATTGCCAGCTCCTGCTCCCTCCTGTGCCGCAGGAGACCCACCCGAGTACCCCTGTAGCAAAGCACATTCTCTATGATTCTTTGCAGTTTGCCACAGAGAATTAAAGATTACATGCAACAAGACACAGCTATGCAGGAATTATAATATATAAGTAATCATTTGGTCAGAGGACGAATCAATCCCCATCATACTATTTTATCATATTTATGCTTTCAATAAACAGAAAAAATACTTTTAATTGACTCACGGTCCCATACAAAAGAGGCAAAGCAGCTGAAAGCTGAAGCGAGAACATACAAGAAGTGCAAGCTACCCAGAATTGAAACAAACACCAAACAGCAGAAAACCACCACAGAGCAAAGTTATAAATTTGTATTAGCTCAAGTTTTATTAGTTAGTAAGTGAAGTAACTGAATGCTTAAAAATAACTCTAGCAGCCAAGAGAACACAGTAGCTGCCTTTCCCCCCCACCGTGGGGTTACCGTGCAATATTTGATTACCACCATTTGAACTTTGTGACCTACTTTCAGAAAATACTGTAAGAGTTGTTGCACAAGCTGTCCTGGCCAACAGGAATAACATAACCTTCAGTGTGCCACTGAATGGAGTGACTGTTGACTGTTTTTATTTACTTGGAAAATTTCATAACATAGGCTCCTAATAAGAAACTTGTGAAAGATCTAATACATAAATAAATGTGCACGTTAAACAGTGAACCTCTTGAAAATGTGGAGAGACTTCAATGTTCAATCAATTTGTACAACAGCCTAATGCTTACTGCAAGATCAAGGCTTATTTTTTTAAGTATGCGAGTACAATTCCATTCAAAAATATCAATAAAAAATATAAAAATAATTAACAACAACATAGCTAGAGAAAAGGACGAGAAAAATAAAAAGAAAACATCTTTTAGCATTATTAAATTGGTTACACGAGCTATGAACATTCTTTTTAAAGCCAATTTAATGATGATTTTATGAACAGCAATTAAAGAAGCAATTATTTTTTCTTTTCAAATAATTATTTAACTAAAATATTCTAAAGGATAATTATTTGCATAGCAAGATTAAGTACTCCAAATCACTAAAAACAAAGGAATTTAACCTTTAAGTGGAGGTTTTCAGCTAGATCCTGAAGTCTTGATACAAGACCTACTGATGTGGGCCAAAATTATTTACTATAGAGCCTCCACTGGTGCAGCTCTTGATGCAAAGCAAGAGTATTAAAAAAATGCTACTCTCAAACATTTATCCTAGCTTTATAGTAATGATAATGTTTCTTGCAGAATCCCTTCAGATCATCCTCACTTGCCATAAGCTCTTAAAATTAGTTCTGTTCATTAGGAGAGAAGATAAAGCATTGATTTCGGACAAATTCCATCAGTATAATCACTAAATGACTACTCTCTTTATTCCAAGCAACTTTTCACTCAACACTTACAAGCACAGCATTGATGTTGACAACCAGCTTTATTAACTAAGTCCATTCACTATAAGAAACACAAAACCACATCAATAGAGGAAAGGAGTGATCTGATTTGTTATTAGAAATCTCCCAGGAATCTTAATTTGGCCAAAGAAACTGGAAGTACATCTACACAAAGTTTTTTTCAGTAAGTTAGGTCTTTAGCAATACAGGTGCTTCAATTTGTGAGGGCTTTAGCCTGGCAAAACATCAAAACCAGTCAGCACTGAGGACTTAAGCTAAACAGAAAAACAGCAGACCAGAAAAAAAAGTTGCCATAGACAGTATGTATCAGTGGACAAAGAAGTGACTTCTGTTTTCAGAATCTTTTTGAAGGAAGTTGCATTCCTCCTTTTAATCTAGAAAGGAGCAAATAAGGTAACTGAATCGTAAGTGTGGTGACTCAGTAATGGCCCAGATCCTCTTTCCTACCCGCAACATGCTAGACATTCTGTGAAGTTCGTCCCTCGAGTCCATCCATTTTATCTGGATTTTAATCACAATGAATAGAACCGAGAACCTACTAACAAGATTGTATCTGTGCTTAAAGGAAGAAACAAGTAACAACAACAAAGAAAATACTGCATGGCATAAACTCAGTTGAAAATTCTATGTCTGTTCTCAAGTCAGGACAAGAAAAGCAAATGCTTTCCACAAAAAAGTGTTAAAACCAAACTTCAAGCAAAGAAAAAAAACACCCCACATTTAACTTACAAACTGCTGTGGTGTGGTGGTTTTACTTGGGTGGGCGGCCGAGCTCTACCACAACCACTCTCTCACTCCCCCTCCTCAAAAAGGAATGGGGAGAAAATACGATGAAAGGGGCTCAAGGGTTGAGATAAGGACAGGGAGATCGCTCAGTAATTATTGTGACGGGCAAAACAGACTCAGAATAGGGAGACAGTAAGATTTATTGCCTATTATTAACAAGCTAGAGAAGTCAGAAACAAAGGAGAGAAGCCAAAAGTACCTTCCCCCCATCTACCCTCTTCTACCTCCTCCCGAGCGGCGCAGGGGAACGGGGGAATGGGGGTTATGGTCAGTCTGTAGCGCTTCTTCTCTGCCGCTCCTTCTCAGTCACTCTTGTTCCCTGTGCTGTGGGGTCCCTCCCACAGGATGCAGTCCTTGCCGAACTGATCTGGCATAGGCTGCCCACAGGCAGCAGCTGTTCAAGAACTGCTCCAGATACGGGTCCGTACCACGGGGTCCATCCCTCCGGAGCAAACTGCTCCAACCTGGGTCCCCCACGGGCAGCAGCTCCTGCCAAGTCACCTGCTCCTGCGTGGGCTCCTCACCACGGCCTACAGGTCCGGCCCAGAATCTGCTCCGGCAGGGGTCTTCCACAGGCCGCAGCCTCCGTCGGTGCAGGCCCACCTGCTCCACCGTGGTCTCCTCCATGGGCTGCAGCGTGGAACCCTGCTCCACCGTGGTACTCCATGGGCTGCAGGGGGACAGCCTGCTTCACCATGGGCCTCACCACAGGCCGCAGGGGACTTCTGCTCCGGCGCCTGGAGCACCTCTCCCCCTCCTTCTTCACTGACCTTGGTGCCTGCAAGGCTGTTCCTCACTCCTCACTCTCCCAGCTGCTGTGTGGCGCAACGTTTTTTTTCCCTGTCTTAAATATGCTCTCACAGAGGTGCAAAACAACATCACTTCCTGGCTCAGCTCTGGTCAGCAGCGGGGCCCTTATCAAACATGGGGCAGCTTCTAGATCCTTCTCACAGAAGCCACCCCTGTGGCCCCTCGCTACCAAAACCTTGCCGCATAAACCCACTACATTTGGTCTGTAGTGTTCCACCATCACAGGTGACTGTAAGTGCTCCCAACCCCTCCAGATCACTGAATTAGACATATTACGTAAGTAAAATGTGATTATTATGCAAGGGAAAGCTCAAGCAAATTCAAAGAAAGAAGAAACCTGTTTTTCTTTCTTGTAACTGGCTAAAAGTAGATGATGATGATTATTTCAATAGTCTTGTTTTTTGTTTTTGTTTTTGTTTTTAAACTAATTTGCTCATTTACACTCAACTTCAGTGAGATCATCAAAAAAACGAAAGGTTTTTGATCATTCCTTAGTGCTACACATCTCATTTATCTGTCTTTTACTGATAAGATGTTAGGGCTACCATTTGCACAGAACTTTACAGGAAAAGCCTAACCTTGCAATTTTCAAACTTCAAACACTTACACAATACGTTAAGTTAACAAAAAATGAGAACAAAAAGGCAGTATATGTACAATTATTATTAATAAAATTATTAATAAAAATAATTATACAGTGAACTTCACTGTCCTACCTTTTCCCATCCAAACCAGTATATTTTAAAGGGGAACTTAAAAAAAAGATTAAGATCACACTTAATATTTTCTCAAGCAGTAATGATATTCACCTGGAGCGGTCCCAGAATAGAGCTGGTTGTGTACATGAAGAACAGACGTAGGTAACTTAGAACATTAGCAAAAGCAAAAAGACCTTCTGCCACTAATGTAGGATGGAATGCATCCCAATCCTTTCTTTCAGCATAATCATGAAACTGCAATGTAAAAAGAACAAACTGATGTCATTTACATTATAAATACAGAAATGCACTCATGCACCACTCTGTTTTTACCTCCACAACAGGTAATAGCATACAAGAAATAAACATATATGATTCACAGATGGAGCACCACTTTCAGATATCGCATTCTTTTTAGACAAAGGCATTTTAAAAGCCATTCTAGAGGGAGCTAGAACACGGGGAATTTAAATTCAGCTTCTCACTTGTGTAATGCTAAGCAAATACTTATTCCTCTGTTCTGCTTCCCTTTCCACTCTGTTTTGCATGGGTGGTGGAAACCAGGACTTGTGTGCTATTATAAACATGTGCGGTGACTAGCATAGTGGTCCCCAGTTAAAAACAATATTAAAACCCTGCTGGGAAAAAAAAACACACTAGCTTATGTCTTAACCAGTTTTAGAAAGATTTAGAAAGACTTAGGACATGGGGTTCCCTCAAGTGATTTTATGAAAGACTACAGAAAATGGAAGACGTAAATAAAATGTTGGTATAAATACACATGTGAAGTATATCCACTAGGTACTACTCAACTGATTATGGAATGCCTACAGATCCCTAACTTTTAGCTTGGCTGGAAACATTCAGCATTTATATTATCAGCTTCTACTGTCTTAAAACGGACGCTTAAATCTAAGGAACAGAAGGCTGCTTTAAATGACTTGCCTGAAAGTATGCTGCACAAAGACAAGAAACAAAGATAAAGGTATTTTTATGCATTGCAATTGCATGTGTATAAATCCTTCTGCTCCAGAGCCTCTTCCATTTCTTACAGCTTCAGTGTCTATAATATGGAGCTAAGATGTGAGACAGGCATTTTTATTTGGTCTGCTGAATAATTTATACATAATAAATTTTGCAAAAAAGTCATCATGTGCTTCTTACATAGGACAGCAGTGCTGCATCTTCAAAAAGGTTACAACTTAAATTAGCAACAAAGGGCTCTCATTTCAGCAAAGGAACTGCTATACTCCTACATATATGTGTTGATTGCAAAGCAAATGGTTCAGAAGACAGCCCAACATGGCATTCTCTCTTTCTTCCTTTTTTAAAAAAAACAAAGAAACAAAGCTTTCTTTTCCAAATGATTACCAGCCCCTGAATCACTTATATAAGAACAAAGGAAATGAGCCAAAAATCAGGTTGCAAAGGAAATAAACTGGTCCAGTTCTTCCCAACTGCCAGAACACCTGTCAACTCACAGTTTGCAACACAAAATAATGGTGCTACTGCATTGGCTTGGATTTTGCTAAAATATTCATATTCAATTGGTCTGGCAGCTTGCCACATGCTGTGCAGCTAACAACACATGCAACAGAATGGAAACGATCATATTCAAAATTTGCATCTTCAATCAAACAATCAAACCAGATGGTTTTTCACAGAGAAAAGACAGGCTCTTCTACAGCCTTGTCCCTACAGGCTTTTGTCCCTACTACAAAAATAAACTTTAATCCCTTTTAGTATTGTCTCCATCTCAATTGTGAGCTCTGTTTTCTGTTGAAAGAAGCGAGCTTCTATATTTGCCCACAGGAGCTTCAGACCTATGAATATGGGTGCTCACCTTGTTATGGGCAACTACTTTCAGAGCAAAAGTTGCCAAATATAGGGAATTCATGACAAAACTAAGCTGATTACGGGACTCTTCTAAAAAGTCTTCTAAACCGTCATACCAGAGTCTTTTAACATCTGACCACACCATTCCTGCAGGGGGAAGAGAGGGAAAAAAAAAGGCTTAGAAATCAAACTATTTCACTGAATAGTTTTTCCTATTACAAGTAAAGCACTTTTGACTGGCTTTGATGGTAAATGAAATATTAGCAAATAGAAAGAAATCAAAAAATCACATTAAGTTTACACGCACTACTCAAAAGGCAACAAAATATTTAATATTTTTAAGCCTACTTTCCAAACTAGGAAATGCGTTCTCTGATAAAATGGCATGAGGAAATGAACATGAGAAAAACCGTGCACTAAAGGGTCAATTTCAGTAAAGGCAGAAGTCCAGAATACATTTCTTTTTCTACAGGAAAAGTATTCACCTGTTTCCAAAAGCATTATGTACCGTTACGTTACTATCTAAAGCATCAAAATGTTTTGTGTGTATGTATTATAAAATGTTCTTTAAGAACAATCAGCTCAGTAACTGTTACTAAGAAGATCCAAGCTGTCAGTAAAAAACATTTCCTGCCCTTACTGATATTATATAACAAGCAGAGAAAATAAACCACAGTTTGAGATTGCAAAAAATGCAAAGTTTAAGTTAGGGTGACAGACATACAAATGCTCAGGGTCTTGATACCAAACTGAATTTTACCACTGCTAACCATGTCTGGCTGTACAGAAAGATATGATTGCTGAGAATTTTACTAACTGAAGGTCTGTTACAGGATGATGCTTTTAAAAGTCTTTAAAGGACTGTTAGGCACCTTTGATTTTTATGAGTAATCATTCATTTATGGTTTTGTGAGTACTTCAGATGCATGCCTCTATATTTAGGGCAAGAAGAAAAGCAGCATATAGATTACTAGTAGTTAAAAACTGTTGGAAGTAGTTCAGCTTTTATGACTTTGCAACTTAGACTCTAAAGCTTTGGCCCAGCAAGATCAAGTAAATTAAACAGACAAACAAAACAACAAAAAAACACAGATACTTATGTACGACTATTTGTTCAGTCACATATACAGCAATGTTGAAAGGTATTATACAAAAACTCTGCTTTGCACAGTTAGTTGGCAGACTTGCATAAATCCCCCTTCTTCCTGGTTCTGCATATATCTCACACTGAATTTGTTAAAGAATCAGTAAAAGGAGTCAGAGAATTAGATCTTACGTTTATGTAGACAGTAATTTGAGTTCTGTTGCTTTATTTTGCTGGGGAATAAACTTTTATGATTTAGGTTCAACTATTTGGAAAGGAAACTTACTGTATTTGTGCTTTTCAATGTGAATCTAGTAAAATGCAAAACTTGCTGCTATCTCTAAGCGTTAGAAATTCTGATGCAATCATTTTGACATTTATTTTTAGAAGTATTTTAAGCCTACCTGAAGTCCACATTAAAATATTACATAAAGAGAACAAGGCCTCTATAGCCTTTCGTTAAGATTTCCAAGACCATCTAATGACTCACCTTCCATCTACATTAGATTTGATGGATCAACAGAATGTCTAAATAACACTGATTCTCGAAACAGAGGAGTCTGTAATGCTTGCTCGTGCTCTATACTTGAAGCCTTCTAGTTTCTTTTAAGACCCACGTGTTTGTGTAGGGGTACTGGGGATTTCAAAAATCTGCATGAACTACTCAACAGTTTTAATATAGCTAAACAATTACAGTAATCATCATTAACAAAGAAAACAACCCACAACTATTTAGAAAAACAGTTTACAAAAAAATCGTGTTCTCAACTCTATCACTGCTTTTTAAAATTCCAGTCAATCAAATGATATATATCTACTTACATCACATTAAAGTGTAAGTTTCCAGGATTTTATTTATCAAATTTTAATTTAAAAACAAAAACAAACAAAAACCAAGCCAAAAAACATGGTAAAAGTTTTAATGATTTTTCAACCAAAACAAAAGTTCATGAACCTAATCCATAAAAATTATACCTGTGCTCCCTCTACTGCATAAACCAGAATTAACATGCATCATTTCAGGTGCAGTTACAATAACTGGTGATAGTAACAAACAGAATTGTAAAGTTACAATACTGGAGAAGAGCACTGGAATAAATTAAAAACTTGCTGTATCGTTTACTGATAAGAAGCACAAAACGCTTGACTCACAGTGATTAAACCATCTACATACTAAACAATACTACCTGTTCATAAAAAAAAATCTTGAAAAACTTAAGGTAATGTCAGAACTAAATTAATTCCTCAACTTAGCACCAAACAAAATTAGGTGAGGAACACACACTTGCATTCCTCTGTGCTATTATCATCATAGTTATTGTTGTAGATCAGAACTTAACAACATTCCAAATCTAGGAAGTTAAACAGCTTTTACATTCGTTACTGCACAACTGAATCTCACTTGCATCACTCCAAATGCTACCTGTCCTTCTGAAGTAAAATTCACCTTCCTCCCGTTAGATCCTACAGCATTCTGTCTCTGACACTTCACTTTCTGTGATAACTAGAGATTGTGGTAACATATCACATTCTCTCCTCAAAACACATGTCCCCTCCCCCCCTCCGTAACACTATGCTCAACAGAAGCTTGCTCTTTGCAGGAATGAGTAGCATGATGATTTTTGAGAGGTAGTACAAATAGTTATTGTTTGGTCAATACCAGCAATTGTCATACAACTCATATCATACCTACCAATTAGCCATATTATCAGAAGATAGTCTATTCTCTCAAGGGCTGGCCCCATTGTATTCTTCTTATTCTCATTATAGACGAGGGAATACAAATTAAGTAATAAAAGAAATGTGAAATATGAAGCTCCATGAATAATAAACTTCATAAAAGGAGTGTGAATTATTCGACCTACTCGAGATTTAGGGGCTAATAAGTAACACAGGGACAGAACTGGCCAGAAAATGCCAACCATTAAAACAGTCAAAATTTTTTTGCACGTGTGCTTGCGTCGATAGCCTGCCATCTGTCCAAACCACACAGTGTTAAGAAACTGCTGGCAGTTAGACTGAGCAACAAACTGGAAAAAAAAAAAAGAAAACAATGAGAAATCAATCTCAGGATACCAGGTCGCTTAATACTGATTACTAATTTACATTATTAAAACTAATTTTCAAGCTATAAAAAACCACCAATGTACAGGAAATAGGAAAAATATTAAGTTGAAGTAATTCTCTCAAAGGACAATAAAAGAGCTGTGGACCAATTATGATTATAAGCATTGACTATATCAGTTTCTTTTTAAGCCAGCAACCAAGCCTGAATTATGCATCCAGAATTTTAATTGTTTCCAGGTTAAGACCACGCTTTGATTTCTACTCAGCAAATTAAATGAATCACTAAAAAATATGATATGGAAAGCCCATCAAATTACAGCAAAGACAAACCTCTTTTTGGTTATACTTGATGGCCAGTTTTAAGCGACTTAAGTTCATCCTCTCTTCCAACAATCCTCGCTTGTCTACATGTTCATCGCTAGAGGT
Organism: Stictonetta naevosa; assembly: GCA_011074415.1. NCBI lineage: Eukaryota > Metazoa > Chordata > Aves > Anseriformes > Anatidae > Stictonetta > Stictonetta naevosa. The sequence continues at coordinate 2,116,502 of CM021705.1, forward strand.
ATGATTCAGAATAACTTCCAGCTCCCGTGAATTCCGTGCTTGTGCGAGCAAGTCTTTAGCAAAGGTTTTGCACTGTTGAGCTAGCTCCTCATAATCATTTCTGAAAGATGCAGAAACAGTAGATAGTACTACACTGAAAACAAGAGTTTCCATTAGCTTATTAACCATCCATTTTGATTGGGATTGTATATTGTGCAACTGAAAAAGTCATATTTAAAGATTCAAGCATTCTCATGACAACTCTGAGTAAATTTCTACGTAACAACAATTCAGTGTAGTTTGCAACTCTACTAGGGAGAAAAAAAGTTGTGAAACAGGCTTACCAAATTCTTATTTCTATCCTAAATTCCATATAAACAGTTAAGGCTTGGAATTATTTGCAGGAGATGAGAAAATGTAGCAGTCACAAAATACGATACCTTTAACTCATAATTTGGACTTCCCACTTGGAAGATAAGCTATTTTGAGATTTGCTTCATTCACGTCATCTGAAAATTGAGGTCTATTCACTGACCATTAATATAATGAACACAAGAAAATAAATCACGTGATTTACTTGTCTCATCTGGCACACAGTACATTCCAGTGCCAAGCTGTATCACAAAACTGTAACAGTATAACTGTTAAGCAAGATAATCAGGTATAATTCATATGCTGTGTAGGAAGGTAGGATTTTACCCCTTAGAGAAATTTTAATTTATGTAACTTTTTAATTATACCTAATTATCAGATTAAACATTCCAATTAGAAAAGAAAAATACAAATAAGCATTTTCTAACACACAAACACATTTCTACATATATTATTTCACAGAAGTATTAAAGTTGGTATTTTCCAATTCCTACCTGAATTCAACCTCAACAAGACTTAATTCTTTCAAGTCTGCACTAAGTTCAAAAGCTCGCAGAATTGGATCCTCCTCCGTTAACATTATTAAAGCAGGGCTGGCCAAACACCGGTAAATGTCAAGACGAAACCTGTGACAAAAGAACAGAAAGCAAAACGAAGATGCTTCATTTAATTAACAGGTTCAGATCAGAACCTATTTCAAAAGTTTGCATAAAACAGCTTCAAGACAAAACAATGGGCCTTCCTAAAGACAGAAACTTTAATTAAATGTACCACGTCATGAAAAACACTGTCCTTCAAATACTTGGAAGCGCCACTATTCTAAGTATCAAAAGTTAGCTACCAAACCAGTTCCCTCTTCTTCTTCTCACTATTTTAGCTATTTCCAGTACCATCAGCAGAAGGCCATCAATTAAGGTAATACTATTGGTAAAATATTGACATTTTAAGTGTTACGTAGTAGTTCTTAAGGTTCTTCAAGGGGAAATAAGAGAGATTAATGCTTCACTTCCCTATTTGAACAAACTAAATTAAAAACAGTGGGGGAAAGATAGCAAAAGAGCCTTAATATCTCAGCTGCTCCAGATAGGTAAAATTATCCCAGGTAGACCATGAAGTAAGGCCAAGACAAGAAGTCTGTACACTTTCTTCATAACCACGAGAGAAGGGAACTTGCATTCTTGATTCAAAATATTCCTCACTTGAAATAGATTTGTGCCAGCAGCTTTCTAAATTCTATGGAAAGCAAACCAGATCTGCATGAATGCAGAAATGTTTGGGGTTCCTCATTCCTTTATAATAATCATATGGTCAAAACTGTGGACCGTGATGGAGGTGAGCTGGGGAGCACTCTATCCCCACTCTAGAAGCAGGACATTTTAGACAAACTAACTCAGACAGGTTACCAGTTCTATTTTGCACAACAGTACTACTTTTGAAGCATTAGTGTTACGTCTCCTGATAATACTGTGCTCTGAGATGTATCGTCTAACTCAAATACCTAAAGCAAGCACCCAGCCTTTTTGTAAAATCCTCTGCAGGATTTTGGCTACCAGCAACTTTCAGTGTACACTCATACAAGCACATTTTAAACTGCAACATATTTAAAGACTTAGACGACACCACACAACATACCTGAGTCTGGCACGAGAGCAGTATTTAAAAATCAGTAATATCAGATAGAGCCAAAATTTAGAAAACTAGTTTGGCATGAAACAAACATAAAAGTCTCTTTTTGGGATAGAACTTCAAGCGTCTAGAACCCTGAAAATAAGCAAAGTCAACTAGAGGTATGGCCCACATTTGTCTCTTAAGGTGCACAAGGCTCACACACAGTTCTGATGCAGACTCCTCATTAAGGATATTGCAGATGACCAACAGGGAGGCTGTGCTGACTCTCAGACCACTAATTTCAGTCCTCTGCTGTGCTCAGGAGCCCAGGCCAAGAGCCTCTAGAACCAGCTAGATGCCCAGCCCTTAGGAAGCCATTGCCATCTCCAGTCCATGAACAACTCCAAGAGCTTCTCTTCCATTCAGTGCTCCAGTTTCTGTCACACTTTTTTCATAATCCTCATCCTCCAAATTGCTTACCACCGTTTCTCTCTGTTTGCGAAGGTAGTCCGGTAGGATTAGTAACTGAAATGACACCATTCAGTCTGCAATTCTAATTAAAGCTGTTCAAATCTCTGAGTCAACCACCACCCACAGCCATCTTCCTAAATAATGCCACACCAAAAGAGTCCAAGAGATGACATTACTTTTCTGTTTCAGTAGGGTTAAATTATCATTTGCTTAAACCTGAAAGTAAATCAAGTTTCAACATTCACCAAGTAGACAAAGCACAGTGCATACTCTTCTCCATTTGTAGAAAATCTCCCTATCAAAAGTCTACATCCCCTTCAGCTAACACAGATGCCATATGAAAAGCCCGAGCTCTCAGGGGCTGGGAGACTCAGCTGCTTTGACTCAGCAACTAGGTAAATCCCAGTAAGTTTTTCAAACTCCTTAACAAGGACAAGATAAATAGCATCCAAGTATGACGACATGTATTTTGACTGGCCTTTCCAAACTTGTTGCTTAAGAAAAACACAAACCATATTAAGGAAAAAATTAAGCAGACTTTTTCTTCCTCTCCTAAGGCTGGCACAAAGAAATAATAATTGCAGAATAAAGAACGTATGGTACAGACAAATACATACAGTCTTGCACTTTCTACTATTCTCACTAATATTCTCCACATTCAGTTTCTTGAATTATGATTCCCCTTTCCATTCTTTCATGTTTCTTGTCAGCTGAAAAATCAGCATCGTCCAAACGGGAAAACAGAAAAAGGATGTTCTAAAGTTCTTAGAGGACCGGAATTCCTTAAGCTAGAATAGGTTCTTTCCAGATTGCTGGATACAGCTAAACAGCAACCATAAGCAACTTGTAAACATAAAAAAATAAAAATAAATAAAATAGCAAAGAGACCAGAAAAATAATTATTCTGCTTGACTCAAGTTTGAATAACGTAAGAGCAAAGAGTCATTAATTTTTTTATTGTGTATTTTATGGAACATCCCTCTCAATTTGCTACCACAATTACTGCTAGGTCATTTGTACAGGGGTTCATAATGCTATGTGGATTACAGAAAATTCTGAAAAAGCATCTGTTTTACCCCCTCAGAACTTGCAACTCCCAAAGACTGAAATAAAAATCTGTTAACCTGTAGTTGAAACTAAGATGGATATCTCAAACATCTCAAAGTTTATTTGCTTGGGATACACTCACAGCTTTTCTCATATCGAAGTTAAGGATGTTATCGGCTGGATGTTGCTATCACAGGTACCAGAACGTGGCTTGTAGTATCTGCATAGCAGTCATAATCATCCCTTCATTTCCCTTCTTTTTTTTCAGTCACTGAGACATGTACCAAAGTCATTATGTAGTAATTAATGGTACATTTTGAGTGCAGTCCACTCATAACCTTTGAGGTTGGTCATTTTTTTCTCCCCCTAATTTCTCTTTCAAGAATACTGGAAAAAAATGTCTTTAGCTTATATTCATCTATCTATGCTACATATAAACTTATAGAAAGAGGATAAAATATTACAAACCTCCTCGTTCTGGCTCACAGAAAAAAAAAAAGGCACTTAACTAACTTAAGAAAAATTTTATTTGCACAGTTCCTAAGCTCCCAAGCCACTGACAGATAGAACGTTTATGAAACAACTAGTTAAAGAAAAAAAAGGTACTTAGCTTAGTATGTACAATGAGTAAGAATATAAGACAAAAATGAAAGAAAGCCACCACCTTATAGCAGCCAATTCAAGCACAACCCACCCCAAAAACTACCATCCATCCATGAGAACAGACACTACAATACAATGAAGGGAACCGCCTGTAAAGCCCACCTTAAGAGAAAAAGGAAATACACTGAATCAGACCCAGGTGATACAAGGAAATTAAGACAATGCCTTCTTCATTATTGTCTATAATTGATAAGTCTTACCTGGAATGTCGCAGACTATCTTTTTTGTTTTTTGCAGTACAGAGCGTGCATTCACAGCCTACAGCGTGAGGTTTGGGTAGCGATATATCTTGCTTTAACAGCATGGTGAGAATTTCATAGTTATTACGATGAGCAGCTAAAATGACAGGTGCCACATCCATGGTCGTTGAGTACTCTGGGTTCTGAATGCGTTCCATTAGTTTCTAGAATAAAATGTAGGAAGTATCTACATTTATTACATACAGCTGTATTACAGTGTTTACACACAAGTTATTTTTGACTGTTCAACAGTGTTCCCAATGAATTCCTCCTTCAAAATATTTTTTAAAGTTTCATAACATGAAAATGAGGGAAAAATTGTAACAACATTCAAACGCTTCTCACATAAATACTGGAAAAAGAACAATGGACACAGGATGTTTATGGGTTATTAAGAAAGAAAACCTAACATTCAATGCCTACCTTCTCCAATGTACACGTATATGATATTAAGAAGTGTATTTTGCTCTATTCTGATGAAAAAAAACATATTTACTATCTAAGCATGGGAAAAATATCCTGACTGTAACACACAGTGTTATTCAATGCATTACGCCTTCCCTCCTTTCATCTGCCTCTCCTTGTTTCATACTTGAGCATCGCCAGGGTAAGTTTCTAAGTTTCAAATGATTAATTTCAAGGTGAAGATTTGATGTTTATAGATTTCCCTGAAAATTCAACGGAGCTCAATATATGAATACACTGGTCAAGACTGCTAATTAACTTGTAAACTCTTGACAACAAAAGATTTTATAACCACTCTACTTTTTTCTCCAGAGGCATTTCTTAGCATTTGCTGTGCATAAAACCACTGGATTCTTACAGATAGTAAAGCAAAACAACATATTCTACACTTCAATACCAAAGACTCCAAAAAAATAATTTCTGATGTCTAGATTCTAAGACTTTATGAGATGCAGAATTTCATTTAAGGACATTGCTCTAAATACTACAGTTACCCAGAATGTACAGTCCCCTACTCCCCAACCAAAATCCAAGGAATAACAACACTCAACTACAATGGTTGGTCTGGAAGATCTTTTGGGCCGGTGATTAAGTAGAATGTCAACAGCTCCCACCACTTCTGAGTCAATAGCCACCAAAAGTGCATCTGATGACTAAGGAAAGAAAACAAGCTGTATGTAAAAACAGCAGCACCTTAAACAGAATGAAGAGTCAATTTAAAGCCAAACTAAATAATAATTTAAAATTCATTAAATTAAAATTTACTAATTTTATTTTCTTAAAAGTAAGTACTATAAAATATTCTGCACTATCACCATGGATCAGGATACAAATTTGTGCTGTCATTCCAGGAGTCAGCATAGTACTACTGACAACTTGGTTTATTGCATGAACAGCAAAAGAACCAGGTGCAAAAATTACTTTACATCAACAGTGATACAGGAGACTCAAGAAAATCAGGTTCTAAGGGACACGTTACTAAGGCGGCTGTGGAAGTCTCTACTAAAAACATTAAAACCAAGTGTCTGTGTAACACAACTCAGATGTGTCAGACACTTCAGGCCTGCCTTCCTAGTTCTGTGGTAAAGCTATGAATATAAGGTTATTTTTTCCTGGACTTGTAACTACTTCTGAAACAACTCTGAAGTTAAGCTACATAGGTTTTCATTTTCCCATACAGCTGACAGCGTTCTTTTAAATTCACTTTAGAAAATTCAAATGTTTAGTTTAAAAATAAAAGAGAAAGACACACCTTTTATTACTGCCACTAAAACAGAGATCCAGGGAGAAGAAAGCTGCTTGGTTTTTTTCCCTGTCCAATATTAAACAACCTAACAAAGAGGAGTATCTTTCCCTGTCTTAGGTGCTTAAAACTATCACAGCTAAAACTCTCCCAGCAGTAGCAGAGCATGCTTATAGCAGCACAGCATAGCCAAGCAAGCACCATTAGTATGAAACTGCCTCTGCCATCCAGCACAGACCAGGTTTTACAGGAAAGCACTACAGAAATGAATGCTCGCCTTAACTTGAAATCCTCTAAGAAAATCTGCATTCATCTGACTGTGCTCCCACTTTAACAATTATTATACTCCAGAGCCAAAGAGGTCTTGACATTCTAAACATTTTAATGTTATGCACTGACTGTACACTATTTATTGTGTTTGAATATAACATATACATTATATCTAAAACAGGAATAGTATTTAGAATAAAATTTAGAATTGTTAGTATCATTGGAAATGTTAGTATATATTATGTCAGTATCTATTTGCCATGCCAGTAAAATTCCACTAGAAGAGTAAATTAGTGAGAAGAAAACAATTTTCACAATTGCTAACTAGAAAAAAAAGGACTGCAGTGCCTATAGACAGATAGCATTTTCTTAGAAATTCCGATGTGTCAACAAAAAAGGTTATATAAATAGAATAAACAGATTAATGACTACACTTAAAAATTGCAGTATGTGTTGCATACCTGGCAGCCATAATCCAGAAGAAGCTGTAGAATATCCAAATTTTCATTTTCAATGGTTATGGTAACAGCATTTCTTCCAAGCACATCCACACAGTTTATGTTCATTTCACCCGAGCTGTTTTCCTCTAAGAGTTTCTTAACCATGTAGTAGTCACCTGCACCACCAACATATGAGCGTATCTTAGTGTTCTGTTTATTTTAAAGCACTGAAAGCACGTGAACATTGTAAGTACCAGCTACCATCAAACAAGACAACATTCCACAACATCTGACAACAGACACTGATACATCAGGCAATTAAGAAGCCCAGATAGATAAGAAATCTCCCATCAGATAGGAATCTAAGGACACATGGGCAGATCTTTCAGGACAGCACCAAGACGTACTTTAATCCATCCCCTTAGTTCCAGTCTTACGCACACAAGCAGGGACACTTCTCAAAACTGGGGCAGCATCCCGGACATCCCCTGTGAGACGCTGGAAATGTCAACTACATCAGAGAAAGTTTCTCAGTGCAGAGGAGCCATAGCATCAGAGGAGCCGTCTCTACAGTGCTACAAACACATCTGCATCTTCCTTCAAAGAAGCCTCATTAGTCTTCTCCATTTCATTCCATTTTTAATGCATACATTATCGAAGCAGGTGTGGTACAATGTCATAAAATTCAAGGTAGCGTGTTTGATGAGCAAGTAAAACTAACTGTACCATGCACACAAGCGGTACTTCCCTATTTGACCTCAGAGCAGACATACTAGTACAGATCCTACCCTATTCAGTATGAATTGCTTCTTCCTGCCAAACACAGAAGTTTTAAATCATTTTTGTCTTGAGTAACGAATTATTTGCAGCATAGAAGACCATGACAAAGACAGACCATACTGCAGAATACTTACAGAAACTTCAGATACAGCCTGTAGGAGTACAGACTGCAAAACAACTGCCCCACAGACCACAGTTCAATGTCATTTTGTTGTGCATCCTTTTGGCTCCCTGAATCTCTGTTTATGCTTTGAGAGAAGGCTGTGGCTTGCTGTGCTCTTCAGGACAGACCCCCGGGAGGGCCAGAACCAGGTTCTGAAGCCCACTGGCTGCCATCTCTGCACCGGCTCCCCCCCTGTAACTTACCTAGACACAGGGCCACAGGCAGGTCTGCACAGAAGCATCTCCTTCTACAACTGGGCTTACGTCCCGAAGCACACATAACCATTCACCACATGATCAAAAGCTTGTCTTTGAGCCCAATGTTTTTAAAACATTAAGGTTAGTTTGATTTAAGACTGTATTTCTACCCGAAGTAAAAAAAAAATAAAAATAAAAAAAATGTACGCTAAAAATAATTAAGCCTGGTGTTTTAGAAAGGAAAATCTCTTCACATCCATCTCTGTGGGTGCAATTCACAGGAACCTTGCCTCTTGCATCTTGGGGATACGTAAATAAGCTGCCCATCCCAAATCAACCTTAACAGTGAAGACAGCAAAGGATTTAGCAAGTCCTCAGGGGTGACAAGAACTCCCTCACAAACACGGGGCCGCCCCGGGGCCACAGGTACGCGGGGCGGCGGGAGGCCGCGGGGCTGGGCCGCCTGCGGGGCCGGGCGCTGAGGGGAGGCCGGCACCCTCCGGGGCACCCCCCGGGGCTCCCCCCCGCACCGCCGGGGCCGCGGCGGCAGCGCGGAGATGGGCTGGGGCCTTCGGAACAAGAGGCCTCGGCCTCCGCTCCCCGAGGGCGCGACCCGTACCTTTGTCGCAGGCCAGGAGGAAAAGCTTCTCGTCCAGGGTGGTCTCCTCCTTCACCTGCCGCACGTCCTTCAGCGCCAGCAGCTTGTTCGGCGAGGCCGAGGCGGACGGGTCCGCGCTCTGGTACAGGGCGGCCATGGCGCCGGCCCCGCCAGGCCCATCAGAGCGCGGCCGGGGCGGGGGCGCCGCGCTGCGGG
>CM021705.1:2125652-2278268 GCA_011074415.1 Stictonetta naevosa
GGCAGGGCAGGGCGGCCGCTCCCCGCCGCACTGCGCAGGCTCCAATGGCGGCTTCGCCGCCCTGAGGGGCAGCGGGCGGGGAGGAGCACAGAGGAGCACGGGCATGTGGCGGCCGCTGGGCTTCGGAGGCACCCGGCCGCCCGCGCCTCCATTGCCCCCCGCGGCCCCGCAGCCCGACCTGTCCATCCCACAGCGGCTGAGGCCCGGGTGATCCCCGCACAGGGTCCGCCCGGAGGACGTGGCGGGGCTCCCGGCGGGAGAGCGTCGTCGCGCGCGAAGCGAGGGAACACGAACACAGAGCCCAGGCTTGGCTTGCTGTGGAAAGCGGTAGCTGCCGGGTATGCGGTTTGGTACATTATACCCATTCTTTCCTTCGAGACGTGGCCAGCTAGCAGCCCAGAAGAGGGTTAGCTGACTACAGCGTCAGAGCTTTATTCACTTGAACTTAGCTATAACGACTTAAAAGGTGGTTAACGGTTGTACTCTAAACAGCTACCGTGTTTGCTATCACCTTTAACACAACCCCACGACATTGAAAAGAAGGAGGGGGGTGTTCCTGAACCGTGCTTCACGTTTCATTTACGTTTGAAAAAATGTGTAAGATGTATTTTTTTTTCCTTAAATTGAACAACGCAATAGAAAAATGCATTACACAACATCAACTATAAACCCTACACCATAATTTGCTGACTGCCAGAGCAGGTGAATACAGTGCTTCAGAGCTGCGTAGCTCAAGAAGTGAACGCGTTCTTGCACAATAAAGCCTCAATAACCCTGAATTTAGCTGATCTTGAATGAGGACTGAGATGGGTTTGGCCTCAGCGTCAGTGTCATACAGACGTTGAGGTTCTTTGCCCTATTTATAACCACAAATAGAAAACAAGTAACTATCAAATATTGCTAATTTATTATTGCCCAGACAATACAAACCAGTACACAGAGACAAATGGTTCTAAATCCAAGGAATTAATTCTCTAAACCTCTTACATAAGGGAAAACCAAATAGATGCATCAAATTCTCTGTTAATAGGTTGGGCCAAATACTGAAGATACAAAGCTTAGTATGACTGGCTACTCATCATCATCCCTGGGTTTTGCAACACCTTAATGACCATTTTAAGGAGCTGAGAGAAAAAGTAGTGGCTTCATACCTTAAAAGGAGGAGTCAATTTTTTAGTTTTCTGTCTTCCTTACTGTTTGGCTTCCTTATTGTTTTATTAAAGATCTAGCTCCTAAATATCTGGTGAAAATTTATGGCTGCAGAGAAAGTTACAAATACTTACTTTGAAAAACAATATGAAAATCATTTTGTCTTATGTCATCTAGACAAGGTACCAGTCTTTCTATACAAAACCTCTACACATGTGCTATATACTTTAGGAAAAAAATAAAAATCAAAGGAACAATCTATAAGGAAATGCAATACATCAAGATGAGCCCCCAAACTGGAACAGCTAGACCTTTATTGTTCTCTTTTACAGGATTTTATGAAAAATATTTTAAAAAATCATTTTTTTTAGTTCAATTGCAAAAGATAACCTATGCAGATCTAATAATGACATGATTACACTGTTATTTGCTGTTTTTTCCCTTCAAGACACAGACCTTAAGTTCTTGCTCAATAACAAAACTATTACACATTTAAAGTTATGCTCACAAAAAATTTCTGTCAGCTTTTGAATATTCATTGGCTTCCAGACATCATCATAGACCTTCACTTGCTCTCATGGAAGTCAATGACAAGACTTTCCGACTTCAACAGGAGTTAAGCTCTTAAAGAGTAAGGCAAGGATGATAACTTGTGCAGTAATATAATAAAATATAATAGTAATATAACAGGGACTGGAATGCACCTTGATATAGGTATGACGACATGTAACTAACACCCACAAAAATCAAACAATGTTTCACAATAGGTCCTGAAATAATATATGTAAAGCGATACAGAATGTTACATGCTATGGAAGCTAGTACAAATGAAACTTGATTGATAAGGTTGTGTTTTTGTTTTTTTCAAGCAATACAAATTTGTCATGTTAATTTGGTAAAGAACATGTTCTGAAAACCATAGTACCCATAAATAATCAATGTGTTATGAAATTGAATGAATTTTTAATATAAACACATTAGGATGTAATTAATGAGAATATTTGTGCAAACATTTTCTCATTTTATTCTGTTCAGCTTCAGAATTCTGTAAGCTGTGAGGCATTCGTCTCATCGTCCTTAACATGGCAGAAAGTGATATTAAATCTCTTCATTATTTTATTTTGTTCAGTCCTCTTCCCATCAAACATGCAAACACTGTCATCACCATTTTTGGCTTCACTTCGACCAGATCATCTGGGAGAGCATATATACGAGCACCAATTTTGCGAGCAACTGAAATGGCGTACCTTAGAAAACAAAACAAAGTAAATATTATTTAACTTACATCTACTAAAGCATGAAGATTCACAACACCAGATTTTAATAGCAGTATATGTTCATTCAGTCAGCACTTCCTCTAGGAGGAAATGAACATTATTCTGGTAAACTATATATTAGCAACTGTACTGGCAGCCATTTTGCTACCCATTATCAAAGCATTTATGTTTCTCAGAAACAGTGTGGATTATGGCAGACTATTAATAAACCAAGTGCAGTGGAGTAGGTGATACCAGCTGTGAATTTGAGTTCATAATTTAAACATGCTAGAAAAATACCTCTAGGATATTATAATTTAAAATAATATTCTCTTTGAAACAAAGTAACATTAGTGTAATTTCTCTCTGTTAAATTGATAAACCATATTAATTACACCAGGAAATAAAGCATTTCTACACTTCAGGAAAATAGAAAGCATTCATTTAAAACTTACTTGGCATTATTCAATTTGTCTTGATAAGAAAGATCTTCTCTCTTGACCATTTCTGGGCGAATTGCTTTTGGTGCAATGGCATCTATTAAATCTAGGACAGGTAAACTAGTGCTGATTGATTTGTCCTAAAAGAAAATAGGTAAATATTAGCATAAGGAACCTAATGGCTTTGATTATTCTGTCTTTGCAATGAAAGAAAACTTACAGCCCATCTTAGATATTGAAAACTAGCAGTATGTTTTGTTACTTTATTGCATAAACATTCCCCCCCCCTTTATGTAGTCTAATGTTGTTTTCAGCACATCTAAATTATAAGGTTCACACTCAATGTTGGTATCATTGCACAAATATAAATGGCCTAAATTACTTGAATGAAAAAGTCTTCCCCCTTCCCCGGGCAGAAAGGAACTTTGAAAGAAGTCCAAGCACCAGACTATTCTCAGGATAACAAAATGATATTTGCATTCCCCAACTAGTCTGATTTTTCTTTTTTTTTCTCATAAGATAATTATTTTCTGAAGTAGTTTATTGCCTACTATGTCATTTTTGCATCCCAGATGGCATTCTAAGATAGTATGAGCAGTCTGTTTTGTCTTTAATACAAGGATGTGTTTTCCTCAAGTTTTAAAATAGAAAATGCTGTTGCTGCCATTATTTCTTCCCTAATATTATGGGAAATAAGCAGCCTGCTGCAAGATGACATCAAACCAATAGACTGGAAAGATAGGGAACCAACATTAAGACAATTTCAGAAATGCTGGCTCTTGTTTCATCAGAGCCTTGGCTCATAAGACACATTACCCAGCTGCCTTCATCACAAGATTACAGCTATGATTTCAAATTCCATCAAGTTCCAGAGTCATCACTCTAACTATACATTTACAAATAGTAATATACATCTGCCTGAAAACATGGAATGCGTTGGGTATCTCCTCAAGAACATAAACAACTTTTTTTTTTTAAAAAAAATTGTTTCAATTAATGCCAATGTGATAAAACCTGGCTTTCATATTCCACAACAAATAGCAGCGAACATAGTGTAGCGTTTTCTCTGCTACACAATGTTTGTAGTAGTAACCCCAAAACACAGACAAAAATTCAAATTGTGAAAGATAATATATACATGAATGTTGTCAAAAATCAGTAGTAAGAGAAGCGTGCTGAAAAATGTCTCTTGTCTGTATTGGTCTACCATCCTTTGAACTACCTCTTAAAAACAAACCACCTCTCCCCCAAAAACACAGGCATACCAAAAATCAAGATGCTGGGACAGATTATCTTCTTTCATTCAATTTATTTATATGAATATTGCTACAATAAATGTAGAAGTAAGAGAAGTTGATCTTTCCTTTTATGAAGATCATTATGAAGAGAATTATAAAGAGAAGTTGATCTTCCCTTTTATGAAGATCAACACCAAATTTACCTTCTACAATCAAAATTAAGTCTTCTGGTGTAGAAAGTTAATTTGATATTACCTTCTGCCCAATGTTTTCCTAATACAATGTCATACCAGTGAACTCTCAAATATTTGACTTGGTAGGTTATGTTCCTGTTGTGAACTACGTTGTTGTAACTGTTTCAGTGCATACAATAAACCTGTATAAGAATGCTATATTTGTGTAGAAGTGCAACCCTGCAGCTGATCTACCACTTCTAAAGAATGAAATTAACACACCATGATACGTACACCTGACATGCGTGACTTCTTTCATGCCTAACACTAAGCACATGAAAGGAAGGCTTCATCAATTTGCTCATTCTTGCTGAAATAGGTAAGGTCCTGTAGCACTTAGATTTGTTGGCAGCGACCTGTTCTGTTAGGTCTGTGGCACACCAGCAATGCCATTCAAGCCAACACAGGTTGCTGGTTAAATTGGGTTCCCTCTGCTGGTGCTGTCACACACTTGTTTTTCAATGGCTGCTATTAAAGAAGCAGTCAAATCTCTTCCTCCCACCCCCAGTATTTCCAAAACTGTTCTTCATGTTTGTGCTCACAAGTATGAGTGTGCCAGTATCCATATAAATGGAAGATACCTGACATGCCATGCCCAAACACTGGCACGACTTCAGGCAGATGTCCCTTGGATTTTTGTTATTATTTTTTAATTTTTTAGAAATTACAGTCTCTGCTCTAAGATTTCTTGTTATTAATAGAGCTGTGAAATACTTCTGAAGATTAACAGACTCTCAAAAATATTTCCTTTTACAATCATGCTAGTTGATAGGGGAGAGCCACAGTTAAAGCCAAACTGTTAACATATCAGATTAAAAATCCTGCATCTGGTTATAGGTAGAAAGAAAAACAAATGTATTTGATTACCTTGAAACTGGTAATTGAAGTTTTCTTATTTGCCTTTGAAAGTGTCTGATTCACCCAGTTAATAATAATTTCATCATTTACTTTCTCCCCCTCTCCAAGGTCTGATAATACATTCAAAGTATACCTTTAATAAGGAAAGTAAGAGTCTGAATTAAAGCTAAAAGCAGAAGTAAAATATTAATTAAGCACAGTAACAATTCTAAGTACTCATCTTCATAAAATACCCTACCTTATAAACTATTAGTTCATTAAATCACTTTTTCACTTTTGCAAGAATAAAATAACATCCTGCAACTCAACGTTCAGTATTACATCTTCTTTCTGTATTTTACTCAGCACACTATAGCTAATTTTACTTTACATGCTTAAATGTCTCCCCTGTATGCAGGCACAACAGTCCAAGAACCAAAACACTGAGTATTTCACGGTATATTAATTTATGGAAAATACTTGAAAATATTCTTTACTGAAATCAACTTATATTTATTCAGTGCACTAACAAGATTTTAATTTTACATTACTACAGCTGTGATGACTTTAAAGTTCTTCCCTGTTTTCAAGTCTATAGCATACATCACCTCTTCCTACTTATCTTCCTTTTTTGATTGCACAAATTTTTAAATCACTCCCTGCTTTCAGAAAAATACATGGAATAAAGACAAAATAAACTATGTGCTTTTATACTGGCTGAAGAATAACCAATTTTAATCACAATTTTTAATACGTAAGGTTTTAATTATTGATATATAAATGGATGTACGCACATAGAAACACACTATCATTGTTTCAATCACTACACAGCATGTAAAAAAAGTATATAAATTTGTATCTCAGAGTGAGTGAATGTTTACAAATGACTCCACAAAATACGTATTTAAAATACACTAGAAAATTGCACTTAGTTCTAGGTTCATTCTTAAGCATTTTCCTCTATTATTAACCTACCTGAACTCCTATATTTGTCAGATCAGTATTTAAAATAACAAATAAAAAAAAACTAGCAGTGCTGCAGCCGTATTTGTTAATATTCAGTCAAAAAGATTTTGAATTTGTTGAAGTTCACAATGGTCCTTTGATTACAAAAGCCTCAAAATATTTTGGTCAATTTAAATGTTTGAATCAATACAACATGAATAAGACAAATCTTGATCAGAAATTTAATATAGCTTAATCTTTAGTATTTCCAGTAGTATTAATTCTTGTATAGAACAGTTATAATTATTTTTCTATATAACCTTGTTATTTCTACTGCTAGGCTAGTGTCTTGCAATTTTTATGTCAAAGTATGACATTTCACTCAGATTATGGAAGCTTCTGTACCTGATTATAACAGGTGCAGGACACTGAAGTGATTGCACCCATTCTTTCCTCTTACATACACTGCACCACTGTACCTGTTAGATGAGCTGAACACTTGCTTTAATTTCCCTTGATGTACAAACAGCAACATATATGAAGACATGCACAGATGCGTACATGTATCATATACTACGCCTAACTTACCTTCTCATCAGCTGCCATATCAAAGCCAACGTCAGAGTAGGATTGCCCTCATTTAGATCATGTCCAGCAATACCAACCAGAGAGAATTTTGCTTTTGTCTTCCCAAGTTCTACAGCATAATTGCAATTCTCAATCTAAAAATGTATACAAACAATGCAAAAAAAAATCTGTAACAAAGACCTAGAAACTATGTGCAGTATCAATTAATTTGGCTTACTGTTACTTATCGTGAGATTTTGAAGCTACAGAAAGATTTCTAGCCTTTGTACACTATGCTGTTTTTAGTATTCTAGCAGATATAAATACAATTACATAAGATTGCAATGCTAATCATATTTCACACCTGAGAAAAAAAATATTCTCTTGGTTTTCATCTAAGTAATAAAGAGTCACATCAAAACTGAATTTGGGAGAATACTTGGAATGCATTATTTTTAAACTAACAGCAGTTTTTTGCCCTACATTTCTGGCTTCATAATGATCATGAACTAAGTGAAAGCTTGGATTCTGCAGGACTTACACAAATTCTCCAGGCACAATATTAAACTGCTCTGCAACACCTCTTGATATAAGAGCATTGGACAACAGCTGTGTCATGCCTGAAATTTTTACTGAGATACCCTAATTAGATCCTAAATTTAATATTGCCAAATGGCAGCCACGTGTCATATTTTGAAACTCAAGTGATAATATTGCTATTTATTTCTTGAAACAATACCTGGAAGATTTTTCTCACCCCTCCTCCTGTTTCCCCTCACCATGTGTTTTTGTTTGTTTTGTGTTTTGTTTTTGTTTTTTATTTTTTGGTTTGGTTTGGTTTTTTTTTGGCTAGGACTGTCTCACTAACAATCCATCTAGACAATCCAGGTTACTATAAACAGCACAACTTGAAACTGTGAAACTTAATTATGCTTGAGAGTATCTACCAACCTTTTTCATATTACCACCGAGCAGAGGATAAGGACGTTTGTTGACATGGCTCCAGTCAACTGGCACACGAGTCATCTCATACAATTGGAAGATTATTAAAGCATCAGAGAGGTCACTAAGTGAGAGTAAGTCAATATTTTAAAGTAGGAAAGTTCATATGCACAATGAAAAAGTTATTAAATACTTGAGTATTTCTCAATCATGAATGGAGTATCTGAATCAGGTACTGCTTAGTGAGTTCTACAGAAAAGTTCCTGTCATGCTGTATGGAAATGTGGAAATCACTACTTCAGTAAAAATACAACTTCCCTTTATTCACATTGTTAATATATTCTAGCAGATATTCATAAATACCTACTTTATTATACCCAAGGGAGAACAAAATACTACTTAAAGAAAAAAAGGCCTTACCTGTATAAATGGTTAACATATGGGCTTACACCCAGTGAATTCATCCAGTTTCTGAAAGTCCTTTCTTCATTACTTTCTCCTATAGGGACAAATATAATTCTATATAAATTACTTGGAGAAAACATTTTAATAAGCAATGTTTAAATGACTCGCATACATAGAACCAACAAGTTACTGCTCCTGCACTACGGTGTGTTTTTTTTTTTTTTCCCTCCTTAAAAATAAGTTAATCATTTCCATAATAGTAGTCCCTAAAGGCCAATAAGTAGAGGTGATCTTATCAAGTTCAGGGTCCCTCAGGTCTAAGCAAAAGGCCAGAGAGCACAGGGTCCATCTTTGTGTGTGTGTATGTGTGTAAATGTATCTTAAAAAAAATAAAATACAGAAATAGACTGTTTATTGGTTTTGTTTTAGATGATGAATATATAATAGTGCAAATGGTGATAAGTAATAACAAAGTTAATGACTAAAGTTCCTAAAACTAAAATAATCAGCAGAAAGTATATTCAACACTATCTTTAAATCTGTTTGAAATCACATTTTTATTAAAGGTTAATATTAACACAATGCAATTGTGTCAAAATGCAGAAACTACACTTCTACTCTCTCCACACAAGTTCCTAGTATTAATTTGTGAAGGTCCTCCAAAGCAACAGACCTCATCTTTTCAGTTTTTAACAGTGGGGGCTCAGCAGGGCAGTATTATGCTAATAAAATGTGTGAAGCTGTATGCACTGCCAAACAGGCTAGTTATTCTTGCAGATTTAACTAGCAACTCTGGAATTGTTGGAAATTTCACTTGTGATTGACTTTTTCCAGCAGAATAGATTTTGTAAAAGCCTTCCAGCAATCCTACCAGTTACTTTCCATCTTATGAGAAATACAGAAAATTCAGCAGAAAAAAACCCTTAATTTTCCTGACTTAGGTTGTTCTTACTATAATCACGTGTCCCTTAACTAATGTTCTTTCTTTATAAGGTTACAGCTTGCAGTAATACATTAATTTTCTACACACAACATTACTTAAAGTTAACAATGAATCTGTGGCCAATTACTTGTGAATCAATGCTACATAAGCCATTTCCTCTTACATCAAAGAACAATTAAGGAAATATTTAGCCTGAATACATGAGCTTGCAGTAAAATCATTGCTTTGTTCTGTTGGTCTTATAATCCAGTTGAATGTAGAGAGGACACTGGGAGAGAGAAATTCTCCACGAAGAATGACAGAATAGATCTCACAGAACTGAAACATATGGAAGTCTGAAGATTTTTCTTCACCTGTTCCTTAGTGGATAATGGCACTGAGTTCATCTAATGAGGTTTATGTGGCATGAAAACAACCTCATTTAGTTCCGCAGTTCATGCCAACTACAGAACAATTAATGTTTTTGCAAAGCGAAGTTGATGTTTAAACATGTGCATCATTAGATTAGAAAGAACACCTCCTTAATGTTATTCTTCCATTAAATTGATGTTATGGCTCTATTTTTAGACAGAGGTTACAGTTTTAATCTAGAACTTCTTTTCTATATAAAAATACTCAGACTTGAAAATGGATTTTATTGAAAACATAAACTCAGGTATTTCTGTGAGATACTTCAGTTGTAACTAGCATGTTCCAATAGAACACATTTTATTAAAAAAAAAAACCTGTCAGCCAGTTTACCAGTTACTTTCCAGTTAATAAGAAACTGATTATATTCATCTTACTGCTGTATTTTCTTCCTGAATTATGAGATCTTTCATATGGAATTTAACCTGGTATTTGTTTCAGATTCACTTACAAAAGTTACCAAAGATCCCTTGATGAATGAATGCATGTTGAAAGAAATAAACTATTCTGCAAGGTCTTCAGGCAGTCACCTTTGTTTCACATATTTCTTCCCAAAGCAAAACTTAAGACAATAAAGGATTACATTTTGTGATAAATAACAACATCAGCCTTTTTCCATAGAAAAGAAAATCAAAATAGAAGCATGAAAGTACCTTAGAGGTACTTAAGGTCACTTTTTTTTTTTTAATGTTTTGCTTTAATTACGTTTTTAGGCTTACTGATCTTTAGATTAGTTTACAGTGCCTAAAAACTGACCACAAAGTGCTTTTAAGGACATTTGTCCATTGCAAAGATGACAACCAGGTTATGTAATGAACTCTTACTAAAAACATAGCTACAAAAAATTACTGAGTAACTGCACTCAGACTGGGAATTTTACAACACATGCTTAACACTGCCAAAAGAATCCCAAGTAGACAAGCAAGACCAAGAGCATGCAAGTTGGGAAACCCCATTTTGTCTAGCAGGAATTCAGCACAGTGTATTTAATATGCCACTTTAAACAAATCCCTTTATCATGCAACACGTAAAGGTTCTTAAGTCTTCCAGATGGCTGAGAACCATTTTTTTTTCTCTCCATTCTTTTATGCAAAATATACCTTGTGATCCTATCAGGAGCATATCTTCTGCTGAGTGGTGCAGCAGATAGCCAAAATCATAGGAAAACTGCAGAAAAGGGACAGAGCTACACAAAAGAGAGAGGAGCAAATTTGGTAGTATCCTTTATATTTTATAGCCATCTCTTTCTTCTCTGAGATTATACTACGGAACTGAATGAGGAGTAGCAATAAGGATGGGGTCAAGATTCAAAGGGCTTCCAATATCTGAGATTCTCTCTGAAAGACAACAGAGCTTAAGATTTAAGTTTCCACCCTAAATTCAGCTGGCCTGAGTGGGAGTAGTTAACCCTCTCACGTTAACAGTCTTGAAGGCTACCAGCAGACTCAAAACCAGCCTCAGATAACATGCACGCTGGACAAAAGATGGGTGGACATGTTTCCATGTTCTCTTCCCCTCAAGAGCTCAGCTTTCTGGGAGTTAAATCCCAAACTCTGGTGCCTTTCCTACAAGTGAGAATTTCCTCAGAGCAACACTAACATGTAAGGGTGATGCATTTACTGAGGACTCCATCCTCCTCCTCCCACCCCACATAGTATCAGATGTTTATTTCCTTTTGGAAAAATATCTGAGGGATATGCTCTCTGCATACAAGTGACCATCACCAGACATATTATCAGCCTAAATTCCAATTTATGCCTAGTGTTTGTTGTTTTAAACCAAAAAAGAACAGCCACATCATATTTTTGGGGTGGAACAATCATGGAAAAGATAGAATTTAATGCAAGAAAACTAAGGCTTTCCAGCCGCTCTACTCACCCATGTACAAATCTAGAGCTTTAAAACTTAGCTTATGGAAGGCCAGTGCTGGTTAAATTCAGAGAAAGAACTATATGGTGTTTGACTTGTGCACATCTTGCCCCCATTTTATATGCATCATGTTAGACCCATGTTTTTTTTTCTTTTGAGTTATACTAAATTTAATATTAAAGCAATAGAAAAATACAAGAATAATGCAGAAAATCAACCAGCAGAAAAGTACAGAGACAAAACACTAGATAAAAATCACACCAAGAAAAATGCAGAATAAATACTGTAACAGAGTACAGAAAAGTACTAAATACAGTACCTACATTAGGAGGGGTCAAATCTGGATTTCATGAAGCAAAATAGGAAAGCATTATAAATTATGAGTCAGATTACAACAGACCATCTATGACGACACTATAAAGAAACAAATTTTTGTCTAACACTACTTTGAGAAAAGGTTAGCCAATATACAGGACTTAATGGTAAACAAACAAACGAAACACATATGAACAACATTGTCTTTTGGCTGAAATAACCATCAATAATTTAGATCTACATGGCAACACAGGAGTTATTATTTAGGGGCAGAGAGGAGCCTTCTACTTGCCTTTAAACAGATAATGCTGTCATGGTTATCCATCTCTAAAATAGTCACTATAAAAAGCAACTTAAATTTGGACTGTATTTTCCATTAAAGAACAGTTCTCTAGCATTTGGTGATTACATATTCTACTTTCACACAGCTCTTGCACACAATTCTAAAAGCATATATTTCCAATAAAATTGCAGAAGAGGAAGAGCAAGGCTTTTCTTCAATCATTTGTCATGGACAGCAAGGACTGCAGTGACTAGGGATGTCATAGCTGGAAACGGAAGACTGCCTCCTGTGCTTTGATACCTCTACCAAAGCTGGCACCCATAAAACCAGAAAAGCAGGAAACCTGAAACAGAAGTGGTCTGAGGGATACAAGATTTATGAATTAGGGTTGCAGCAGAGCAGGAAACTTATGAAAAAGCTAGAAGCAAAGGAAGATGGACTCACCTAGATGGAAAGGAAACCTGATAGGAACAGTGTAAGGAAAGCAAGAGCAGGCAGTGCAGAGCAATGTGCTAACATTGTTGATGATTCTGTCAAGTGCGGCAACCCTCTTTCTCGCCTTTCCTTTGAGATCAGCGAACAACTGAAATACACTGGCTGTACTGTTTCATTATCCTAGATTAGCTGGTCCACAGAAAGGGTAACAGCCAAGGATTACTATTCCTTTATCTCTAGCATTAGGGATCTGAACAGCACAATACAGGCATAGTACAAGCTCACAGATACGCTAGGATCCATACAGGTTGTTGGTGCAATAGATTTGTACAGGTCATTTATACAGAAGGTTTTTTTGTTAATCATCAGTTTCCAGTTTTAAAAATGCAACTAGCTATACACACATGTATATGAAGACCACAACCCATGAGAAGTACTTTAGAAGACATAGTAGATTTTAAAAGACAGTTGCATAATCTAGTACTCCAAATTAGGAAAAACTGTATTTGTGCATCAGCTAAAATATAAATACTATGGCAAGAAGCACAGGAACCCGGAAAAGGAATAAAAGAACAGGCTTTGCTCCTGCAAGTGAATAATAAGAGATTATTCATGAATAGCCTCTGGTCAAGCTAATGAGGACTTCTACTACAGGCTTATACTGAAAGCTTATGAAAAAGCTCTATATGCTGGTGTTAACACAGGCACCATCACACAGGGATCCTTTATCACAACCTAGAAATAATATTTAAACAGAAGTTATTAGCGTTCTTATCTCCTATATGCTTAGCAAGTTGAGTACCTTCTAATAAATTGAGATCATAAGATGAATTGTCAGGCTTGTGTAGGGCTGGATGCATGTTAAAGAGATTTGCAACAAAAGCCAAATTGAGTTTAGGGTTGCCTGCAACCACATCTGCTGGAGTTACAAACTGCCTGCAGCCCAATTTGTCTGCCTGTTGGAGCATGTATTCAGCCCTCTTGAAGTCATTTTTCTCCTAAAAGAAAAAAAAAAAAAAAACACATTAACTTGTAACAAACACTTGCATGTTTTGACTGAAGCTCCAGTCTAGCAGACCTTGACCTGTGCCTCCCTCATTCCCCTAATGCCCAAGCTAGCTCTTACAGACCTTAACAATTCCCCTCTTTCTTCCACTTTCTTTCTGTCCTTCATCTCTGTGGCTGCCTGTTCAGCATGCTCAGTGAATCACAGCAGACAGAGGTGAGTGGTTATGTTTCTGTTTCCAAGCTGTTGATTCCCTTACCAAATGTATTTCTGCTATATGAGCTATAGGTTCATAATCACTGCTTAAAACTGGCATTCTCATAAACAGTACTTATGGATGATCAGATGACCTCAAAACCCTCCATTACCGAGTTTGGATGTGATATCAAAAGAAAGACAAGGTGATAGATTATTTTTACCTCTAAATGTTTTTAGTTGGTAACTGGTGTGTAATGAAAAGATATTTTGTATATTCATCTTTATTATGAATCTACCTAGAATAAGCAAGTCTTCAAAACCACGTTACATATACCTTTTGCCTCTAATCTTCACAAGATTAAAAGTTACTATTTCAAGTTAGCAACTGATTTACTCTTAGAATGAAATAAAAGTCATTAATTCAACACTGGTACACTCAGCCAGAACCTTGCTCTGTAATAAGCTTGCACATTATTCATACTGGCTTATAATCCATTACAGGAAATGATCAAATAAACTATAGGAAATTGCAAAGGAAAAAACCACCAACAAAAAAACATTATCCTTTCTCACTCCCCCTAAAAAAAAAAAAAGCAACAAAATAGATCTCCATGAAGGAATTTGAGAGGACTGAAGCTCAGTTATAAGCAAAAATTATACGTGCATAGTTTTGCAACTGGGTTTTCATTATAATAAATAATAATATTTTGATTGATATGGGTATCTTAGGCAGCCAGTTCAATTTTGCATCAAACGTTCTCGAAGTAATCTTTCTAACCAGCATTAGGTAGCCGCTTAAAGAAAAGTGTTCTTGACATCTAGATAACCATTTTCAGCACTTCTAGCCCTTTGCAACTTAAAATTTGACAGTTGCTATGTTTTCCTGCTAGTTACTTGAAAGGTTCACGTTATCTCCAAATTCTATTTAGGCTGAGGAAAGAGAACAAAGTTTGTGAAGTCAGCTTTTTTTCCTTGCCTGAATTCCGAAAGAACAGAACTGAAGCAGGATGTTGTAAAATTCATATTGGCGGATCCAACTGAAAACACCAAACAGTTGCACGCTAATGTAAGTAAAACACAGTTCCAAATTTTAAACTATAGGATGCATAATCCTGCTTCAGCAGTGTCCTGGAACTTGACTCGAGCTTTTCTCATTTAATCTTCTATGACACTGGATAATCTGACTGAGCTGTTGCATGCTTTGCAAAAGCAAAAGGCAATTCCAGAACAGCTTTGCAACCAAGATGTTGGATACATATACAGAGGTCTCAGATAATTCCAGTCTTTCATTTTTTTAATTTTTTTTTTTTTTTTTTTTTTTAATTTCAGGATACTTACATGAAACCCTGAAAAGTCAATTTTAACAGGTATTTCATCAGGGTCATCTCCTTTGGGAGCAATCTGATTTAACAGATGGTAGTATGCTCTTGAATCCTAAAACACACAACGTAGTATTAAGAAAATGAAAAAATACGTAGCCTCTGTCTGATTCAAAAACCACAGAAGGCAGAAATATGGCACTCTAATTACAGTGAATATAGATGAGGTCATAAATCCATTTTACTATCATATGTCACGTAGGACTTATTTAGCCAGATGAAAGAACAGAAGCGTAAGCTGATTTTTCTGGATGATGTTAATTACATTTATTCTGCTGGATATGAAGTAGACAGCTGCAATTAAGATAAATAAATTTATATAGGTTACCCACAAAAAAAACTACAAAGGAACATGGATCTTATTTTCAGTATTTTTATTTCATTCCTTCACTGTTCTTTTCAAATTGTTTCCTAAATTTTTCTATTTCTTATGGGACTAAGTAAGTGGAATTAAAAAATAAGACTGAAGTGGCTCTTTTAAGATTAATTTATCGAGACAAAACAAGTTAGATGTATTTGATGCAGTTTTTAAGTATGTTTCTCTGCTCCCCTACCACTATGAAACCATAAAACTAAAAGGCAAACCTACTAATTTTAGAAGTATTAAGTATATACTTCTCTTACATAGAATGTAAGATCTTTACTATATTAGCAGTTTTCATACAAAACCCTAGTTAGCTTTAATACTAGCCTTCTTGGTGGCATTTGAAAAAGATGGAACTAGAAACAACCGTAATTGTTTTCTTCATTGAGAAGGTGTCTTACCACCTTAAGGAAACTTGCTCCTTTGCTTTTGAAGTTTTTTCTCTCTTGAACAGGACTTGCTACAGGACTCTGCATACCTTATGCAGAATGACTGAAAACAAGAGAGGAGTTACGAAGACCTGACATCTGCTACAAAGAACCAGCATGGCTTCTAGTCTCCTTGGGTCTGTAAAGTGGCAAATCAGCATGACAGTGATTGAGAGGGGCTGCTCACTTCTTGGATCAAGAATCAGTAACTACTCCAAACAGCTCTCTAAATAACTGTACTTTCCAGAAGTGGTTTCCTATTCTTCTGTACAATGCCATGTACAAAGTGCAATAACCACTAGCAAATACACAACAGAAGGAGTTTAAAAGCCACGCTCTTCTTCCTTAAAAAAAAAAATAAAAGAAATGATGGGTTTCTACAAACCCACAAACAGAGAAGGATGGCCAAGTAAAAGGGCAACTAACAGGGTATTGCAAATTTGCCAAAGTAGCTCTAATAACAAACTTAGAACATTAGAACTGCCTTGAATATGGGCTTGCAGGAAATGTTCACTTGGCACCGTGATGTGATAATACATGGCATGAACAACTGACTAGGATAGATGAGATCAAAATCATGTTCTTCCAGTGTCGAAAAATGTAGGCTGATCCTGTAGCTAGAAAAAGCAGATGACTAGTATTTTTCTAAATACTTCTGATCTGGCTCATTTGTTTCTACGCACAGTATGTTTTAATATCACTATGTTCAATTATCAGAGTGATAACTACATACCTTATGTTTTAATATCACTATGTTCAATTATCAGAGTGATAACTACATACCTTGATATCTTGGTTGAAATTACTGATTTTCTGCCACCCTGCATTGGTCAGATGGTAGTTTACCCAGCGTAGCAAGAGCTCTTCTGGTGAAAGCTTCAGTAACTGATCTAGTTCTTCCCCTTCATTTAGCAAAGCGATTAGAGCTAAAAAGAAGTTTGAAAAAAAGCTGAAATAATTGCCATCATGGTTTCAAAGCAGTTAGTTACAAATTGTACACATTACAATAGCTAGCATTACACTTACCTTCATTTCTGGAGATCTCAATATCAGCAAAAAGACCAGCTTTTATGATCTGCCACAAGAGCCCTAATACCAAGTGGGGTTTTCCTTCTTGTAAATCTTGTGATCCAATATTGACAACTGTACAGCCAATAGCAGATGCTGAGTTCAGAGCCAAGTTTAGGTTTTCCTATTCAGAATATCAACATTTAACAAACTTATGAGGTTGTGAATCTTTGTAGCTTTAATATGAACAAATTTACCAAGTGTCTAATTTTCTAAGTGTCTGAAGTTACAAGAACTTATGGATTAGTTGAATGGTTCCCAGCACACCCTAGAGATTTCTTGTGAAACACCATGTGTCCTATCAAAATTTATTGGATATCTCATTGGCAATGTTTAATGTGAATCCACCAAAAAACTGTGGATCACTGCTTGGATTGCTGATCAGTCTTATTTGTTTTTCACAGGTATCACATACACAAATGAGACAATATTGCCCAAAATACCAGGGACTTCATCCAGTAGAAAAATGTGTTTATATGGTATTTTGCCCTGTGTAGGAGGCTACTGACGTAACTGCCACCACAGCCATTATCTTGGCTCTTATACAGGCTGACACATTTATTCAAGCAACTCAAAGTGTGATTGAACAGCATTTGAAAATCAGAGCAATTCAACATGCTGACACTGAAAGTGAAGCTAATGATCGCCACAAATGAAATATTACAAAAAAAAGCAGGTGTCATATTACTTTTTCCTCTCCAGTGTCATACTTTACTATCTAAAGGGACAGCACAAGCACATGTATTATCGTATTTACTGACACATATCCCTTAAACGAGTAGATTTACAAGACCCAACTGGAGGATTTAGAATATGGTATGGTGTTAACTTTCCATATTTTCATGTCACCATCGGAAATTAAAAGTCTGTCCAGTAACTGAAGCTTTTAAACAGAATTTTATTTTCTCCTTAGGCTGGTAACTTAAGAATCTACTTCCTTCTTCCACGCCTGTTTTCTCATATCCAAAATAATTTCTTAAAAACAGGTTCTCCTCAACTATTTTATGGCTCATACACAGCCAAAAAACCATAGAGCTTCTCATCTTTTGTCCAAGCCACTCTCCGCTACTGAAAACACATCATCTTAGCATATAGTATACAGCTATGCAAATACTTTCTGCATTGCAACCCTACATTTGACCAAGACATCCACTCAGAAATTTAACATTATTTTGTTCAGATTCTTAGTAAAGCAAAAAGGAACATAGTGAAAGAAATAAGGAAAGCATGAAAACAAAGCTTTCCTGTAAGCCATTTAAGAAACAGAAGACTTCAGTTGAGTTTGTTAGAGAATACAATTTCACGCTTTGACATTTTAAAATACATAGGATTATTTCACCAGAGTAACTGTCATTAAAACAAAGCTATAAAAAATATATTTTACTTTCTCATTTGTGACAAGTTCCTATCTGTGCAGTACTTACAGATATAGTGAAAGGAGTGAGTTTCTTCTTATTAATAGCCCTTTCATCAATTGTGTCTGGTTGTGAAAAGTTAATCATTTTGCTAAGGAAGAAAAGCCAGAGTTTATTCAAACTTCCACTTCTCAGAAAACATGCTTCATTATTTGGTTAAAACATGAACACTTGAAAAAGCTGTAAATGTCTGACAAGATTAAAAAAGACAACCTCATTCATTAAATCTTTTCTCCTTGTTAAATAATTGGACGTTCATCCAGAAACACCCATGTAATACCTAATTAAAGAAATTTGAGCAATTGGATTTATACTTAAGTAACAGAGCATGCCTGTGCTGTCAAAAAAAAGATCTTCAGTGATTATGACTGTAAATTAGTGACATTTAAATAGTCTCTAGTGTAAATGTTTGTATGATAACTAATTCTTCTGCACTGCATTTCTATAGTATCTTGCATTAACAACAACCTCAAATACTAATTCACATCAACACTAATGAGCTTATCCACTGTTACCATTGTGCAGAAGTACTGTTAGTCACTAACTACAAAATTACAGCAGACTAGAGTTCAGGGATGTACTATATGATGTTTTGCCACAGATTTAAGTCAGATTTCTGTTTCTCCCATCCTATGATTTAGTAAATATATTTATCAACTTTGAAAATCTTTGCAATTTGAAATATTTTATTCTTCTGGCTAACGAATATGTGAACTGTGTAATTATCTCCTTCATAAACTGCCTGTGCATATCTGGCATTGATGATAATGGATCCGAAGAGGAAACCACTTCTATAACATATGCACAGAGTCACATAAAAAATTACTAAAAATATCTCTATACGCAAACAGATTTTTCCCATCCTACACATTGGTTACCATATTTATGAGCTGAGTCCCCATGTTGAAGCCTATCAAAAGTTTTCCAATTCACTTCACTGTGATCAGCAGTTAACCTCTGTGATGAGTTTCTTCTCCTTCGTGCAGCCATTGACTCACCAAAGGAGGATGCCATCTGCAAGGCATTTAAAAAGACTAGCATCCGATGGGTTCATGGGAAGGAGGTGTTTACAGTCTGGGTCATCTTGTAGAGCTTTATTTATCCAATTAACAAAAGCAACTTTTTCTTCCTCTGAAAAGAAAAACAGCATTAAAATAACCTATAATTAATAGAGAATAGATTAAAACGTAACAAAGCCAGAAATTAAGTCT
This sequence comes from Stictonetta naevosa, assembly GCA_011074415.1. Taxonomy (NCBI): domain Eukaryota; kingdom Metazoa; phylum Chordata; class Aves; order Anseriformes; family Anatidae; genus Stictonetta; species Stictonetta naevosa. Next base: position 2,144,987 of record CM021705.1, read on the forward strand.
AGTTACTACCATTATGCCAAAGGAGCATTTCACCTGCAGCCCCACCTTTTGTCAGTGTTTGTTTTCATTTTTCACTCTGGCAAAGATGCCTAACTTACCTCTGAGTGCAGCATGAAGCTAGTGACAAATTCAACAGCCACCTTTTAATAAAGTGCCACCCAAATTTGTCTTGTCCATCTCCACATGCTTTCTCTTTGTTAATTTGCTTTCAAAAACAACATTTTCCAGTTTTCTTCTTTTCCCATCTCTAGTGCAAATTTAAAGGGTCTTTCCCGTCAGGCAAAAATTATTCATGCTTATTATTACCTGAATAAGAGTGCTGTGTCCCCTCAGTAGATATTGCTGATGTTCCTCCAAGTGCTGTAATACCCAGCTTTTTGTTTATTGATTTTCGGTAAGATTTGCTAACATCTTTACTTTTCAATTCCTGAATTATCTGCAATATGAAAGACAGAGAGCATTATGATTAATTACACCTTCAAATAGCTACTTACGTATTAAATCATATCAGCCCTCTATCTAGAATCAGTAAAGAACCTGAATGCCTTTCTCTGTTATATGCATTAACTCTTGAAAATAGATTCGCAACAACTAGAACATACTTATTTTGCTTATGTTATCATATGCTTTACAGTAAAAGGTTACCACATAAAACTTACACACCTTCAAGCAAGGTGACTGATAGTATTTTCCAAGAGCCTACAACGTAAACCATATAGGATATACTGTTATGTCCTGAATTTGCCCAAACACTGTAGAGGTCTCAGAACTGACAATAAACAATAGGTAACACATAAAACTCTATACTTGGATGCAAATAGTTGCATCTCCCCTATGAAACCGTGCAAACTAAATTATTGAAAAGAGACAGGAATAACTAGTTAAATGAGCAACCTGATGCAATTAGCAGCAGTACTCTAAAGTCAAAACAAAAACTAACCATCCCCAAGCACACAGATAAACCAACAGCTTGAATAGGTTTTGATTCTCTTAATACACACTGGATTGTGACCCACGCTTAAAAAACACCTAAACACTTCAAAGTTGCTTGCTTGCAGTGAAAAAAAATTGCTCGCTCCAAATATAAAAAGTAGCCTTTAGTATAGAGATTGAACATACTAGCACAAGCATTAGCAGATCACTAAGAGAATTTAAAGGTTGATTATCCAATGTATTACTCTGTTACCAAAGCAAGGTTAGACCAAACAGTTTCTAAAAATATATAGTCCAGCTCTTCATTTTGGAGGAAGTAAGAAGAAGGGCTGCTTTGAACTACCACGTTCTCTCATGCTGCCCAAATGAGACCTACTAAATCAAATGGAAGAGTAAAATTCAAAAAGACTAGAAAATAATTATATAGGACATTGTAAATTGTCACAGAAAACCCTCCTGTGCTCAAACTAGTGCTTAGTTGCGTATTAAAGACCATCTCATCCTATTCTTTAGGTAGTAGCTAAATAACTAGTTCTTATTCATTTTCTAAAGACCAATTCTTAAAACCAAAGTACTGCAAATTAAAGAAAAGTCCAAAAGAAATGTCTTACAGAGACAAATTCTTCAAAGTTGATTTTCCCGTCTTTGTTGCTGTCTGTTACTGCAATGATTTTTTCTACTATCTCCCGTACTTTGTAACCAGGCAAGGGTAGACTTGCTTCTTTAAACAGATCTTGAAGCTCATAATCACTGACATACCCACTGTTGTCAATATCTGCAAAGCAAAACCACAATCTGGTTTTATACTTAAAGAACCTAGTATAACATTTGTTGAGAATAAATCAAGTGCAAGAGATATACGTAGGAATAGATTATTTCTTCCTGTGACTTCACGACATACATAAGCAAGCATGAACAAATACTTACGTATGAGAAACATAATTGGCTGGGAGGTGAGACGGCCTGCTCTGTATTTTCACAGGAACTATACTATAACACCAAAGCACGCTATAACAAGATAGCAAATATGTAGATAGCAAAAATTAAGCTTTTTTAAGACGCCAACAAAATTTTCAACATAAACTTCAGATGAAAGAAAGATCAAATATTACATTTTTTCTGTCAGTATTGTTCTGCCTGCAGTCAGTATACTCAGACTGGAGACAAATTGTTGTTAGATCAGCATGCTTACACAAGAGCCACTTGTTGTCTTGCTTACACAAGAACTCTACGTGACTCTGCATTTTGTTTCTTATCCTAATACCTGACAGATATTTTCTGCTCTTCAAAACTTTTGATGTGGTAAGGCTTAACTGTGAAGAATAAATCCAGGATGATCTGCATCTGTTTATTAAAGGTGACCTTTCTTAATCTATTAGCTAGCTCTGTTGGTAGCAATTTGTACTGCTACCTTCATTTACACTGGACTCCCAAGACCACGTCAGGAATGTCCATGCACAAGAGGATCAGAAAGCTCTTCTCAACATGAGGTGCAGTACAGCTCCACCATTGTGAAGTGAATGGGTATAGCTCAAAAATAAATTAACAGAAGACCAGCTCAGTCTAATTTGTGTTACTCATGTGTTACTCGCACCACAACAACACAGCATAAACTGTAAAAATTGAATTGACACGAGTCAGAAACAGAATAAGGTGACCTAGTCACTCTTGTAACATGTCAATGTACTCCCACTTTGTTTTTCAGGTTTACTGGTTAAAAGACCAGTAAATGCTTTTTTCTGATATCAGAACTCTGCCAGTAATACCAGAGTGAATGAATACATATCACATTATAGAAGGGCAAGTAAAAAAATACACTTTCATCTCCAGCCATAATTAATTGCTATTCATTAATTTCCCTGTAATCCATACTACACTACATAGCATCTGTACAGCTTTGTAAAGAAGCCACAGTTCACTGCCAATGAAAGGACAAAAAAAAGTAAGTGTTACTGTCTTTTTATGTTTTGTATACTACCAACAATTCACAGATCACTGCACAGTGAAACTTTATGCTTGTATACAGATTAATCCATCCATTGTCTGGCTTACCTGTCAGACACATAACAACACACATAATAACAGTGATGGTCTAAGGAGCAGAGGACATGCTCACAATCTCACTCAGATTACCAGCTATGTTAGTTTGCTGGGCTCATCTTTCACTGTGGGTAAGTTTCCACGGTGACAAGCAGAGACAAATACATTGCTTTTCTTGCAGTTTATCAATGCAGGTGCAAGCAATTTATTCACAAAAACATTGAGAATGAAAAGACGGAAAAAGAAGAAAACCTAGATGATGTTTAATTTTGATGATTTAAAGAAAGAAAGAAGTGCTTTTTCAGTGAGCAGAATGAAGATGGTGAAAAACAAATAGAAAAGCTGTACCAAAACACTACTGGCAGCTGGTAAGAGAGGCTACTGCTCACTGGACTGATACATGTATGCAGTGGTCTTCTCTTTGGTCTGTCATTCCAGCTCCTGGAAGCTACAGCCACCTTGAGCTACAGACTGCATCAAGATGATTGTTCTATACAAACTCATTAATTATCAACCATGGACACATCTTATTCCTTTAGCATTTCTAGCCTTTTTTTTGTTTCAAAACATACTAAATCAATGAGTTCACAGTTTTATTATTTGCCATGAATAAATATTATTACTTTTTGGTTTAAGCTTCCTGACCCTTTACTGAGCATCACTTGACACTTGACAGAAACCAAGCAATTTCCTGTTCACCTTAACACACGGTGTTACAGATTTCTAATATGCAGCTTCCCAGTCTCCTTACTGAGTTGGAGAGTCCTATCATTTAGGACTCTTCTTGGCTGAAGCTGTTCTATAATTTTCATCCACAGTGATTAACATGCCTTAACCCCAAAACAAGCTTTTCACCTGTTTGTGCAAGTAGGATTATTTTCTCTTCAAGTATATTATTTTGCAGGTACTGATGCTGCATTTCAGCTGCTGTTGAGACAACTGTTTTGTTGTTGTCATTCTTTAAAGTGGTTTTGCTCTATTAATAGCATAAAAATAAAAGCATATGAACAGTAGAGGGGGAAAGGCAAGGCAAAGAGGAGTGTCCGTCTGCTGGGTCCTTCAGCTATCAGAACCAACATAAAATGCAGATATATAAGTAGCTGCTATTAAAAAAAAATTCTTCTCTGATTCAGGAGTTTAAGTCTGGCACTCAAAATTATTTTGAATTACTGTGAAATGACCCTGCTATCCCATTATGAGTAATTACAAATATGCTCAATTGCTTTGCTGAGCTGCACAGTTACACATCCCCCCTCAGAACTGTGGAAAACAAGAAATCAAGCAGATGTGAACTTTAATGTTCACAAGTTTATTGCAATCTGGCAATAAGGGTTCACTAATTTCTCGCTATTTCTGTTTACGCTCAGATTAATCTGAGAACATCCTGTCAAACATACAAAATCATTGAGTTAAATTATTAGCATCTGCTAGCTTTAAAGGCAAGATCAAAAAGTCTCCAAGTTTAGCTTAGTTAAAATCTAAAATTACATCCAACAAACTGAAAGACAAATTACTAGTTCAAAGTATGCAAGTAAAAGCAGAAACAGAGTCAATTATCTAGGTCAATAATAAACATGAGAACATTTAATAATTTAAGTTTTATCACAACAAAATTTTGTTGAGATTTAAGGAGTTCCAATAACTGATTTTGGAGATGTATTATGCTGCAAATACGTTAATTTTTGAGCTGGACAGTTGTAGTATTTATGCTATTTTACCTGTCTTCATTGCTGAAGTAAAAAGAAGTGAAGAAACACAGTTGCATTGAAAACAAGTGGTTTTAAATAAGCATTCTTAGTTTCTTAGCTATTATTTGCAACAGAAAGAAAACATAGCCCTATTAAACCAAAGCGATCCATAAAGATTTTGTCCACAAAAACCTACATGGCTCTGCAGTGTTATTGGCATCCTTTTTACCTTCTTATCCAAAACATACCTATCTTATCGAATGCTTCTCTTAGTTCATCAAGCTCTTCTCGAGAGATAGTAGTTACGTTGTTCTCCATGTTCTGACAGCAAGAAGCGTCGTCCTCAGTTGCTTACGCCTAACAATAATTAAGAAGATGTTAAATGGCATCAGTTCCAAATACACACAAATAGAAGTTACTGATCTTTTCAGTACCAGGGATCAGACCTATATGGCACCTCCAGGCCTGACACAACATTACAAACAACACTTGAAAGCACATTTAAATACCCAGCAATTCTTTCCTGGAATAGCAACTGAGAATTTACAACAGTGACTCCAATTGCATATGCGTGATGTTTTCATTCACCTAGAATAACCAACGGTTAACCTCCACCACATGAGCTATTTTCCAGCATCAATACCATCAACTCACACTTCAACAGATTTTAGAGAAAATAATTTCTATGTGCAATGCAGCATCATTACCAATTAGAGGTTAGGATTGGGATTTAGTCCTGCAAGCACCAAGCACTCGCACAGCAGGAAGCCTCAGTGGGACGCATTCAGGTTTACACTCAACAGTGGGTGAACACTGATGCATCTTTCCCCAGTGGCTGCAGAAGTTACCATCCCCTGACTAGCTTATTGCCTCCTAACACTCTTGAAGAGTGAAATAAGAGGTCTTCACTCAGCACAATGACTGGAATCTCAATATGAATATACTTTCTCCAACCAACTTCATGCAGAAAGCCAACCAAAAGAGAAGGCACCTTCCCAAGGGCTGATATTAACCACCCATGGCACGTGGTTGCCCGTTCCCTCTTACCCAGACTTTGCCCATGGTTTTATAACAGGACGATTCAGCCCTTTGTTAGGCAGTACAAATTCATGAAGAGGTTACGCTCAGCTGTCTCAACATGCAAGTTATATTTGCATTTGTCTTTTGCCACCATGCACACACCATTTGTGTGTATGAAGCAAGCCTGCTATTGCACCCATCGTAGTATCGTGAAGCTGCACGCAACACTCTGCTTGTAGACAGCATGCCACAGACGGTGCTGTGGCTACCAGAGTTTCATCTTAGCTTTTGTTTTATAAATAAAAACTGACAAAAATACATCTCAGTTTGGTCAATGTTGTTCAGTTACATATTTTTTCCCCTTCTGGTTTGGTTGTTTCCGACGTAGTGGTTTTGCTTAAGAGCAAGAAAAATATCTCTGATGGACAGTTTATTTTTTATTCACCATAATTATATTCAGATCTGCCATACACAACTAATTCTCCACCAAGACAAGAGAACACAACAGCGCTGCACTGTTATCCACTATGGTCAGCGACAACTAGGTGTACCACGGCCTCACGTCAGTAGCCACTGAAGTGTCTTCCGATTTCAAAATCATGTTCTCTGGGGTTTATGTTTTGAAGTCTGTGCTCATCTGAAACCAGAGCTAGACACTTCCTTCAAAAAGAAAATGACTTGGAAGTTGAGGTTCTGGTAGAACAAACTTCAAGTGGAGCCCATGGTTTTAAGGAAAACAAGTATCAAGAGACACGGTAAAACCCTTTAAGATAGCAGCTGGTTTGCCAAGCCATGCAAGAAAGTAACACAAGAAAATGTTTGTCACAACAGAGACTGTCACAAAGTACAAAAGTAAAATGCTTACTTGGGCCCTAACTGCAGCATAAGCACTTCTTTATCTACACTTACACTTGTCTAAGATATAGAGAGTGAGTAAATCCCGTGTAATACGCAGCTGAGTCTCATCTCAGCGAGTTTCTGCTTCTAAGGTATACCCATAGTATAGTTTTCTTCCATGATGCTAGATTAAAAATTAGCTAGTTTAAATTCTAGATTAAATTCTTAACCAAGTGTGTTATTTCAGTTAAATCCTGCCTACTTCATTTATGTTAGTATTTTCTGTCTTCACTAGGACTGCTCTTGTGGTTCACACAGGATATGGCCTTGAGTGTGGGTGGCGAGTTAAGTCTTTTTCCTTCGTGTCACTCGATCTTCTTTAAGTACTAGATTAAAAACCCTACTCATACATTTTGCTAAGCTTACTAGCAGCATGTACCAGCCTTCATACTCAAAAAAAGACCTTACACACAGATGTTTCTGGAAGTACAGAAACCTGATTAAAAATAAAGAAAGAATGGATTATGGGAAAAATGAAAAAAAAACAAACATTTAAATCTAAATTATTAAGAAAATGCAAAGGCCTGAAGCTGTAGAGACAGAAAACAGTCCTTTGAAATATAAAAACAGGATGTCAAAGCCTAAATGAAATATTAGGCCACCAAGGTACAAAATACAGCAATACTTCCCTCATACTGTTAATGATTTAAACTACTTATCATTACCCTGAATCAGATTTTATCAAAAACAAATTTTCAGAAGTTGAAATGTAATTAGTTTCACTTATCTTTTATGACTCGTAACTTAATTTCCCACCATATTCTATTCCAGAAAATAGCAGTCTTGGATTTCCAAAGTCACTGCTTATTTCAGGAGCACAGTAGACACACCTGTTCTTGAATGAAGCAGATAAATAAAGCTAATACCTCTGCTTTACAGAGAGGCTCTTAAATACCCTATTATATAATTACTGTGTAAATTAGCCAGTCAATTAAATGGCAGAAGAGCTGCAATTATGGTTGTGGCATTCAGAAGAGATCTAGTTTGAGCAAGCAAAGACAAATGTCTAAAATTTTTAGACCTTGCAGACAGTTTCAATACACAAACTGCTCATCTAGGCTAATAAATACCTTGCACACATGTATCACCACCCAAGGCTGACAAGATTTAACATCAAGCCTACGTGTCAATTGGAACCACGCCTGCCTGCTGCTAACATAAGTTCATTTACAGATAACATGTTTCTCTGTAACCTGATAGCGTTCATGCAACATTAAGATTTTCTGTAGCCTGCAGTGATATTAAATCATCTCCTGCTGCCCCAGGACAGGGTAGCTACAAACACTGTTTTTATGCTGATAAAGTACACTTGATCCTCTTTTAAACCCTAGCCAGCCTTCTTGCCACGAACTGACGTTATCCATCCATCCCTAGCCTGCCTTCTACACCTGGAAGGCTTTTTGTATCTGAAGACAATTCACTGGAGTCTCCTGGAAATGTTTCGCATCCAACATTAATGCAAACTACTGTTGGTATCATCGCAGTATTTCTTTGTGCGTGGAAGAGTATTTGTGGCTGAGCAACAGCCAGGGATACGGTAAGCAGGCCAAACAGCAGTTCCTGTCTCCTTTTTGATCTCTTATCAAGGCTGTCAGAAAAAAACAGAGCAACTGATTGGCAATCAGCCCCAATGGTTTCCTCCATCCCTGCAGGCAATTGGCAATTTCTTTTTCAGCTTCATTTCAAATTCTATTTGCCCTGTTTTTGTGCTGCAGCTGCTTCCGCATCTACAATGGATGTTACAAATGCTGACTCAAGAGCTTATTTTCTTTTGTTGCTGTTCTTTTTGTCTGGTACTAGAGACACACCTCCTCTTTCCTGGCACAAATACCACTCACTCTCTGCATCATCCTTCAATCTGTTGTTTCTAATGACAGCCATGCTAGCATAATTGCCAAATACAGGTTGTGCAGAAGAATTACCGCTTTGGTAGCAATAATTAGTTATTGGTATGTACTACCTACAATTACAAACCATCAACATTTGACTTCTCTTACCAAGCTTTGACTCAGACTGAGATACAGTTTAATGCAAAGACGAAACAAAACAAAACAAACAAAAAACAGAACAAAAATATCCTACTAAATTTAAGCCATTGTCAGATTAAACTAGAAGCTCTAACCTGTTTCAGAGAGAAATTAATGCATTACCAGGTATAAGGGATACAAAAGGAACTTCACAATGAGGATGTGCATCAGATATTTTCCATCTTCAGTAGGGACAGAAAATAATGCTATATTGTAACTGAGAAAATGCTAATTAAACATTAGCAAAGACTTGTATATTGCAGAAACAGTAATCATTGGAACTAACTACCATTGATACACAGAATTTTGGTTCTATATTAAAATACAGATACATGCACACACATTTCCGTTGTCTTTTCAAGAACATAAAACTCCTGCCCAACTTTTTTTTTTAATGTTACATTGAAAGATCTTTTTTCTTATGTTACAATTATTCTTGACCTCCATATATGTGACGATTAGAGGCCAACTACAGCAATTCTTTAACAATGTGAAAGGACAAGTAGTTTTTCCCATATCAGTGAAAAAGCTGCAAGAGGGTAGAATTACTCGTCATGTTATCTAAACTGAAAGAGATCTTAACTGTGGAATAGAATAGTCCTCTAAAGGTAGAATGAAAGAATCAAAAATACCTGTAGAATGACGAGCTATCAGCACTGGGCTTGATAAAGACAGAAATACATAGATATTTTTCTGTTTGTACATAGACAAACAGACACCTAATGCAGCAAAGAGGATGCCAATGTAACTTTGAAACAGGAGATGACTGAAAAGTCAAAGTAATTAGCTCTATCAACATAACACGTGTATACATATAAAATAAAGACTGCAACTCCTGAAGTGTGTTGCTATTTTTTTTAAAGAAAAGAGGAGGCAGGGTACAATTACGATATTAGGTACAGTTCCTAACAGAGTAATATGAACTGCACAGTGAATTTTAACATTCCATTTTGTTGCATAAAATCAAGGAAGTATGCACTGCAACCAACTAGAAGTATAACAAAGCAAAATAGTTCCTTAAATATCATATGGTCAGGGTGAAGCTTCACTACCTTAAAGAGTCGGCGCATGCGAGTTTCAGCCTGAGCTTTTAAACATGGCTAAATATATCCATAAATGGATACATTTATGACCATCAGAAGTATTTAGTAATTACTGGAAGTTGCATGGTAATGATGAAAAAGTGTCATTTTTCAACATATAAACTGATACTCCACAGAATTTTCCTCACTCTTCTAGGCACAGCATTATGCAGTGAACAAGGTACAATTTGACAGGGAGCAGCTGATATTTTTAAACTTCTCCCAGAACTGTATGTACTGATCTTTGCTAGAGTAAAGCTATCAAACCAGCCAGAGAAATTCTTTATCAATGAAAAATGCATTTTATGTAAGGAGGACTGGAAGACTTGCACTCAATTAATTACTCACTTTATAGGAATTGATTCAACATGGTACAGTAAATCTGGTGAACAGTAAAATCAACATTTTCTACTATGCCTTTAGGATAAACATGGGTGACTCAAGAAGAAATAGCAAAACAATAAGCTGATATATTTAGTTTTTAGACAGGTCATGGGCCTGATCCAAATTCACTTATTACAGTCTAAATAAATAATAATTTCATTTAACAGAATAATTTTGTGAGACTTATGTCAGGATGAAGAACAATTCTATTATAAACAGATAGATGTTTAGTTTATAAAGCTACCTGTTCATCCAAACAAAATGCCTCCAGCTTCCTTGGCTGCTGAGTATACAGAATAGCCATGCAAATTCATCGATAGTATCAGTTTCATGCAGTTTCATTCACATGCATCATTCAACAGGCTCTCAGCCTGCCTGTGTTTTGTATTGTTGCACTCAGCATTACTAATAAAAAAAAAAATCAAAGGAAAGCTTACCTGTGCCAGAAGGACTACCTCTATGTCACTGATTTTGAAATAGAGCTATTATGTGCAGAGTTCACAGAAATACCTTGCCTAAAACACTCTGGAAACTTCAACTGTTAGCAGTTTAGCAACATAAACCATTTGGGCAAATTCAGCCAGGGCAGGTGGGACCTGTTTTGGTCTTGTTAATTTATTATTTTTCCTAGAAGTTCAAGTTTCATCTACATCCAGCAGAGAACTGGGAGTGTTTTTATCCCCTCTGTGCTTTGGAACAGGAACTTGAATTGTGTCTACCTCATACCCACAGGCAAAGCAACATCTGCTCATCTCAGCCAACATTAACCCAGATTTAGCCTGATTTATAAAACTCCTTAAAATCCCCACTTCAGTGTGTTGCGTCAGGATTTCTTTCAGGCTGTAGTCTTCCATTTCACTTGGATGAAGTATGCCATTTTCTAGAATAGCGAATGGCAGGCAAAATCCAGCTCTGTAATTGCTCTTTGCAGCCACCAAACACCTTCCCCCTCCAGTTCCGACAGCCGAGAGCAAAGGTCGGCCATTCCCGGTCTTCCAAGTCCCACAGCAGGTCACAGGCCACCACTCTGCTTCCCTTTGCCTCACCTGCGTTACTGCTGCAAACTGCAGTATTAATGAGCACATCGTCACCACCAGCAGATCTCAACTACCTGAAACAGCGACATTTCTGTGAAACTGGGGTACTGAGATAACGGAAATCAATACCACTAGCCCTGCAGAGCTGTGCGCATTCATGAGTGTTTTCTCACATTAGCGGTATTTGCTAATGTTTATAAATACAGTAACTCAGAACACACTAGTTGCCATTTGATTGTGCAAGTAGCACAGAACAACAAAGTTAAATCTGTGTATGTCGGTAACACAGAGTATCCTGGGCTCGGCACCTCCTAACAAACCACTTCCAGATGAGAAAAACTGCATGCACAACATTGCATCCATGCAACAAGCAGTTTTTGGTTTAGGACTTGAAAATAACAAGTGCATCAGTATTAGAAATACAGATTTTGTTTTCCACAGATCCCTTGATAAGAGACAACACTTCAGTTTTTAATACAAAAACAAGACATCCTTTAATCTAAAGCAAAGTCATCACAGTTTTGAGAAAATACAAGAACTGCACTTACATTTACATTTTGCTTAATGAAAGCTTCCAGATGAGGAGTTTTGAACTGCATCTTGTATGTAATACAAATATATCAGCTTTCCAACAAATTAGCAAGGAGAGAATCTTAGTATACAATACAAAATACTAAACAGTTGTGTCATAACAAACAACAAATTAAGGGACTTGAGTAATAGAGCCTCCCTCAGAATCTCTGACGTGATTAAATTCAAAGAACTCTGATACAAACTGAAGGTCAGATACAGTGAATCTGCTCAAGTGGCACATATTCTTGATTTTATTATACATGACCTTTGTCTTGGTGAAAGTTCATTAACACCGTACACATAGTACGCAAGCTTTGCCAGGAAAAGCACAGGCACATAAGGAAAATGAAAGTAGAGTAGAAATTTGCATGCACTCAAACCATAAATCTAAACTACCTTTGATGTTATCTAAACCTCCTTCCTGATCAATTTCAAATACTTCTAAATATTCCTTTCATTCCTCAACAACACAAATATTTAATTGGGAGATTACAAAAGACACAAGGAGTTATAGTTAAACACTGCAGCTATCAATATTGCAAGTGGCATGGTATTTCTTCCAAGACTGGAGCAACCTGCTCTTGTTTAGTGCTGCTGTATCGATGATGTGGTTAGTGTAATCACAAGTGTTCCTCAAGGACTCAGTTACGTATCTCACTATATGCATGGACAATCATTGAGGCATTCACTATAGGATTTTTAAGTAAGATATTTCGATTGTCAAATAAGAAACTCTTGCATCCAGTGATAAAACCTGCATACCATAATAAAGGACATGGAAAAACAGGCAGGAACAGTGACAAGAGAACTGGGACTAGAGAACAGCCGTGAAAACAGGAGCTCAAGTAGAAGACCTTTTGTTGAATAAATTCTAGAACAATTGTCCCCTCCAGCATATTAGAAAGTTCACATTTGTAGAAAACACTAGGACTGTAATACATGTGATCTTTGCTGGTGTGGTATTAACCTTCCCAATTTCAATCATTTTTTGTGCTGCTTTAGCATCCACCATACTATCAAAAGTCTACAATAATTTTTACCTTTTACTGATACAGTTAAAACTAGTGGCCAAAGGCAATTTGGAAGTCCTGGTATAAAACTCCTGAAACTTGCAGCCTGTATCTGAGAGCTGCATGGCTTACAGTTATAGGAACCCATTTTCACTTGGGTGCTTCAAATACATACCTTAGTTACAAGTAGGGCAACTACTATCCACATTTACAATCACATGCATTTGTAATGAAGAATTTTATTCACTTTGAGCATTAACATGTTTTCCTCGGCTCAAGAACACTCCCAAGCCTGCCCATTGTAACTCAAAGTAATGTTAACATAAATGAAGTAACCCCATCAAATCATCTTATTATCCGAGTTTAAAGGCATCGGTTTTGTTTGTTTTGTTTTTAAATAAAAATTAAACATTTAAAGGTACTGTTTAGAAAGCAAACATCTAATTTTTCTATTTTAGAGGTGGCAATGTCTGTGTTTCAAGTAATAGGTGATTACAGAGCTAGCTTCAAGTTGATCAGCAAGGTTCCAGGAGTTCACACGTGGGTCAGGCTAGATTAAGGTGACTTGGTGGAAGAAGTGGAAGAAGCCACTTCACTTGTGTAAATACTATTGTGTTTACTGTTTAGAAAGCATAAACACCATAATGTTTACACTGGCCCCAAAAGCATTTGACTGATCCCTGAACTGAAACCATGTATGTTCTTCTTTCAACAAGTTCAATCCATTCAATATACTATTTCACATATTATGACCTTCTCTGTTGTCTCCAGTGATACCACCCACATCAGCCCTACGGATGGATCATTTGGTACTCTCCAAAAAGCAGTTCATTGTACTGAAACCCACATCCCATGCCGACTAGTTGCTTGGCTTCCCTGCACACACGTGTGCCAGACCCTCCTTCCCAAAGCGCCTCCGCAGGGCCCAGCCAATGCACCCCTCGTGCTCTGCCCGTTCTGCATCACCACCTCACCTCTCTGACCTCGTCCCTACATCCACTGGCCTCACCCATGGAAACGTCTCCGTTCACAGCATTTCAGTGCATCTACCTGTTAATCCACCAGGCAAATGCACTCTTCTGGAAGGCCAGAATAAATGCTTTGCAATTAGGAGATGAACAAAATGGCAGTGTGTGGCAAGAACATCTACGCAGAGGTACTAACCAGACAGAAGAACTGCGCTGAGAACTCAGAACACACCTGGCCACAGGCAAAAGGAAAAAAAGCTGCAACAATTAACATGAAGGCAAAACCAAACTTTGGAGAGGGAAGCTGGTGCCTCACAGGGTGCCAGCAAGAACGAGGAGACAACCTGGGCTGAGCCAACAAACACAGCCCCCACAGCATGGGGTGCCAAACCCAGAAACACTGCTGAACCCACAAACCACAGCAAGGTGCATACCACCTCAGACCAAAGCATCACAGCAGCTTCACCACTCAAATGCACGTTAGACGGAAAACGTCTGTCATTAACGTACAGAACATTTGATGAGAAATTAGGAAACAGCTGGTGATAAAACCCATTTGATTACCAGTCACTGCTGTGAAAAGTATTTTTTTTAACCTAAATTTGCTTTTACTGTCACATTTCACTAAAGCAAACCTCACTAAAATATAAATGGAAAGGCTACACTAACAGAAGCACGTTAATTCAGGCACTCTATCCTGAAGTCATTCTTTTGTGCCTTGGTTGACATTACATATCAAGTTTACAACAGCAAAAGGAAGTGAGTTGAAAAACACACCAGCAAATGATACTTAATCTCCTCCTTTTTCTGGCTAGGTTTATGCACACACAGCTTTTGCTAACACAGAACTAAAATTATGAATAAAAATGGCATTATTTTATACCAAATTCCTGCATAAACATTCTGTATATTTATATTTTGGTTAGGAAAGAAATGCTGAAATTCCTACTGAAGAAACTGCATCAGTACGAACTTTGGCTATAACGCAGCCACACGCATGCTTGGTAGTCAAGATTTGCTGACGGGAATCTCATTTGACAGAAAAGCTTTCTGGGTGCTCCAGTACTTTACAAATAAGATTTACAACTTGCGGTTATGCTTTAATTATTCCTCTTTTTTTTATTAAATTATAGTACTGATAGTTAATTACTAAACAGAAAAATTAACCAGAAGCAAAAATCACAATCCCAAACTTTCAAAAAACAACGAGTTATAGCCTTATCTATTAAAAAAACTATGAAATGACAAAGGATTATAAAACTATTAATCTGGAATGAAATCTGCCTTCTGTTTTCAGACATCTCACATTATTCTCATTAACCTTTTAAGCTCTCTCTATAACCAAAAGGACTAGAAATTTGTTTCAAAACTAATCAGATCCTCACATAAGTTCTCAACCCCATGAATCACAGGTCAGGGAGCATCTTCAATTATTATGGAAAGCTCAGGCAGAGTATGAGAACTGATAGTAGTGTTAAAGTCACTGACTCACCATCTTCTGGTCTCCCCCTAAACTACAACTTAAGTATTACATTTCTGAAAGGGATAGTGCTATTACAGTCCAGTAGTTGCAACTTCACTCTGATCCTCCTTATTTACAGCAAGGAAGCAGAAGTAACCAGAAACATTAAAACGCAGCAAGTAGCATGGCTTTACACTACACCTACCTGCTTCCAGCCCAGCAAGTGTCTTTACCCATCTCATATCCAAAATTATTTTACTCTTAGCCAGTTACAACTTCACAGATTACATACGTGCCCCGTTTTTTCTGAGTTTGCTGGATCTTGCATTTCAACTACTACAATCAAAGCACGCTCACCTTACCTGTTTAATCTGTTAATAATGCTACTGATGTTTTCACAACATCTTGCAAGGCTGTCAGTTCTTTTCCCAAGCCTCTATTTCCTCCAGATTTGGTGCTGTTTAAGAGGTAGGACACACCTTACGCATTGTTCTTTGCTAAGGAATTTATCCCTCCATGCTACCTATAACTTAAGAAAATGTATCTTTTTCTTAAGCCAATGGGAACATCACTAAACATTTTTCTCTTCCCTAAGTGAGAAAATA
This sequence comes from Stictonetta naevosa, assembly GCA_011074415.1. Classification (NCBI taxonomy): domain Eukaryota; kingdom Metazoa; phylum Chordata; class Aves; order Anseriformes; family Anatidae; genus Stictonetta; species Stictonetta naevosa. Next base: position 2,160,713 of record CM021705.1, read on the forward strand.
GCATTTAGTTAGCACCTAAGTTCAAAAGCAAAATTATGAACAAAGCTATCAGTGAACAAGCCTACGAGGCAAAAGAGGACGGAGCTCTTGGCACGGCCAACGTGGCACTCGCCAGGATAGCCCTGCCCTCGCCCTCCAGCGTGCCCTGCTCTCTGCTGGGCTCCAAGCAGGAGCCTCAGGTCACTGCAAATACTGGAAATCCAGCCCAGAGCCACAGGCTGACACTAACTAATGAACTTAGTTTTAAGGTCACCCCAGAAGTTAATCATGTGAAGATCATTAAGGGTAACAATACAAATGCATATTCTTCTCCTCAGCAATTCAGTTTACATCCACAGGTGTTTTAGACAGTAGCTGACTGCAGTCACTAAATAGCATGGGAGCATATTGTGTTAGCAGACTATTTTTAAGTTTTCATTAATAATCAGAGGGCAACATGGCCCTGCTAATTCCTCGTTCAACTCTACATGGTTCAAAAGATTATTAGAAGATTAGACTGATCAGCTACTACACTACAAGCAAGCCAGGATTTTCTGTCATGGAAAATTCATAGGTTATTTTTGTTTTGCTTTTTTCATTGGTCAAGCTAGAGAGAAAAGGACGGTCTTCTACAATACATGGCAAAAGCGACTGGCAGCATGTCAAAACCTTCCAGTCTCTGCAGAGCCCACGGTAAATGCTGCCCATTGGTGAGCTCATGGCCTTAAGGAGGCACGCATGCTGAAATGCGGAACATAAAAGCAGCCCAGTAGTAAGGCGGGGTGAACACTTTTGTCTGTACAACTAGAAGAATATCTGGAGCACACAAAGTTCATTTGCTAGTACTGTTGTTCTTAATTAGGCCAGAAGAAAACGTACAGTTGTAGCTGCCAACTGTCATTTTAAATCATGTTTGGAAGAGAAAAAAAGATATTTCTCTACAAATGTTGTATAACTAAATTATTCAAAACCTCAGCCATGGGATTCATATGGTTCAGAGACAGCTTCAGAGAAGATACCATTTGGCCAGGTAAGTTTGAGTATATCCTGTAAGACTAGCATGTCTCCTGCATTTGTACAAATCTAAGACAACTCTCTGGAGCTATAAGTACGTTACAAGGATTCAAAATATAAAACTGAAAAAATACACTAAGTGAGCAGAAGGGTTGCTATCGATCCATCGGTACCGCTTGATGCTAAGAAGGGTAACAGCCTGATGCAGTTGCAGTAAGACAACAGAATGCAGCCTTTCCTTCCTGTTCACAACAAACCTTAAGATAAATGTTTAGCCCTAAATATCAATTTACTTCTGCATAGATTATTGACGTGCTACACCATTATCTGGAAAAAAAGTAAAATAAAATTTACAGAAATCAGGTTCAGAATATAGTTCAGCTTTAGGTTAGGCTTTAAAATTTATTTCAGAAGCCCTAGTTACATAGCTAAGACTTTTCAGTAGCCAAACAGTTCTTATTCTAAGCCAGAGGGGAAAACAAAACAAAACAAAAAAAAACCTTTGAAGATATAATATTATATTAGTGAGTACTAATTATTTGAATAGCTTATGGATTTGACATCATGTCAGATCTTGACTTCAAGGCTAGCTAGCTCTTCTAAAGATAAGTTATTGCTTACTCAGGCATTCCAGCTTTCCTGCAGAATCCATTAGCAAAAGCCTGCCATCTGAGTCTTGTGGGAATCCAAACTAGCTCATGAAAATGATTTCTTGTGATCTCCAAGTCTATTAATCCTTTACTTATTTTGTTATGTTCAAGGGTTTCCTCAACTGTAGATTTACTTCCTAAAACACTATTTCGTCAACGCAACCAAGGAACCAGTGTTACCAGGAAAAATGAGCAAAAAGCTTCTGGGGGGTTGGAGGAAAGACTGATACAAATCAGCCTCTCCTCAGCTCTTATCAGTCATACCATGCTGATTCAGATTAGTTTTAACACTTGTACCATCTGAGCATGCTTTTTAGCTATGTAACCACTACGTTCCAGCAAGCTTTATACCACATAAAGGAGCCATCAGAAGTGTTTCCCCACTGAAGTTGATAACATGTCACTTGCAGGTAATGTTAGGCACTTGCAAGTGATCTTGCAGCCTTGTTTCACTTAGGTGGCATTGTAAGAACACAAACCAGACAGGACTTTAGCACAGCTTAATAATATATTCTAATTTAAACGCTAACGCTTTATCTTGTTCTAGAAACATTTCATCTAATTTTATAATAACCATGACAGTCAGCCTGAAACGTACAGTGTGACCAAACCGTGAGAGGCAACTAAGACTCTGCCAGGCTCAATTTTAATAGAATGGTTAGAAAGAAGAGTCAAAGTAATTCCCACATAAAATAATTCCCACTGCAATGGCATTTCCACTTGTACATTTTGGATAATGTTGGTGAAACTGCATTTTACTTTATCCAAAACATTAGCGTTCTCAACACTGTAACTTATAGAGGATACGTATTTTCCACGTACATTCAGTGATACATATCTGCAGACACACAGCAATAACAGGATAATGAAATTCATTCGAAAGGTTGAAGATATATAGATAGCAATGATTAAGATGAGCAAGATAGAAGCTTTTTGAAGGATTGTCCAACAGGCCTTGAATTAGTGAAGTAGTTATCTGTAGATACAATTCCAAGCAAATGATAACTCTTTTAAACCAATGAAATCACTGATAAGGCTTAAATTTATTCACGTGTTATAACATTTTGCTAGTTTGGGATGTAAAAAATATTCTGGCCCACAAAATTGAATAGCTGATATACATGATGACAAGCCAGGCAAAATGAAAGTTTATTTTCAGTTATGAATGATTTTCTCACTTACTACATCATGGTACCAAAGGGGAAAATAAAAGAGAAGATGTGGGATCAGAGCCAAGTCCTGATGCCTGCTATATAATGGCAAAACTCCCAGCAGTTTCAGATATATCTTGGTTCCATACATCAAGCTTGAAGGGACTAGAAACGTTGCAGAAGCAACATACTCAGGTCAATGGGAAGAGAGGATTTCGTACTATTTTCTATTGACCTACCTTTCGGTTAGGAAAGAACAGACTCACATTTGCCTTTGTCACAAGGGGATAAACTCACACATAAAGAAATAGCAGGACACGTAGGGAAAATATGGAAGAAAGGAAGATGTGAAGCTAGAAGAAAGGCTTTATGAACGAGCAAGACGAAAGCATTCTAAAATATAAAAATTCTGGAACATAAAAACCTACGAGGAAACATCTCATTAGACAAGGAACAGCTAGTTCCTGAAGCTCACGTAAATCCTTTAAATTGGCATTCAGGTAGATATAATCTTGTTGATAACATATGGCCTAATATTGCAGCTCTACTGCACATCAGTGCTTTTAATAGCCCATTCTGAAACTTACCAATGATTATTAACAAGATTGAAGGGCAAATAAACTTTAAGTGAATTAAGCTGTGCAATACCAGATCCAGCACCAAATTTTTTTCCTAGTACCTATTATTATTAGCAAAACATCTGCTAGAGTACCCTGTAAGTGGGTTGATAATCCTTTTCCCATCAAAAGGGCACACGTACAAGCACACGACCTGCTTTATGCATAATTTATTGCTGAGGCTTAGCAATACCAGCCTCACTGATAAGCAATTGTGACGTACTACCTTTATTCTCCTCAGAAACCTGTATGTAATAGCTGTAACTAAGCACAGGCATATGCAAAAAAATCCAGAAATTCATCAAGTAATTTATATTTAGAAGTACTGAAAAAGATAGTAAGGTACAGAAGGTCATGACTGCACTTGGTATGAATCAAAGCTGAAGTCACGTAATCAATTTATCACAAAACAATACACCAGATAACAGAAGTCACCCTTACTGTTTCATTTTACAGCCCTTCTTCAGTTGTGTAGCTACAGAGATGCTTAAATATCCCTTATTTAAGAGTTTTGATGTGACTGTCATGCAGAACTGGTTCCATTAGTAATCTAGATCTCTTGGTTAATGTTCAACTTGATCTGACTAATACCAGTTTTGATTTTGTGTTAATATCCCTTTGCATACCACAATGTGATCACTGGTCAGCTGTTTGCCCAGTGAATGCCAAGAAAGCAAGAAACAAGCAGCAAAAAGATCGTAGAACCATAGAATAACCTGAGCTGGACAGGACCCACAAGGATCATCGAGTCCAACTCCTATGTATGCAGGCAACTCATTTTTATTAGTAGAAGTTGTGCACAAGGAAAAAAAACAACACAGCAGTCATTGGTGCCACGTAATAACACCAGATTCCTAAAGATTATATCATTCATCTAACACGCTCTCCAAATTACTCAAATGTTTAATTTTGCTTCATGAATAGTCTTCAGCGCTTAAGGAGGTTTATTTGCATTAAAAAATGCTTGCAGGACTAAGACCTATCTAGATTAGTCCTAACCAGCATTTACTATCGCAGTTTTTCACCATTCTCATATTTGCTTCATTCTTACCTTTACATTTTATTTTAAATCTTCAAAGCTATGTTCAGGACCAGGCATAATTTCAACCTGTGCCCTTTCGCTCTAGACAAGTTGACTAAGCAACACAGGCACAGATTAAGAACAGAACTTGCCGGAATACACTTTATGGTGTGCATGAACAACGCAGTGTGTTCAAAGGTCAGCCAGCTACTAGGACAACCATTTCCATGGCTTTATATGGAAAACTGACTTCAAGTAATCATACAATCTGGTGTGATTACAGCAGCCACACAAGTGATAAGCCCTAAGCACACCTTGATATTACATGAAACTCCTTAGGTGTTCAAGAGGGGCTCAGTGCACCATCTTGGCTACAACTCCTCTGACCATCAAACCTGCCTGTGCAACGTTCACGTCTCACAGTTCATGAAGGCATCAAGGAGTGTGTGTGTGCATTTAAATGCCCCAATATAATCGCTTTTATCTAGCTGCAGGAGACAGACAAGATTTAACTGGGGTCCCTATAGTGACACAGGGGAACATCTCACACACACCCACAGAGCGGATGAGCCCCAACACAAACAGTACTTCTATCTCAGAATTAAATAACTGAGGGAATAAGACAATGAACACACACTTACGTTCTGCTCGTCCAAGGCAAAGTCAGTGTTTTTTAGTGTCTCAGACTAAGTACATTGATCTGCAGAGGTACATGGTAAAGAAGCAATGAAAGCCAAAAAAGATAGCGACCTGGGTCTGGAAGTATCACACAACTATTAAGTGATAGGACTACCCAAGGGCAAGGGAGAAGTCAGATTTGGCATAGCTCTTGTTAACGCCCCATACACTGGATTTGATACTTAGCTCTACCTACCTGCACCAATTTCCCTGAGTTCTGCAAGCTTTGAGCTCTGCACACCCAAGACTCATTGGTAAAGAAAATACAAAATGGCCTAAAGGCACACGATTTTCATTAGCAGCAAGTCAGTCTCTCCAGCTGGAAAACACACCTCCGTCTCCTATCTACCTCCTCCCCCTCCATCTCCTGGGGGTAGATGACATTACAGATGACATTAAAAAAATGGGATAAGGAAGAAGCAAGGAGATGAATTAAGAGTTTGTTGAGCTGCTTACTGTGTGCTCAAGAAAAGTAAGCAGCAAAACTGGGTGCATCTTTTGAGGGTTTGAGGAGTGCCAGGCTTTCCAAGCACAAAATATTTCACATGGAACATCCAGAAGACTTCTTACCTCCCCAGGGCAAAGTAAGGTTATTATGGGCACTAAAGAGTCTTCTAATACCCAGTCAGCAGGAAGAACTTAACAATATTGCCCAGAATGTAGTGGATGGGGCTTCAAAACCAGGAACAAACAGAAGCTTCTAACCTCACACCCAGTGAAGGACAGAGAACAGAGATTTCTCTTTAGGGAAGTGCTATGAGTAGTTATTACAGCTGGAGGAAAAAAAATAGAAGCCTGAGTTTGTAATTTGTTAAATGCTTGAAGAAACTGCGCTTTGAAATCCAATAGCATTCTACCTATGACCAATGACATAATTCCTAAAATACCTATATTAATATCATCTCAGTGATGAGTTAGGAGACTTACATGCAAAAGTATTTTTGTTTTTTTCCAATTCAGCACTGCGCAAATCCCACTTATGTTGTATAAATGAGGAAATAACATCATATAATACAATAACTTAATCCTATTTCTTCAGATTGAAAGCTAAAGAATAATACATCCTGTTCAGACTCCTCTACCATCCCAGCAGGTACCTTGCCATCTCTCCTAAACTGACTAAGGATTATGTCTCTGGGATTTTAACTCATCAAATTAGCGAGCAGTGCAAGTCACACCTTTCTTAGCCAAGAAGGCTTTCTTCCAAGCCTGTCTCAGGCTTGGACGTTTGCATTCAGAATGGTGCTTTAAGTTGTCTTAAGAAGTTTTTCTTAATCTGAATCACACAGAAAATTCTCTGTTCAAAATAAAACCCAGACATACCTGGTTTTCCTGGTGCATCAAAGTATTACTGAAAGCACGGAAAGCTGTATGGATTTCGCTTTCTCTCTAGGAATTACTCTTAAAGGGCAATAAAGTCAGGTAGCAGGAAACATTATTATTAGAAAAACAACAAAGATAAAACCCAGTTATGTCTTACAGCTTCTTGAAGTCCCCCAGCCCCTTCCTATGTCAGCAACCTCTAGAAGACCAACACAGCTTATTATTTTTAATTAAAGAGCCTATGTGCGTTTATCAGGACAAGACCAGCCGCCTGTTAAAGAAGCTGGCCAGCAACAGTTCCCCGCAGCCCCGAGGCGCAGCAGCCCTGAGAGGCTCCCTGAGGGGCTCCCCGCTCCCTACCTGAGCCGCCGCCGCCCGCTCTGCCGCCACGCCCCGCGGGGCACGCACCACCTGCTGCCGGCGGGCGAGGCGGGGCCAATCATGAGGGCGGGGAGAGCGGACGGGCAGCTCCCACGGCCAATGGCAGGGCGTGAAGGGAGTAGGGGCGGGACCGCCCGGCGGCGGGCGGTCAGGGCGCCGAGGGCGCCTGAGGGCGCTTGAGGGCGCTTGAGGGCGCTTGAGGGGAGTGGGGCTCCGTGCGGTGGGGCCGGACCTCAGGGGGCGGGGAGCGGCCGTGGTGGCGCCCTCGGTGCACGGCGCGAAGCGGCTGAAGGCGGAGCGCCGCCGGGGGGCGCGGGCGAGCAGGCGGCTGGCAGCGGAGGCGGGTGGAAGCGGGAGGCATGGCGGAGCAGGGCCTGGAGATGGCCTCCATGATCCCCGCGCTGCGGGAGCTCGGCAGGTAGGCCGCGGGGGGCCCGGCCCCTGCCCCGACTGGTGGCCCGGGGGAGCGGGGAACGGGGCCTGGCCCGGCCCGGCCCGGCCCGGCCTCTCGTCCCCGCCACTGCCCCGAGTGGTATCTCCCTCACCGGGTTTACTTTCTGTCCTGTGCTTTCCGCGGGATGGATGCGAGCTGCACTTAGTCAGAGTGTGTCCTGATTAAGTGTCATCTGCTGCTGCCCGAAAGAGTTGGAAGCAAGGCTTTAGATGGCGTCTTTTAGGCACACGCTCCTGAAGATCCCTTGTGATGATGGCAACCACTGGAACTGCCTTCTTTGCTTCGGTTCTACCCCCTTTGTATTTTAAAGTTTTTTGTGGTCCTTGAATTTCTTTCACTCCCTTTAATATTGCCACTTAAAAGGCTTCATAATCCCGAAAGAGCAGCACTAGTAGCGTTCTGCTGGTGACAACTTGGAGGGGAGGGAGAGAAGGTTGTGGCAGTGCTGAAAGCTTGGAGCTTGGGTTCCTTGCTCCGTGAGGTAATGTCATAAGCAAAGCCCTTCTCTTGTGCTGCGTAGGTAGAGTACATACAAAATAACCCTTTGCATCATTGTTGTTCAGCTTGTAGGGAAGATAGATAGCTTAAAGAGCTAGACGGACATCTGAGTTTTATCACAAGCATGCTAGGAATCTATTTCGTATGGCCTCTGCTGAAGCCATCCACAGAGTGTTTGGCGTGTTCCTACCCTTGCTGCAATCTTCATTGTATAAGGTGAAATGAACCTACTTACCTCTGAGACTTCAGCATACTATGGTCATTTGCTGCATGTTCTTACAGATCAAAACCTGCTGCTCTCCAGCTCAGCTGAAAGAAGCTGCACAGGGACAAAGATTAAACCAGTATAGGAGCCTTTCATGACTGGGGCATGTATGTGCTCCATCCGTACAGAGAGAGAGAAGTGTTTGTCTCTAGAGTTCTAACGGCAGCATCAAGACCACAGCTTGTTCTGTGGTTGTCAATTAGTTCACAAAGAGCTACAGTTGAATATTGAAAATTTGACCAAAAAAAGTTACCTGACATGGTAATCACCTCAGCTGTTGCTGTTGATACCTCTTACCTTGCATACTGGTAGCTAATCAGCTGAATAATTTTGTTAATTCCCAAAGTGAAACGGGTACTCAATTTTATTTTTCTGCCCCAAACCTTTGGGCAGAAAAATTTTTAAAAACTGTTTTGCTTTGTGGTGGTGGGTATAATAGGTCAGAAGTGTATTTAATGTATATCAAACATAGTTGCATAATAAAATTAAACAATGTTCAGCATTTCATACAGCTTTGTGTGTATGAAAAATAAGAGGAGAGAAGAATATATAACATGCTGGTCACTAAAACAAGAAAACCATCTGCATTTATTTTTGAAAACTTCTGAAAGAAAAAATTACCTGTTTCTGTGTTTAACACTGTTATTGAGATCGACTTAAGTTATTTAATGTTTTAAAATAGATAACATAATGTACTTTTAATTTTAGTGCTAGTCCAGAAGATTACAATACAGTTGTTCAGAAACCAAGACAAATACTCTGCCAGTTCATTGACAGAATTCTCACAGATGTAGATGTGGGTAAGTATTACATCCCTGTCTTTCAAATTGATAAATTTTAAATGTGATTTTACAGTTTAAGTAATCCCCCTTCTCTCAAGGCTACATCTCACTTCAACAAATGTTAGTAGTTGAAGTATTTGCTTTTGTGATATGAAGTGACTTCAGACAAATGTGTAATTGCCAAAAAAAAAAAGAAAAGACAGCCTGTTCTTAAGTGTTGTTTTTAAATATGAGTATTGTATTTTATCCTTACCATGTGACTTTTCTGGTTAATTGCTGTCTAAATCTACGATAGTTTCCTTCTTGGGCTCTTTAAGTAACCTTGTGGAATTTGGATAAATGTGATGTGATTCAGATACTTGCTTCAAGGGCGCTGTATAGCAGCACTAGGTATCTCTAATATTTTGTTAAACTTGATTCTGTAAGCTGAAGTTGAAACTTAAAAACTTTGATTTCTTGCAGCTTTAGAACAATTCTCAGCGTTTTTTTTCTACAGAGATCATAAATCTAGGAAAACATGATTACAAATTAAACGGTTAACTATTTGCTATCTTTCACAAATCAAAGAGCTGGATATAGTACTAACTAAATGAATGGAAGTAGTGCTAACGAATAATACTTACTCTAAGCAATTTATATTTTACTTCATACAGTTTGGTGTTACGTACACGATTTACAATAACCACAATTTTTTTTTTCATGGACTAATACGGTACATTTCAGATTGATAACTATACAGCTTTGATACTGTATCATAATATTTTATATAATAATTTTCTTCATCTCCTGTTTTAGGTATGAACAAAATTCATGAAATTGGTTTATTGTAATACTAATTCAGAAATATCTTTTTTTTTTTTTTTTTAAAGTTGCTTTGGAACTCATTAAGAAATCAGATTCACAGCCAAGTTCTGTAATGCTGCTAGATTTTATTCAACATATCATGAAATCTTCCCCACTTATGTTTGTAAATGTGGGTGGAAATCAGGAGGAAACTGAATGCAGTTCTGTTGGTGAGTTTGAAAGTGTTTATATTCAGGTTTGGTATTTACAGGATTTAAATTTTCTGCTTATGTATTCATACAAAAGAAAATAGGGAAAAGAGAAATTGGTAAGTTTGCCATCACCTATGAATCTTATGATAGACTTCTATTAAGTGAATTGATTTGAATGTGTGATAACGGTAATTTATGAGAACAGAGTTTGGTCTTATTCAGTACTTTCACTTAGTAATTGTGATACTGGCCAGCTAATGTTGATAAGGTATCCTATAAAAATAGTTATTGCCTGAGGGGTTTTTTGAGGTGGAAAAAAATGTCTGGAACTACCCGTTCTAAAATCAGTCTTCTCTTCCTGCCCACAATCCCTTCCTGGTTTTCAATAAGATCTCCTGATGAAATATCCCTGCAAAAGCTTTCTGTTTACTAAGCTTACACATTTTTCTCAATGAAATTTTTTATTCTTTTATTCTTTTTTTTTTTTTTTTTTTACTAATGAGTAATTTGCTCTCAAGGATGTACTTTTTAGTAGGAGGCTTTGCTTTTTGTCTTAATAGTTTTCTGAGTGCTGTTTCTTTTTGTTGTCCTAGAATTTAGTAACTGGATCATAACGAGGCTTCTCCGAATTGCCGCAACTCCAAACTGCAACACATTGCACAAGAACATCTGTGATGTCATTTGCTCCTTACTTTTTCTGTTTAAAATGAGGGGTTGCTCCATCTTTGAAATACTGACAAAAGACTTGCTACAGCTTTTCCAAGATTTAATCTTCCTGCATGAAAGAGATGCACAAAAGCATCTCTGGGGAGATGTGCTGGTATGGCCGGTGACTGTAAAGAGATTTTCAAGCAATACAAGTGACAGTGTGGGATATTTAAGATTGGCACCATTACAGCTGATGGGTATGCCTAACGTAGAATGTTTGGAAGTTATCTTATTGTCTATCCTGATGCATATTGTTGCAGATGTGTTTTTTGTAAGACAAGATACTATTCTCTGGGGGATAGGTTGCTCCCTGTTGGAGTATGGTAGTCCAAAAGTTAAAGCTTTGTCAGTGAAGTTTTTAATAAAATTAATCAGTTTGGGAGGACCTCCAGAACAGCTGGCCAGTGTTTTCTTCACAGTCCTTTTTGGAATTCTACAATCAGCACCTGAAATGGATACTGAAGAATCAGAACTTCTTGGAGAACCTCTCTTACTGTTGGTGAGGACACTGTTACCTTTTGAAGCAGATTCTTACAAAAATATTGAACCTGTCTACTTGAATATGCTACTAGAGAAGCTCTGTGCATTGTTTGAAGGAGATGTATTTAGGTGTCTTCACTCTGAAAAGCTGAAAGCTGCTTTTTGCCATATACTGCAATATTTTCTGGAGTTTGTTCCACCTGGCTATGAATCTGCCTTGCAAGTGCGAAAAGCCTATATCAATACCATATGCAGTATTTTTGTGAATGTGCTTGGAACTCAGGAAGAACAAGAGGTAGGTTGATTTTAAAAACTGTTCATCGTGCGAATAGATAATGTACATAACCCTCTATCTGTGCAAAGAAGAAAATCCAAGAAATATTATTTTAGTTGGATAATTTGATCGGTATTCCTCTTTGTTACTCAGCTGTTTCATGTATTTTTATAGGTTAGAATTCTTTAATTTTACATAGCTGGACCCTATCTTTTTGAAATATATTAAGCTATTGAGAGGCTATGCAGGCACAAGTATCTATTTACAACTGTATTATACAATGGGGCTAAGGCACAGAATAGGGTTGAACAAGGGTAGCTTAACAAGTAATTTCCCTTCGTCATCTGAGTTGCTTTTCCTTTCTAATTCTATGCATTGTCATACTTTTTAGAGACAGGGAGACAGAAAAGTTTAATTTAAAATAATGAGATGTGGGTCTGCTGGGTGTTCTGTCTTACCCCATGCACCCACATGCATATTGTATTTGTTGTCTTTTAATCTCATGTCTTCAGTAGCCACGTACTATGGCAAGAGCAGGGAAACAGCTGAACAAGCTGCATTCTCTCTGATGGGAACACAGGAAACTTCATTCATCATGTAATTAAGATTCTTGTACAGAAAGGTTTTTAAGACTTTGACGTTACCGTAATGTTTCAAAATTTTCTGTTTGATGTCAGAAATAATAATATCATGTCTTTGGGAAGTAAGGCATAACACAAATCATTGTACTTCTGTTGTTTGTACATTCCAGTATCTGGTTAGTCTACTTTATACAGCATTAAAAACAGGAACAAAAGAAATATTGCAGGAACTTCATCAGAACCAGCTGGATACTTCTGATACTGATGGGTGGAGCAGCAGCAGTGATGAAGTTCCACAGAAAAGACAACGGCTAAGCCTATCTACACAGCGTCCAAAGAAATCACCTACACCAGTAATGTATGACACTTACTCAGTAACCAGTTGATAGTAATTTAGGTAGGGAATAATAAGAATTGCCTTTTTTTTTATTTTCAGGCAGTTTTTTTGTAACAGTCACATTGGAAGATGTTTGGAAAAGGTCTGAATGATCTTTTGAAAGATCTGAATCTACAGATAACTTTTAAGCTGAAGTTCAGTTAAAGAGACTGTATTTTTATTTTTATTGTGTTTAGTGTGAATTATTTTATTTTAATTTTACACATTGAAAACAGAAACACTGAGAGAATATATAAGGAGTGGTAGAATCTTGTACATAGCTGTACTGTTGACCTGGACTTGTTCAAAACAAATCAAGTTAAATCAGGTTGTTTGGGGGTCACCAAACCCAGTTATATTGGCCTCTCGTGTTTTGCTTTAGCTCTCTGATTATCTTGCACTTGTTTCAGCATACTGATCTCTTTCTTGTATTTGGGCACTCAAAACTGGCTTCAGCATGCTGTCTGTACTCCAGATGTGGTGCCTCCAGATGTTGGGATTGGCCTTTGCTCTTGATAATACAGCCCAGTATGTAGTTTACCATCTTGGCAACAAGGACACGCTGGTCTCTTCTATTAAACTTCCCACTGGTCCACTATGTCATTTTCTACAAAGCTGCTTGCTGTCTCTTTTGCTGTCTTCTCCCCTATGTGGCTAGAAAGAAATGGGTTTAGGGAAGAATTTCCCAGGGACTGAGGTTAGGCTGGCAGGGCTATAGTTGGGTGTGACATTTGCCTTTTTATAGTCATCAGGGAACACCCTGGTTGTCATGACGTTCTAAGGATGGTAAACTAATACCTTTATAACCTTTCAGATAAGTCTGATTTGCCTCATGTTTGATTTTAGAAATAATATCCTGTTCTCCCAAAATGCTCATTTAAGCTAAAGTTTCATTTGTTATTTTCCTAATCCTCCAGTCCTGTATCTAACATGGATTAGATCTATTTTTGCTGTTATGTTTTCTCTCTTCTGGTGGTGGTGGGGGGGCAGGTGGGAACCACTGAAAACACACCCATATGTTTGAAAATAATTAATATGGTCAAATTACAGACTTAACCCAGTAAACATGAACTTGAAGAGCACACTGTGGAATGCCATCACAAAGAAAGCTGCATCCTTAATACTTATCCTCGAGAAAAAAATTGTGACAGCGGATATCCTTCAGGCTTTAGAAGGAATTACTGTAATTCTCCGACTAGCTGTTTTGTGCATAGTTCACTGTTCTCCCCCAACAAATCCTACCAGGTAAAGGTACCAAGGTGAAACTGAGACCAATAGTTTCTTGTAACTGTTATGATCTGTGTGGACTAGTTTAATATTTGCCCCGTGTCTCAGGACAAGTGTTGGATAAGTCCTGTGTATTTTGAAGAGGTACGATTATATATCACCTTTGCTTAAAAGCATTACAGTAGTAAATGTTTATAGTCTGTTCCATTGATCATATGATTTCTATTTTTAACAGTATAGATCATAAAGTAATTCATCCGTGTAACACTGACACATGCAAGAATACTCCAAGCTCCTCAGATTCTCTGGAGAATATACAGTTCATATGGATTTCCTCTGATTTTATCACAAGAGTAGTGAGAGTCTGTAGGAGCCTGTTAGAGGCTGCTACACAAATTATTAACCTAGAACAAGTGATTGACAGAATAGTGAAAATCTTTGATGCTTTGCTGTATGCACAAGGTAAGAAATTGTTTAAAATAGCATATTTTTTGTTGATTCTGTAAACTAAGAATGCATCTGACTAAATTGGTTTGTTGTACTGAAATTACACATCTTGTGTTAAAACTCTGTACAAAAATGGTTAAATTAAAAAAAAAATCTCTGTTTAGAGAGCTTTCTTTGTATTCCTTTTGAATGTGATTTACAAGTCTTTGAAATGAATTTTCAGCTAGTTTCCTTCTTAAAATGCACAGAGGCAGCATGCCTTAATACCTCTGTTTCACTTAAAGACTTCATAGCTTCTGACCATTTTCATCAGAACTTGGCATGCTGAAAGTGTACCTGAACTACAAAGACCCTGTGTGGGTGGGTTGGTTGGTTTGGTTATTTTTTAAAGCAGCTAGTAAGATGGGGAACAGAGAGTCTTCTAAGAATGACGTATTGTGAGTTCAGCTTAGTAGCCATCCCAGAATCCGCCTGAGTTTTCATTCAAATCCAGAGATGGCAGAGTTGTATTCATTCCGCTCACATATTACCTGCTGCCACTTCATAAAATGTTTAGATTATTTTCATATAAGGCTGCATTATATTATATGTATAAAATGTAGGGTATCATCCTGTATTGATACCACTGCATTATATTATACGTATAAAATGTAGGTATCAACCTGTATTGATACCATTCTTTGTTGATAGAAAAAAAAAATCTGTACTAAATTAACATAATGTGTGTCTATACAGAGCTTGCATAAAAACAGATGTCATGTGATGGATTTTTTTTCTAGTAAAAATTCCACTGAGTGATCAGATTCTTGACAATTTATGTGGAATGCTGTCTCTGCCCTGGATTTGCAGCCATCCTGATGATTCTTTTAAAACATCTGCTTTTGGGATTGATCCTCTAGCTTTGAGTCAGAAAACTGCACAGAGTTTCTGTAAGTATATTAAAGTGTATAAAACCTAGTATCTCTCAGGAAACTATTTTCCTTGTCCTTTTATGATTATTAACAATATTCAAATTTTAAATCAACTAATTACCTGCTTTGTTTTTCTCTTTAGCACCCCAAACTCAGTCACACTGTGTGTTCCTCCTGTCTCTCTTCCCAAAAAACATACGTTTGGATTGGAGAAAATCCATTTATCATTGGGCACTACAAAGTCCCCACGAAGTAATTCGGGCTACTTGTGTTAAAGGATTCTCTCTCCTGCTTCATCCACGAGGCATGACGTCCTGCACTGTGATTCCCAAAGCTCTTTTGTATGTATTAATACATCTTTTCTCGCAAGAAGAAAACCACGCATATTAGAACTATATTAAAAGCACTGAAATAAATATTTACTTTTTATTTTTATTTCTATTTCATCCAGAATTTACTAGGCTTTGATTTTAGAAAGCATAAAATATATCAGCAGAATTTGTGTAAATGAAGGTAGACTAGAATTCACTTACTGTGTGTGTATACAAATTAATATGCTAGTGTAGGACCCCATTTCTAAACACCAATTTTAAACTAAGGAGAGGTAAGGGGGTGTCTTTGTCACTAAAATATTTGTCCATATGTCTTTTAAAATCTTTATAGTTTCTCTTCCTTTTGTATATACTTCTTGCTCTTTTCTGTTCTATTGTCTTAGTCTTCACTTTGTAACATACCAGACTCACCATGCCCAGTGCAACTTCAACCATTTAAGAAAAGTTGGAAGTGATTTGAAAAGTAAAAAAATAATCTAGTGAAGCAAATCCTTAAATTGTCCAAATAATACATCCAGTATAGTTAAAGAATTCAGACAATGTAGGAAAGCAAATTTCTAGATAAGCAATCTATTAAAATGTTTTCATTTTTGTTTCCATTTCAGAAATCAAATCAAAGATGATTCTGAGCTAGTCAAGGAGGCTTGTGCTGCTATAGTTGGGAAATTATCTTGCTGTCTTTCTGGTACATTCAGTGTACAACCTCCTTCAGCAGACTCTGATATTAGGCACGTTACTTATGATATCTTATGTAGCAGCCTTACTGTGACTTCTGCTCATGAAAAAACTCATTCTGTGCAAGCCTGTGTCTTCAAGCCATTTCTTACTCTTCTTGAGAACCAAGTATCCAGTTCAGTAAAACTAGGTATGTGATTTTTGCTGTGCTTCTGTACAAAGTTCTGTGCCACTACTTCTGTAATTTCTCCATTCCTTTTTTCTATATATATATTTTTTTTGGAGCTAAGACAGTGCTTGAAATTTGGTATTTCAGTTGATACCAAGGCTAATGTTAGATATTGTCATGGCATTCTTTTTAAATTACCATGCTTAATTTTGGATTGTGGCTATGTCTAGGAATGTAATACTTGATAAAATCTAGATTTGAAATAGCTCTTTTGATTTTTTACTCATTTCTCAAAGGAGTAAATATTATGTGCTTTATGTCTGAATTGTAACACTTTTATTTATTTCAATAGATTTTAAAAAAAAAAAACATTAAAAGTATCTTTTCCTTTCCTCCTCCAACCCATGCTGCTCAGCATTTATAGAAAATATACCTCACCTTTGCAAACATCTGGATTTTAACAGTGATGAGTCAAGTGTGAAGATTCTCATTGGGTCTTTATTAAATCTAATGGAAGATCCAGACAAAGATGTACGAGTGGCTTTCAGCGACTGTATAAAGAACATATTAGAATCCTTAGACTCTGAAGAAGGATTCATGAAAGAGGTGAATTCATACTTACTTTTTGTTGTTTTTCTTTTACTGATGTCAGACTTGTCAAAATGATTCTTTTGTTTTCATGTGATCTAGCTCTTTGTTTCAAGAATGAAAGAAGCTTATACAAATGCCAAAATATCAAGAAATAACGAGCTTAAAGATACCTTGATTCTCACAACAGGAGATATTGGAAGGTATTTTTGATAATATCTTGAAAATTGCAATGTAGTGTCAGTTTGCAATGCACAGTAAGTTTTTGTTCAAATGTAAATGTAACTTTAAACGTACTTATTTCAAGCTCAGGCTTTGTCCAGAGTCCTTTGCAGCTGTATTAAACTCTTGATTCATATGGAATATGCCCCTTTTCTCCTGTCTTGTTGTTGCAAGTACAGATAAGCTATTTATGTATAATGATGAGTTGTTTTGCATTGTGATAATTGTTTTTTAAGTAATTTTATTAGTGCAATGGTTAATTTTCTTTCTACTTTCTTTTTTTTTCTACTTGCTTTCCAAGGGCATCCAAAGGAGATTTGGTACCATTTGCTCTCTTGCATTTGTTGCACTGTTTGTTGTCCAAGTCAGCTTCTGTGGCTGGAGCAGCATACACAGAAATTCGATCCCTGGCAGCAGCTAAGTCCGTAAAACTGCAAGCTTTT
The DNA here is from genome assembly GCA_011074415.1 of Stictonetta naevosa. Classification (NCBI taxonomy): domain Eukaryota; kingdom Metazoa; phylum Chordata; class Aves; order Anseriformes; family Anatidae; genus Stictonetta; species Stictonetta naevosa. Next base: position 2,177,954 of record CM021705.1, read on the forward strand.
TTCAGTCAGTACAAGAAGCCTATCTGTCAGGTAAAAAGAAAAGAGTTGGTAACATACAAAGGCATATGCTTAGGTTCTATTAGTGTATGTTAAAAACGGTATTCAAGGTAAAAATTGTCTGCTTTACAAGGTGAAGTCTCAAAGGATAGGAAAGAAATTAAAACAACAAACAAAGACAAACAAACAAAAACAAACAAACAAAAAACATGTTCAGGAAGGAATAGGAAATAATTGACTTTGTCATGGTCTTCCCCATTGCTTTTCTGTTTTATTCCCTGGATGCCCTATATCTTCTTGTATTGCTATGGTACCATTGTCACAGGAGGCTAGGGTATAAAATCGGAATTGAAGTCAGCCTTTGTTACAAACATAGTAATGCCACAGTTGATTTCTTAATGCGTTTTACCCATTATCTCAAGTCAGAAGTTCCAGTTAAAATACAATTATTAAAATCAGACTTTTCTAGTTTTGAGTGTTCCTTTTGAATTATGTGCAGTATCTCAGACCAAGATTGCAAAATTAAATGCAATTATTAATCTAGTTTTGTCACTAAGTAATAATACTGAATCTGTGTGCAATAAATGGAAAATAAAAGCAGGTGCATAGAGTGCAACTTTTTTGCTTACGGAGCAAAAAAAGGGGAGAGTAACATTAAGTAGCAATTTCTTCATGTTTAGTTTCTCGTGGAATCCCTGCACTCCAGCCAGATGGCAGTATTGAGTGCGCCATGCCAGGGTAACGAGGTACAGCAACAAGAAGCTGCTCATCACAGAGAAATGGCTCTGGACATGTTATCTGAGATTGCCAGTGTATTTGACTTTCCAGATCTAAATCGCTTTCTCTCAGTAAGTTGGTTAGTCCCTTTGAACTCATGTCTTGTGTCTGTGTGTGTGTGCTCATGGATTTCTATTTTAGTCCATTACTTTTTTGTGAATGTCACAGATCTTAATTTTTTCTCTAGTTGCTGTTGTTTGTTATGTTTAGAATAATTACAGATAAACAGTTTTATCAAGGACCTACAGTGATGGCTTCAGTGCCAATTTGAATATGTTAGATAACGAGCAATCCATCATGTAGAGTATTTATTGAGTATATTTACATTAATGATTTAGTGCACTGGATTTTTTGTAAGGCATGGTTTTGCCTGGTGTCTGCTTCACTGTAACAGATGAAGAAAGCCATTGTTCTGTGGGTAGATAACTTGATCTGATTAGATAACTGTGGGTAGATTTCCCATCTACTAACAAGCAAAATATGAGTACAACATCTATGAAGCTACTTAAGCTTCAGATAAGCTTGCCACTTTTTGTTTGAATGTTTCAGTAATGGTTAGGTGAAGCAGTTCCTTAAAACCATTATTTTAACTACTTTTTTGACTAAATGTTTCCATCTCATTGAAGTCCTGTATTCATATCTATGCTTGTAGATATGACCATAGGTATATGTTGACCAAACCCTGGATTTCGTGGTTTTGGAGGGGGATTTTTCACTTTTTTTTTTTTTTTTGTATTATGTTGTTGTTGTTTTGCCCATTAAGTGTTGTTGCATTGTTCTTAATTTACCAGCGGACCCTGCAGGTTTTGCTTCCTGACCTTGCAGCCAAGGCCAGTCCCGCAGCCTCTACTCTTATTCGAACAATAGCAAAACAGCTGAATGTAAACCGAAGAGAGATTTTAATCAACAACTTCAAATACATCTTCTCTCATTTGGTCTGTTCCTGTTCCAAGGATGAGCTTGAGCGGGCACTTCATTACCTCAAGGTAAATGAGCATTGGCGGCACTATTATACATGCAGATTAAGAGCAACCGTGGATGAATAGTGAGCTTTCTTCTTTCTGCTTTATTTTAATAAAGGTATTGCAAAGCATAGCTGGGGAAATTGTGTATGCAGAAGTTCTGTTTTTGTTATTCATAATCTGTTCCATTGCTCTGTGTAGATGTGAGATATTTTGTGAACTTGAACTCCAAAGGCTTGGATTATCTGATACAGATCTGAGTGGGAACTTTCTCTTTCATTCCTATGGTAAATCAACCTAAAGTCTGATGCTTCCTATCTTTCAGTGCGCTGGTTTCACCGCAAAGAAAGTAAAACTTGGTTTCTGATTGATTACAGAATGAAACTGAGATTGAACTGGGCAGCTTGCTGAGACAGGACTACCAGGGACTGCATAATGAACTACTGCTTCGTATAGGAGAGCACTATCAACAAGTCTTCAATGGTTTGTCAATATTGGCTTCATTTGCATCTCACGATGATCCCTATCAGGGACCTAGAGAAATAACGTCACCTGAACAAATGGTAAGGAGATCAAAATATTCATGTTTGATTTTGTTCAATATTTTTAATATATTTTTAATCTCCAGTCAGAGAATGAGGACAATTTGACATATTTTGAATATCACTTGTAAATCCTATCTGAAGTAAAAGTGGAGGAAAGACTGTTTCATGTCAAGCGTTCTTGTAATAAATAGATACATTCCAAATGTGCATTAATGAAAATAAAAGCAACACAGCCTAATAGGGACGTCTTTCACCAACACTGGTATTTCTTATGGAATAGTGTATGTGTTTGGGATTCTTCGCATTTTTCTGTTAGAATTGCCATTTTGTACTTGCTATTTCATTACTTAAGCTTAGCAATGTGTTAATAGTGAGATGACTCGTTTACTTTTTTCTCCACAGGCTGATTATCTGCAGCCTAAGTTGCTTGGTATCTTGGCTTTTTTTAACATGCAGTTACTAAGTTCCAGTGTTGGCATTGAGGATAAAAAAATGGTGCGTAAACTCAGTTGTAAATATTAAAACAAAGATAAGATAAACAAGGACTCTTTTTAAGGACTATTTGAATGCCCCAGACTTGCTTATGTGATTGTGCAGTTGTTGCTGAGGTCTCAAAGATACTTAGTTGACACGTGATTCTTGAAAACTGGTGATGTCACCATGGGTAGGGACATCTGTGTAAGCTCAGTATGTTTTGTTGCCTGCTTTTTCTGCATCTTAGTATTTCTCTCCTGTCTTTTATCAGTCCCATTGACAACTGAGCTATTAACTGCTCCTTTAAGCTTACTGTCACTTCTGCTATAAGATCTATGTCAATTCTGTCAGTGTTTTCAAATGCAGGTTTGTTTTCTCTGTATTTTCTCAATCTGTACTTTCCAGCTTCTAGAGTTTTGGATATATAGTCAATCATCATATAACAGACTTCTGTAACCATAAACTCCTCTGGTGTCTACAGTTCTTCCCTTGTCAATCTGTCAACAGCCTAAACAACGACTTTATTTCTTATTATGATCTAGTCATTCCAGATCCTCTTTACTTCTCTTTTCCTCAAATCCACAAATCTCTTACTGAAATATCAAACGAGGTTTGTTTTCCCTGGAGAATGTTAAACAAATATATATATATTTTGGGGGGGGTTAAACAGAGAAGGTACAACTTTTATTACCTCACGTGGCTTATATAGTATATGATTTCTTTAGCCAGGGTAGCCTGGTTGTGTTTGAAGAAGTGGCTTGTATTAGATTCACTGAGAATCTAATATACCAACATGATTTTTGTTGTTGTTCGTATATATAGGCCTTGAACAGTCTCATGTCTTTAATGAAGCTTATGGGTCCCAAACACATCAGTTCAGTAAGAGTGAAGATGATGACTACGCTGAGAACAGCTCTAAGATACAAGGATGATTTTCCAGAACTGTGTTGCAGGTGAACTGATAGTGTGCCCAAAAAGTGACATACCTGCCATTTTTGTCCTTGAATTTGCTGTTTTGTTTTTAGACAGTACTCTAAACCACAGAACTCATATAATTTAGAATGCTTCTCATGTTTCAGATAAAATAAATGCCTTTATGCAGAGAAGAAACATTGGTTACTATTGTTTTCATGTATTTTCTTATTCAGAGCCTGGGATTGTTTTGTTCGAAGTCTGGATCATTCATACCTTGGCTCCCTGCTTAGTCATGTGATAGTAGCATTGCTGCCCCTTATACATATCCAACCAAAGGAAACAACGGCAGTATTTTACTTCCTCATAGTCGAGAACAGGTAGTGTACAAAATATTTTCACTTACATGGATTAAATCCTGTAATAGAAATGGAGATAGCATCAAATGAAAATTGTCTGGTACTGAGATGAGAAAACTTACTGTTTTTATGCATAATATCAATTTGTTCTATAAAATTTCCACTTCTTTAAATTGCAACAAGATTTTGAAAATTCACAAGTGACATCCTCATCTGAAAACGTATTCTGATGTTGACCTCATTAAAAATATACGATGATGCGGCCAAGTTACAACCTATTTAGAGGGCTTTTCTCCTGCATCAGTATCGAGCGTCAGATTCTGTGTTTTTTCTGTTGGAATGGGAAGCTGTTTGGCTCTACAGGCCATGCAGATGGAGTAACAGTAATTGCTAACATTTATTCTAAGCTAGAGAGAAGTGTACGGAGTTGGAAGTAGGGAGGAAATGAGGTCTTTATTTGTTGATTTCACTAACTAGAGTTATAGTTATGAAATGCACAGAATTTAGCACATCTTCTTTGCAACTCGTCACCTTACCTTAAAAAAAAAAAAGTATCTTTAAAAAAAAAAAAAGTATCTTGTGTAAGTTAGTATTCTCTAGGAGTGGCCATAGTTTATATTTTGGTTACTTATGTTGGATTTTCATCTTTCTTGCACTCTATCATGCCAACAGTATTCAAAATAAAAGGAGATGCTATGAATAACAAGGCTCTCATAGAAGCCTGTTTTAAATAGAAGTAAAATTGAAATAGCTTGCTTCACTTTAGGAAGAGAGAATTCTTTTTTTGGTTATGTGTACTCTTATAAGGGAAAGAGGAATTGGCTACAAATCAAAAGGGATTATTTTCACCCTTTGTCCTGTGTCCAAACTAAGGAGAGCCAAACCTGCTAGAGGTGAATGGCAACTCTCAAAGCATTGGGAAGAACTTGCTGTTATAGAGTAATATAAAGTAAAGAGAAGAAATACCTTTATATTAGTTCAGTAAAAAGAGCAATAAATTGTTTAACACATGTATTTGAAAAAAAAAATTGATTTTTTTTTTCTGCTTTTGTTCTTGTTACATTTTAGTGCTTTCATTGAATGGGTTATTAAAATCTTTCTAATCCAACTAATATTCAAAATGTTCTTTGCAATATTTTTATGACTATTAGGGATGCAGTACGAGACTTTTTACATGAAATATATTTTCTGCCTGACCTTCCAGAACTAAAAGATATTCAGGTAGTCCTTCAGGAATATCGAAAGGTACAGCTTCATTTATTTATTTATTTATAATGCGTCAAGTTAATTCATGATTAATGAGAAAATTGTTTATTAAAAGCTTTGCTCAGTAGAAAGAGAATTCATCTGCCTCCACAACAAAGCAGAATTTGTGTATTGGAGGAATACTTTGAGGCAGGTTCTCACTCTTTAGGAGTGAAATGGGCTCACATTTAACATGCTTGTTTTGTAGCACCCCTGATTTCGAACTTTGCATCTTTTTGAGACTAAAGAGATTATAAGGTTAAAAGTCAACATTCTTAGCTATGGAAATGAATGTGTTTCAAGATAAATTACTTTAAATTGAATCCCTTATCTGTATTCTCTTTCAAGTTAACCTGGTTTGTCTTATTTTTAGGAGTACTTTATAGTCTATCCTTTCTATTTACCTTCTAAAGGCAAGCAAAATAGATGCGATGTAGCAATTATTTAGTGGAAATAAGAGATTTTAAAAAAAGAGGTTACAATTATTTTAGATCGTGAGGTGCTTGAAGCAAAGAGTTTTCTTTGGATTTAGTCATTTTCTTCTGATTAAGAATTTTAAGTAAAGTACAAATATAGCACCTTCTTGAGGAGAGCAAACAAAAGTAGAGGAAGACAGCAGTATATAGATATAGTTAAGAATGTATGTAGAGAAATAGATGTTTGTATGTCTTATTGCTTGTGTTGTTTGAGATGCTGCTTAACTGTGTTCCTGTTACATTTATTATTATTGCATTTCTTATGTCCTGTTCAGGAATCTTCTAAAAGCACCGACTTGCAGACAACACTGCAGCTATCCATGAGAGCTATTCAGCATGAAAATGTGGATGTTCGTATCCATGCACTTACCAGCCTGAAAGAAACATTATATAGAAATCAGGTATTAAAAACCTCTTTGAGTACACTTAGAAATGAATCAAAGTAGCAACCAGACCAACAAGCTTACTGTTACTGGGTGTTTGCATGAACTTGGGTGTTCTCCTGCATTTGTTAATCTAGATGTTTCTTAATATAATTGGTAGAAGGGATTCTTTTACATCATGTCTCAATGCAACAGTACTTTCCAATCCTCCTTTATGTGATGCTGATTTACCAAGAGTATTGATATATATTTTTTTGTTTGTTTTTTTAACTGTAAGGGAAGATATATCTAGGAAATGCATTTCAACAGTCTAAAAAAAAGATAGCGTAGAAAAGACAGATTCTTGATACAACAAGGAAAGAAAATGAAGTTAGTAGAAAGGTATTTAATAATGAAATAAAATATTGGTATAAGAGCATTACTAATCCCTCATTCTTATTTATTTAATCCTTCGTATGATAACAAGCAACTTAGTACAATTGGGCTATAGTTACAAAATGACAATATTTGAATGACAAACCTAAAGTCATGGGCAAATAAAGTATGAAGAGTGAGTTACAGACAGAAAATTTCTGAGATGACTTATTGTAAACATGCTTGTAGACTCATTTTTATTTTTTCAACTTCCTAGGAAAAATTGATAAAGTATGTAACAGACAGTGAAACTGTGGAGCCAGTTATCTCTCAGTTGGTAACCGTACTTCTTATCGGCTGTCAGGATGCAAATTCTCAAGCCCGACTACTTTGTGGAGAATGTTTAGGTGAACTGGGAGCCATAGATCCTGGCAGGCTGGATTTTTCAACAAGTGAAACTCAAGGAAAGCATTTTACATTTGTGGTAAGAAGTGTTGCTGTAGTGTTTTGTTTAGCATTAAAGTTTTATGGGATTTTTATTTTTTTATGTGCTTGGGAGTAGGGAGCCTCTTAGCTTTAGGCTCTTTGAAAATCTCTGCGTGCTTTGTCATCTTAACTGGCTTATAGCCAGGCTTCAAAGTGACCATATGAATATTAATTATACTTTGTTGTAATAAAATTGTGTAATAAAATTGTGTTTGTGATTGAGGCTGGTGTGGAGGATCCAAATTTTGCCTATGGATTATTGATGGAACTGACTAGAGCATTCCTTGCTTATGCTGATAATGTTCGTGCTCAGGACTCTGCAGCATATGCTATTCAGGTAAGATACAATGTTAGATCTCTTTTATCTTCACAAATTACTTCCTATCACACTGAACACAGCATTATAAAATATAAATGTACGTTTTGCAGTACACGTTTGAAAAATCATCCTGTACAGTTTTAAATTACAATGTAAAAGGTGATTCAGGATCATTTTTTATTTTATTTTTTAACTCCTTGTTGCTCACTTATCCATTAGAATTCAGGGGAGTAGCCAAATAAAAGCATTTAAATAAAAGCATAAGTTTGTCATGTGTCATATTATCAGAGAGATCTGACGTTTCAGAAGTAATTAACAGTCTATGAATAGTAATTCAAGGACTAATCATGAGATTGACATAGAAATTGTGCATGTTCCATAGGCAGAAATTGGAAACAGCAAATATTCCTAAGAGGGCTTGTGTTTACCCTTTTAAGAAACAGCTAGTCTACCCTTATTTTCAGGCTACAGTCTTGTGTGCTGGTTTTATATCTCTAGGCTGACTTTTTTGTGGTTTTATATCTTTGTGAAAACTTCAGGATGACTTCATAGCTCTAGGAGAAAATTGATGACCCAGTGTAGTCCGTGGATTAAATTAGCTTCTGCACAAGGAAGAATCAGACTAGCTTCTAGTCCTTGTCTATTGGCAGATGTGCAGAATGTAGGGTGATGTGGTCCTAACACCAGCCAGGAAATCTGGGAATCTATAGTTAGTTGAAATCAACCCATGCGTAGCAACAGGGATAATGATCTTGGATGAAATTTTTGCGGTTATAATTTTTGAATTAAATAATATGTAATTTGTATTTTGCTCTCTGTGTACACCAATTTTCTTGTGATCATGAAGTATTTTCAATGCTAACTTGTTTATATAATCCACGCCTTTTCAGGAGTTATTGTCTATCTATGACTGTAGAGAGACAAACACTGACTGCCCAGGCTCCAGGCTTTGGAGGAGATTTCCTGAGCATGTGCAGGAAATTTTGGAACCTCATTTAAATACACGGTATATGACAATTTATGCAATTTCTTTTCATAACAGCTTTAAAAGCCTTTTTTTTTTTAACCTCTAGGCTAGCAATAACATGATTTGGTATTGTGGTTGTCACTCTTGTGTGAAGAGTGATATGTTTATATACAAACAGCAAGGAAGCTTTCCCTATATAAAGCTGCATTAGCATTTACTTGAATATATAACATACAGCAGAATTCTTAGTTCATATGTTGCCCACATATGTGTGCTTTCCCTAGGACATTGTCTTATACGGTGTTCTGATGCTATTATTTCTGTTTTCCTTTCTCTCTACAAATTCTCACAAATTCCGTGAGGAGGATCTCATTGGGTTTCAATTTAACTTGTTAAATTTTGTTGAATTAATGATAAAATACAGTGTGAAAAAAAAATCCTATTATGTATGTACCTTAATTTGAAATAATTAAAGTTTCCTTTCTGTTTCCTTATGAATACTGACTGTCATGCTCATCTGTGATAAGTTTGACCTTTTTAGAAAGCTAACTCGATGGCCTTTCTTGGCTTTCATATCTGTTCTGGGTTTTTCCCCGTCAAAACATACTACTTAAACATCAAACTGCATTTCTTAAGGCTGATTTGAACAGCACTTTCAAGTATGCTTTAAAGTTCTGGTAGCATGTTATGTTGTTCATAGGTCATGCTTCATTTCAAGAAGTTCTAGAAAAACAGGTTGGCTGCTGGATTTATTTTTTTATTTTTTTATAAGATTCAGAAGTTGAAACCTTAAGATTCAAGCTTGGGAACTTAAAAATTAACTGCATGTTATAGTTTTGTTTTATTTTATTTTTTTAATTATTATTATATATATATTTGAAATGTTTTATTAAAAGGGTACTTTCAAATTGCAGGTACAAGAGTTACCAAAAAGCTGTAGATTGGTCTAAGATGAAGAAGCCGATTTACTTAAGCAAATTAGGTGACAATTTTGCAGAATGGTCAGCAACTTGGGCAGGTTATCTTATAACAAAGGTAAGACACGTCTGCTTTCTGAGTTGGTAAATACAACACAGTTCTTGACCTAACTTAAGTTTCTGAAAGTAAGGGATGGATGAGGGGGATATGCCTTTTCTCTGGAGGCTTGTTATAGTGCGTAGTACAGACTTCTTGCATCTTTAAGGTAACCGTGCACTTTCCCTTACCCAGCATTGTTTCTTCTTGGCTAGACTTGGCAGATAGTGCCAAAGCCAAACGTCTAGGAAGTTTGCCTTTGTCCAAACACTGTTGTATAGTTGAAAGCACTTGAAGTGTCACTGTTAATTACCTGAAATGCTTCTGGAAAACCTCAAGTTACCTTCTCAGTCTCCTAAAGATTTCTTTCATGTCCCCATAGATCCCCAGTCCCAGCACATAAAACGTACTTATCTCTCTCTTTCTTCCTTTCCTTTCGCCTTTCCTGCATCTAAGTGACCCACTGAAAATTTCATTTCTAAATCAACCACTCTAGAAAGTGACTTTGATTACATTAGCTCAGTAGGTGTGTGGCTTCTTTCTATTTCAGATAAAGATGAATTGATTGTCTTTATAACTTCCTAATTTTTTCATGTTTTTAAGTGCAGAATAGAGGCTTGAAGAAGTAGTAGACTCTCAGCCTTATGTTTTGTTGTTTTTGTTGTTGTTGTTGTTTTTTCTGATGGCCAGTGCAAGTTCACAGTGGTGCAGAAAACAGAAGTGGAATGTGTAAGCAGTGCTTGCCTGTCTTTCTGTGGTATCAGCAATTCATACACATAATAACAGTTACCATCTGGCATCTATGTTGCAGGTTTAAGTTAGATTAACTTTCTGTAGGAGACTAGAATCTTAAATTCTGTTCCATCAAATATTTTGTAATTTTCAAAAATAGACACCTGTTAAGTATTTGGGTATTTCTAATGATGCTTCTGCTGGAAAAATTTTCTTGTAGGTGCGACATGATCTTGCCAGAAAAGTTTTTGATTGCTGCAGTATTATGATGAAGAATGACTATAAAGTGACAATTTATCTGCTTCCACACATCCTTGTCTATGTTTTGTTGGGGTGCAGCCAAGAGGATCAACAAGAGGTAAGATGTATGAATTCTTCACGGGAGCATTCAGGAGCTGTTCTTCCTAAGAGCTGTTCAGCTCTGCAGAACTGCTGTAGACCCACGTGAACAAATTGTAGTTGTTAAACACTCTCCCTTTCCCCTACCCCACTACATTTTCAGCCAGTTTTTTTAATAAATTTGTACAAGTTTGTGTTCAATTGCTCTTCTGTGGATTTATATTTCTTAAAGTTATTTCAGCAGGGCCTAGGAGAACAGATACTATGTTGTTAAGTAGGATTGCAGTAATACTAGGAGATGCAGTGGCACAAAGAGGAAGACAGAGCAAAACTAAGGAATAAATTGAACTTGTATGCTTGTGAGAATAAAGACCCATAATTTTTTCTTTCCCTTGCACACACTGACGATTCAAGTAGAAGAACCTGTTCAGATATGACACTCATGCAGAGCGGGGACAGGAGGGAAAAGCATCATCCAGGAATTAATCTTTCCTTTAGTTTGCTTTAGCAGAAGTTGAAGAAACTGAAAAATACAGGTTATGTTCTATTAATTTGAAGTTTCACAATTAAAATACCTGTGTTGAAACATTCTGGATGTGTAGAAGGAGGTGGTTAGGGGTATGTTCTTCTGCAAAGGAATCCACAATAAGCGTCTGTTACATATGTTATATCCTGTTGACTAAAATGAAGAGGAAGCAGGTCTTTCAGCATCGTATGTACTTAAATATAAGCAAAAAGTACATCTGTGATCTGGTAGCCAGTAGTGAACTTGACTCCATCAAACTTTGAAGTATTGTGTTTGCAGCAGAAGTGCAGCAGCATTCGCTGTGCTTTGAATTGTAAAATTTCAGGAATTGTGATTTTTTTATTTTATTTTTTTTCCCCTGAATCCAAAGATGTGCTTTTCAAAGGTTTTCTTGCTGTGTAGAATCTTCTGATGGTGACTTGTACTTGGTTTGTCCTTTCTTTCTCTTAAGATCACCAGACAAACAGGGCTTATAAATAAACACCAAATTATTAATGTATGCACTTAAAATATTTACTATCTTCATTTTTTAACATTAATTTGTTAATGCTGTTAATATGTGCTGTTTTCTGCTCTGTTGGTGCCTGTATGGTACTTCTGTTTTTCATCATATTAACGTTTGTGTAGGTTTACATGGAGATTATGGCTGTTCTGAAACATGATGACCAGTGTAGTAGGAGACTTCAAGACAGTGCATCTGATCTAAGCCAACTGAGCACGCAGACAGTGTTCTCCATGCTCGATCATCTAACTCAGTGGGCTAGACATAAGTTTCAAATGCATATTGCTGAGAGAAATCCTAGCAAGTCTTGCAAAGACAGAGGCGATCTAAAAAGTAAGTGATGCTCACTTTATTTCAAGTGGTGTTTGCATTCTTCTAATAAGTTTTTAAACATGTCACTTCACATTATGACCATGTAAGAATGCAAAATTACTATAATGTTAGTCTGCTTTACGATTTCTTACTATCATATTGTGATTTCCACCTCCCTCCCCCCATTTCATTGTTTTGAGTGTATATTTTAAGAAATAGATTCAAAATTTAAAAATTAAATGTTATTTTTTTGGTAGCTTTCTAAAAGCTCCATGTATGTTATGGTGTATTGCAATATATAGGAAGTTCAGCAATAATAATGACTTACTGTTGACAAAAGTGAAAAATATGATCTTCGGCTAATTATTTTTTCTCATTAAATTGTGAATTACCTGAGTTCTAATGCATAGGGGTATTTCTTACGATTGAAACCTCAATGATGGACTTTTAAAATTGATTTTATTCCATAGCATCAAGTGAGGACTGCAGAGAATATCAAAATGTGACACGCTTTTTAGACCTTATACCTCAAGATACGTTAGCTGTGGCTTCATTTCGCTCTAAGGCTTACACAAGGGCTGTGATGCACTTTGAATCATTCATCATAGAGAAGAAACAAAATATTCAGGAGCATCTTGGATTTCTTCAGGTTCTGCAGTTCTTTTGTTTTTTGTTTGTTTTATTTTAAAATGACATGAAATATACATGTGTAAAGCTTTGTCAGATTATTCTTTGAGATGGTATGATGTGTATTGTTATTACAGTATAAGATGATGACTATTGCAGTACACTAAACAAAAGAAGGGCTCAACTTTGGAAGTAGCCTATCAAAACTAATGTTTATGATGAAAGCTTAAAGTCAAAAATTCCTACAGAGTAATTTGCTCTGTTTTGTTTTCAACAATACGTGTGATTCTGAACACATTACATGTAAAATATCTTCTTGCTGTAAAAGAGTTGTTTTCAATGTCCATTTTAAACTCTCTTTTTGAATAAAGAAATTGTATGCTGCTATGCATGAGCCAGATGGAGTAGCTGGGGTGAGCGCAATTCGGAAAGCAGAACCATCTCTCAAAGAACAAATCCTTGAACATGAAAGTATTGGCTTGTTAAGGGATGCTACAGCCTGTTATGATAGGGCTATCCAACTGGAACCTGATCAGGTAAATATATGTTTAATTTAATAATAATTAGATAATACAATAATTAATACAAACATACAAAAATACCTCTTTAGAAAATCTAAAATATTTAAGTAAAATATGAACATAAGAATTTTCCATGACACTTGCTGAATAATGTATTGCTATCGGAAGTGTCTTATCAACTAAAACAAATCTCTGGTTGGGTCCATACTGTAATTTGCTGGCTTGGGATAACAGTTGATGGATGCTTATGTCCAGGTTGTTTGTTGTTTTTTTTTTTCTTTTTCTTCTCATTTCCAGATTATTCATTACCATGGTGTAGTGAAGTCCATGTTAGGCCTCGGTCAGTTATCTACTGTCATCACTCAGGTGAATGGAGTACTTGCAAACAGGTACGATAAGCATTTAATAAGATGTTTATCTGAGTAGTATGAAGTTCTTGTGTTATATTTATGTATCAGTAGTTACTTCTTGTGCATTATCAAGCATATCCAGCTACTAGTGTAAAGCAAGAAAACTCTAAGTACTTCATCTAGAAGTTTATTATTTCAAGACATCTGAGGCATTAGTACTTTTATCTGTGCTGTGTGCAGTGTTGAGATGTACTTTAAAGAATAGAATCCTTTATTCAACATCATCGTACGTGTTGCTTGTTCCATAGCTATTCCATAGACTAGTAGGAGAAATGGATTGGAAGGTAACTTTTAAAATGGGCCATATACGTTAGAGACACTATCTGGAAATTGAATTTAGGGGGTTGCAGTTGTATAGTTATTTTTTCATCAATGCATATCCTTTGGTTTTATTGTATTTTATTAAAAGTAAGCTTACCTTACTTCTTTTCAAGCAAAACAGAATTTCATATAAAAAAAATATTTGTTAATAAAATGTGGCAGTAACATGTTGAAGGGAAAATAGATAAACGAGTTCAGCACAAGCTTTTATTTCTTTTGTTTTCTTCTAATAGGTCTGAGTGGATTTCTGAATTGAACACATACAGAGTTGAAGCAGCCTGGAAACTGTCACGGTGGGATTTACTGGAAAATTATTTGGCTTCAGGTAAGTTTTATCAAAATAAGAACACTCCCTTGCGTTCCTGAACAAGTGTATGTTTTAGTCTAATCTTCAATCAAGGGGCAGTGATTGTAATTTTTTATTTGTGAGTTTTAATGGGGGAGCTTTGTTCCTGACAGTCTTCTAGATTTTGTGAATGTATTTGACTGTGAGCTGTATAGTCCATGAGTAGAAATCTAAAATGAGTATGACACCAGTTTTTTTAGGGAGCTGTTTTAGGTTGTGGGGTGGAATTACAGAATATTTCTAAAATTCATTTAATTAGTTCTGAGAAAAACTCATGCTGAGGAATTTCCAGTAGTATGTTAATACAAATGAGTATGTTGAGATTAAACTGCCAAAGAAAGAGCTTTGAGAGGCCTTTTTTTTTTTTTTTTCCCCTCCCGAAGATGTGAAGTCCACAACTTGGAGTGTCAGACTGGGACATTTATTATTATCAGCCAAGAAGAAAAACGAAGTCGCTTTTTACGAAACACTCAAGATTGTTCGAGCAGAACAGATTGTGCCCCTTTCAGCAGCAAGCTTTGAAAGAGGATCCTATCAGCGAGGATATGAACACATTATCAGGTTTCTGATTTCCATATATCACTATTTTCAAAATGACATAATTAAGTGTATAGCAAGAATTTTCAGTTTCCACAGTAAATAATAGTGAAACATATTTACTGTCATTCTTTTGCATACTCAGCAAAATGGAAACCATTGATTAATTGGGAATTTTTATTTTTTTTTTCCTTGGGAAAAGTATTCACAAAATCTGGTGGCTATAGTCTTTAAAAAAAATGAGGAAGCAAGTTTATGTAAACATCAGGTAATAAAAAAAATTAACGATTCAATTGCATGCTTAAAGTAGTACATACAGGCCAGTAGCTCCAATAACTTAAATCCATTAATGTAAGATTATGGGGTTTTGATATGTACAGTGGCCTGAAAAAGCACTCCCTTCTTCTGTCAGCAAAGAACAGTAAGAACTGAAAACCCACCCCTTTTAAGTGTTTTTTCTTTTTTAATCAATTTTGAAGTAAGTAGCCTTCTTATTAAAATAATATTTATTGTATTTTTTATTAAAATAATAGGTCCTCTACACTGTAAATGCATCTTTATGGAAAGATCTTGTTAATGTATGTGTTTCTCACACTTGTTTGATTTAGCCATTGATCTTTGCTATTTAGAAACTTTCACACAGTCACTGTTTCTCTATCATATGTGCACACCATATTTAGACTGCTGATGAGAACTTAAAAGTTTCCAAGCTCTCAGCTTTGCAGCTTTACAGCTAATAACAGAATTTTTGATAAATGCAGCAACTTTATTGTAAATAAGGTGTTTACGTATCAGTACATTGCATCCAAAATGGTATTCATAGAAAATATCAGACTTCTCAAAGAATTTTTGCTAAAAACAATGGATAGAAATACTGTCTTTCTAAGGATTGACTTCCTCTCCAAGTATCCTTCATCATCTTGTATTCAGCAGCTTGGTAGAGGAATAGTGAGAAAATAATTAGTCAGTTAACAACTCCTTGTTTTTGTGTGTTTGATTTTTGGTGCATTTTTGCTTTTAAAAGAAGACTTTCTATTTGAAGTTATTTTTATATGGCCAGCTTTTAGAAAGAAAATGGCAAAAAGCTATGTGAAAGTTGCATGCATGTGCACACACACACACACACACATGAAACAGCAAGCAATTTTCAACAGTTACTTGTTTTTATTCTGCTGTAATAGGTTGCACATGCTGTGTGAGTTGGAACATAGCATTGGACCAATGTTTCAGCAACCAGATGACGACCACAGTAGGGATTCCCTGAATTGGTGCGCTCGTATTGAAATGACCCAGAACTCTTACAGAGCAAAAGAACCTATTTTAGCACTGAGAAGGGCTTTACTTAGTCTCAGTAAAAGGTGAGAACATGGCTATTTTTGTCCCTCCATGTTGTATCCTCAGTCACACTGTGGCTTTTCATACATATCAGAACAGAGAAGATAAAACTTGTGGAAATGTATTTTATAGCCAAAGCAGACCTCTCCAATATTATTTACATTCAAAATGTAAGGAAAAAGTGTTGTACGTACGAAAGATATGGAAAAAATAGGGGATAGAGTATTTTATTTAAAAAGAAAAAAGGCAAAATGTGTTAAAATTAATTTTAAACAATTACTGTGTTGGACATGGCTTATTGAGAAATTCTATGGGTTTCAGCATGTTGTGATATTTTAAAGCTGTGACTCAAATTGTTTTCTGCAAAACTTTCTGCAGCCAGGATTACAGTGAGCTTGTTGGTCAGTGTTGGCTCCAGAGTGCTAGAGTTGCAAGAAAAGCTGGTCATCACCAGACTGCATATAATGCTCTCCTGAATGCTGGGGAATCTACACTCTCAGAACTTTATATAGAAAGAGCAAAGTGGCTGTGGTCCAAGGTAAACAAAATCAAAATTAAATTTACTTTCTTACATGCAAGAAAATAATCTTTAGTCTTCAAGGGGGAAAAAAAAGGCACATAATCATTGTGTCATGCAAAATACATCAGCCGGGATTGTCAATACATTCTGATTGCAGTTGACACAGTAAGTTTTTGCATCCAACTGCTGGTCAGCCCTTTTCTGTATCCACTGATCTGGCAATGGGTACGGAAGTGGTGGATTACCTGCTTCTATTGAAGCAGCCTAGAGTAATTTAATTGTAGTATTAGATCTTCCTTTAATTTGTTTCCTTTTAACTAGAACTAGGCAGCAATCGGTATAATTATTGAGCTAGATCTAATGTGACAATTATGCTGAGATAGGGGAATATAAGAAGCATCTGAAGACAATAACATCTCGTGACCACAGGCAGAATGGTCTAGAATACTAAGGAATATAACTTTACCTTTGTAACAACTGTAAGCTGTTTTACACTTATTTAAACTATATAAAATGTTTCCGTCTTTCCATTAGGCTGATGTTCACCAAGCACTTATTGTTCTCCAGAAGGGGGTTGAGTTGTGTTTCTCTGAGAACAAAGCACCATGTAATACTAAAAATCAGCTCATCCATGGTCGGGCAATGCTGCTAGTAGGCAGATTTATGGAAGAAACTGCTAACTTTGAAAGCAATGCAGTTATGAAAAAGTATAAGGTAATTCAATATGCTGGTGTTAACAAGACAGTAGTTTTTAATAATAGATCTCTTAAGAAAAACGGTATTATGCTCCTGATAATGTCAACCAAGCATAGCATCACTGGGATTGAATGGTATATCGATGTGATTCTTCTTGTAAAGATTTAACTATCTAAATTAATTTTAAAATAACACACAAATTCAGGGAAATCTACAATTCCCAAGTATGGGAGCTAAGGATACCCAATATGACAGCTGAAGTCCAAAAAAACCAACCAGGGGTGTATGGATTTTTTTTTTTCTGATATACATACAAATTAGCATTCCTCACTAAATGCAGGGTACTCTAAAAAGACAGTGTTAAAACTCTTCAGCGTTACTTCTCTCTGGTAATGAGTTACAACTCTGCTTCAAGTATGTTTCAAACCTCTTAAGAACTAGGAGGGAGGCAATTGGTACGTTTCTCTTCAAGAATACAGCAATAGTAGGTCTATATTGTTAGTCTTCTTTAAACATAGTATGTGTCCTGTTCCATTTTTGGTATTTGATACTATTGCTACTTCCTGCTATCTTACTAATTAAAATACTATTGTAACAGTTATTTAGAGAGAAGTCTACCAGCTGTATCGAATCAAATGAATGTTGGAATAATGAAAACTGGTGCAATTTCATTGAACTATATAAAAGCACTAATGCTTAGCATTCTCTATTGTCTAAATACTGGATTTGGAAGCAAACCAGTGTTACAGATTGGATGTGTCATTTGCGAAGTTATTTCTTTTCTAATATATGACATACAATTTCGCTGCTTCACTTTTCCAAAAACTTAAGGAAGCACAGTATTTAGATGGCCAGGAACTTGATTATAATATTTTTAATGAAGCTATAATCTTAGTTGAGGAATCCTATATCATCCTGTGTTAAATTCTCTTGCTGTCTCCAAGTCTAAAAGATATTTTAAGAGCAGACTTTGTTTACACAAGACCTGATCTTGGGGCAAAATTATAATTTTGGAGTCACAATTAATACTTTTCTGTACGTATGTTGCACAAACATAGCTAATACAAGATTCGTTGTTTCTTGAGATTTTTTTCTCCAATCTTACCATCCTCTGACAAAGTAATTATGTATTTCTGTTACAGGATGTTACAAATTTCTTGCCAGAATGGGAAGATGGACATTTTTATCTTGCTAAATACTACGATAAATTAATGCCAATGGTAACTGATAACAAGATGGAAAAACAGGGAGATCTGATTAGATACATAGTTCATCATTTTGGAAGGTTAGAATCCATGGGAACTTTGTGTGGTTAATACAGGAAAATGACTGTTATGACAAAAAAGCATTTTATGGGAATACTTTGTCTTTCAATAATTCAGACTGACTCAATTTTTAATGCAGTATAGTGGAACAAAATATTGCATACTTAATAACTAATTGATTTTACTTCTTCTTTCTGTATAAGTAATTGTTGTCCTTAGTGTGTAAGACTGCAATTTTGATTAATGTAAAGCAGAACCCTAGCTATTAGTAAGCTTATAGTTGTTGCAGATGCATTAAAACGCTGAACATAAATTTCTAGTCCAGAATGGCATGTGAAACAAGTAAGGATATAACTGTAAAGCAAGTTTCTAATGCTTCTAATACATATCACTAACATGCTGTGATTTCAACATGTAATTATAGGTCTCTACAATATGGAAACCAATTCATCTATCAGTCAATGCCAAGAATGCTTTCTTTATGGCTGGACTTTGGAGCAAAAGCATACGAATGTGATAAAGGTAGAATACTTTTTTCCAGTGCATATTTCGTCTGTCATGCTTTTGCATAGATGATTGAAAGAGCATTGAAGTATTTTTACAGTTTTTGTTTAGACTTACTGTCTGGGTTACATGGAAACACGAAACAATTGTGGTTTTCTTTTTGAATTTATGGAATGTTAATGTACAGGACAGTATTAATTAGTTAAAAATGCTCAAAACTTGTTTTTGGTTATGTAATGAGAAAGAATTGTTCCTCAGAATACTTAAGCCAATAAACAGATTTACAGAAAATCTTTGTATTGTCACCAGTCACCATTTCTAAGCTGCCTCCTTATGAGCAATGAGTAGTGTTTTTGCATTCGCTTGCTACAATAAAGGATTAGGCTTCGGGGCTTTTTTCCCCAATTTGCCTTGCTTCCAATTGTTGAAGGTATTTTACCCAAGTTAAAATGGGGAAGAAAAGATTTCTGTGAGTAATGTCCAGGTATGTGAAACTACTACCACAGATGCATTTTGTTTGCAGATTTTTGACCAAATGAAAATTACAAACATTTCCTGCAGGTCTGGAGTGAAGCAGACAGACAGGTGTGGCTCCTTGATCTTACCCTGGTTCTGTACATGTAGGTCAGCTGAATGTGGTTGCAGTCACATCAGATGCATTTTTCTCTGATGATATTCGTGCTTGATCCTCAGGTGCAAGGGTGGAGATGGGAGCAGGTGTTCTCATTCCTTTTAAAGGCTTTCTTCATTTTCTCTCCACTAAAGAATATAGGAATCTTTTTTTTCCTGGGGAAGTACATGGAGTGATTTCCTTGTGTGGTGTCTTCATTTTGTATTGTTGGGTTTTGTTTTTATTCAACAGCATGCCATGGCACTTTGGAGGAATAGTAAATGTCTATAATACCAACTGTAATTATTTGCTCACAGGACAACAAGTAAAATCTGTGGTGATATTCCAACCCCAAGTATCAGTTATTCTGTGTGGTATTTAATTGGGTATATATCTTTTTACTGCAGTTTCAAAATGGAATATTTTTAACAGTAATTACTGACGAGCAAGTACATGCTTGCTTTTGTTATGCCCTTGCTTCTGTTATTTAAAATATTTTTCTCTACACAGACTTGTTTACAAATATTTCAAAGATTAATATAAAAAAATAGGTTTTATGTCCTTATTTGAACATCTTGTATTCTTTTGAGCTCTGGTTTTGTTTTATTTTAAAGATGTACGGAGAGCTTTTGCTATATTGTCTTTTCCATGTTCTTGTTGTCTGTGCTTGTTTATTTTATTTCCAGCCATCTCTCCTGTAATGCTGGTTAGTGAAATAGCATATGTATTTAAGTTACTGTACAGTCTGTTAAAAAGAACTTTACAGTAGGGTTTTTTTGTGCTTTTTTGTCCTTTGTGCTTTTTTGGCTAACGAAATTTAATAACAAAACATGTTTGTGCAGGCTTGATGTAAATGACTTTACATTTCAGGTGAAAAAAAGTGACAATGTTCTTGTCTTGTGTTTTTTCAGTGAGTCGTTCAGAGCGTGTTCAAATGAAAAATGATTTGGCAAAAATAAATAAGGTGATTACAGAGCACACAAACCACCTGGCACCTTATCAGTTTCTGACAGCTTTTTCTCAGCTAATATCCCGAATCTGCCACTCTCATGATGAAGTCTTTGCTGTTCTGATGGTGATTGTTGCCAAGGTGTTTTTAGCCTACCCACAACAAGCAATGTGGATGATGACTGCTGTGTCTAAGGTACCCTGATATGTATAGCTACACCTTTTTTGAGTTTGTAAAACTGTTCTCGTGAGAGAGAAATGTGAATGTAACCTATTTTACTTTATAAGAACACATTGCATGTTTTAATTGCTGCAGTAAAGCTCTATGGAACAGGGTATCATGCTGTCACAGCAGAAGGTTTTATTGTAGCCAGAAGTTCATGTAATTACAGAAAAATAAGGAATCAATAAGAATGCTAACATACATCCAGAATTGTACAATATATTTGGGAAGGAAAGTTAAATGATTAAAAAAAAAGCTGATGAATTAGGTAGTTATAGACAACAGATTTGGTTGTTTTTAAAATTGTAATAATACTTCTAGTTTCATAATCAAGTATTCAATCCTCTACCTGGACTAAAAGCAACTAAATACATAGCTTATTCCTAAAACTACCTGGTAGTAGGATCATTTCAAAGCAATTTAGAAGGCATGGTACATTCTATTTTTCAGGCTGTTGAAATAATTTTCAGAATACATTCCTATATTCTTGAATATCAGCCTTTATGCTGTGGATCTCCACAGAATGGTTTTAGAAAGGAACATAAACACACACCCATGCATGCACAAACACACACACAGCACATTTCAGCACTTGTAAGTTTAAGCATGAGATTTCAGTTGGAGAACTTTGTTCTACAGGTATTAAATATTACAAGCAGTGAGTGGAGTAAATATTATTACTGTTATTAGGGTATTTCTGTCCTTTCAGTAATCTTTAATCACTTGACTGTTTCATAAATTTTCACTTTGCTCTTTTTTCAGTCCTCATACCCTATGCGTGTCAATAGATGCAAGGAAATTCTAAACAAAGCAATCAACATGAAGGAGTCCTTGGGAAAATTTATTGGAGATGCAACACGCCTTACAGATAAACTCTTAGAACTATGCAACAAACCGGTACTTACAAAAATAAATTAATACATGTAAATAGGTTTATTTACAGATGTTTCATAAAAGTTTCTTCTGATAGCTTGAATTAACCAGTTCATCACACTAGTGTAGTTCCTGTTAAATTGTAGTCACTTGTTTCCTAATAAAAATATTTTAAAAGTAGAAAATAGTTATAAATGAACATGTTTTAAGTACATAATAATACATTTCATACTGTGCGGGCTTGCAATTATTTTATCCTTTTATTGATATGTTTATCAATAATCAATGAAAATGTAATCAATATATATATAGTTAGTGTGATTCTGTCCAGTAACTTTTACAGAGCTGTACTATAAAAATAGATTGGTCATGAATGTACAATCTTCACAATAGAGTGAATAGAATAAATAAATAAGCTATTTAATTATCATGTATTTACATTCAGAGTGAAAAAGGTGTGTCATAAGGGTCATATATATTTTGTTTAGACCACGCCCATTTCATATGTAATTTCTCATTTTTCTGATAATCAAAAAATATTAGTTCATAAAGATCAATAACAGCAAAATAGCAGTATTCTGACTGTGTCTGTTTTTAATTTTTCAACATTTTTTTTTAAGGTTGACGGAAACAGCTCAACATTAAGCATGAATATTCATTTCAAAACACTTAAGAGATTGGTAGAAGAGCACACGTTTAGTCAAATTCTCATTCCTTTACAATCTGTTATGATACCAACTCTTCCTTCAATTCCTGGTTCACATGCTAACCATGATCCTTTTCCTGGATGCTGGGCCTACATTGCAGGCTTTGATGATACGGTAAGCCTCTATTTGGCACCTAATTTAAATTTCATGTTAAATAAATGTAGCTGCAGTTGATCGTCTTTGTTCCCTAGAAACTGAGGAAAGAGTAGGCTAACGTTGTAATTACATTCATAGAAAATGAGTTGCTTCTGTCATAATAACTGAAAAGGATATAGCCTCCTGGTACTTAGATCCCGTTTTGGCCTGGACTAATATTCTGTAGCACTGTGGAAGTGCTAATGTGACTGCTTAAATTGGTCAGTTAAAGGTAGATGTTTTATTTTGTGTAACCTGATACAGGTGTTAATAAGCCATATTTTTTTTTTTTCCTTAGGTGGAAATTCTCACTTCACTTCAAAAGCCAAAAAAGATCAGCTTAAAAGGTTCAGATGGGAAATCTTATATTATGATGTGTAAACCAAAAGACGATCTAAGAAAAGACTGTAGGCTCATGGAATTCAATTCCCTTATTAATAAGGTTAGACAATCAGATACATTGTACTTACTGACCAAAATATAATGCTGAACTATCTAATAATAAAGAAGGAAAAAGGGGGGGGGGGGGAGGAGGGAACGTAGCAGCTAATCTTGAGTTAAATATTACTGGAGGAAAATGTAAACTGTCACAAAATATTTTATTTCATCTGAAATCAATAGCAATTGATAATGTGTAACTCTTCACAGACTTTTGAAAACAATAAAACAAGTATAACATTTTACCAAAATCTTTGCTTCTTCCAGCAGTAATATGCAGGAAATCTATTTTCAGTAAACGACTTTCCTGCTGTTGTGTTTTACATTTCCTGTTCAGAATTTTCTAATATTCCTAAAATTCTCACCCTAAGTTACTATGGAAAACAGATGAGCGTTTTACTTGTATTTAATATGCTGCAGACAGTGAAGCTCAGAATTTTAAATTTTAGATCATGTGATTAGAAAGTAAATATGAATAGAATCATTTGCTATTGATATATTTTCATCCTATGTTATCTGTTAATCTGATGTCTACATTTTTTTGTCAATAGTGCTTAAGAAAAGATGCAGAGTCACGTAGGCGAGAACTCCATATTCGAACCTATGCAGTTATTCCATTAAATGATGAATGTGGCATAATTGAATGGGTGAACAATACCGCTGGCTTAAGGAATATTCTGATAAAACTTTATAAGGAGAAAGGTAACATATATGGAGTGGGTGGATATATGGGAGAACAGAGAAAGAGAAGGATGTTAAAGCCTGGACATGGTTCTGGGTAACCTGCTGTAGGTGGCCCTGCTTGAGCATGAGGGTTGGACAGGATGACCTCCAGAGGTCCCTTCCAACCGAAACGATTCTGTGATTCTTAGGTGTTGTGTTTTATTTTTAAAGGATTTGTAACTTTATTAGTAAATTATACAAACAGCAAGGAAGCATTCTAGGAAGATTCAGTCATGTATCTTTAATAATCTGCAATATAGGATAATTCACTCTTGAATGGAAGAGAATTGTTGCTTGCAGTCAACAACTTGCTAATGAGAGAACTGATAACATAATCAACTTAATATATTCCCATGTTGCTGGTACTGCTGCTGAAATGATTCACATCATTCTATAAGAAAAAAAATGTGCAGCACTGAATAATAGAAGAGGCTGTAGACTTTAGATTTGATCATTTGTTTTTCATTTGTGTTCTGCTTGTGCGAGGGGTTGATGTACTTGGTCTGCTGTTTCAGTTAACATGATGGTTTTTCATTTACTTTCCAGCACCCTGACAACAGCATGTTCTATGGGTTATTTTCCATTTATTCATTTAATTCAGTGTTATGGAGATGTTTATCTTATCTAAAATATCATACTGTAATAGTACGTATGAGGCTTTACATTTGGGGATTTACTTTGCCTAACTGAGGAAGTCTCCTACAGGTATCTATATGACTGGAAAGGAACTACGTCAGCATATGCTTCCAAAGTCAGCACCTTTGGCTGAAAAGCTGAAAATGTTCAAAGAAGTCCTACTGCCCCGGCATCCTCCTGTCTTTCATGAATGGTTTCTTAGGACATTCCCTGATCCTACTTCGTGGTGAGTGACTGAGATTGAGCTAGCTTAAGATCATCGAATTTATTTCTCTAAACAAACTGTTGGATAAAGATAAACATACTGTTGAATCAAAGATACTGTTAAATAAAGACAGATAAGGAGGTGATTTAGACTTATATATCTGATTCTTACTCCCACAGGTACAATAGTAGGTCAGCCTATTGTCGTTCTGTTGCAGTCATGTCAATGGTAGGTTACATACTTGGTCTAGGAGACCGTCATGGTGAAAACATCCTCTTTGATTCCTTGACTGGTGAATGCGTGCATGTGGATTTCAACTGTCTTTTCAATAAGGTGAGAAATGCCCCCTTGCTGAACTTGTTTTTTATTTTACATGCATGTAAGTTATAAATTCCTACTATCTTGTTTTGTTTTAACATATCTGTTGTGTTCTGTCTCTCACTTTTTCTTATTTATACCCAACAAAAAGTATGGGACATGTAAAGAATATGTGATTGTTTTGCGTACTGCACTAATGAAAACCAGCTTTTTGATTATGCCAATATCAGATGAGCTTATGGATACACTGAAGTAGCCCAAATTTTAGTGTTCTTATTTTGTGACACTCCTCTCTCCACTGCCGCTTTTTAAGCAAAGCTGTAATTATTACATGCAGAGTTTTATTGCTGTGAAGTTTTTGTGTTTCTAACACTCAGCACAAAAAAATCCTATGGTTCTGTAAAAATAAGCAAGAAAATTGTGGCCTGAGTGGGTTATGGAGTTTTGGTATTTCTGCCAAAATATGCTTTTAGTGTGGCACATCTGCCATTTTTAACGAAGATAAGTGAGGAAGAAATAGTAATTGCTTCTGCTTCCTTTTCAGTAAGAGTAAGTTGTCCTACATAGCCCTTAACTAAAAGGAAAAAAAAATAGTTTTAAGCAAACCTGTAAATTATAAAAGGTAGCATTTTGAATCAGACTACAGATCTCCATTATATATTTAGAACATATGTCAATGTATTAAGGCAGGAAAAAAAAATATTTGGACATGGTTATCCTTTATTCATGGTAATTTGCTTTTAACAGATAGGAAGGGGGGCTGTGATCTGACCAAACGTGTCTTCTCACCTAGGAATCTGCCACAGGCAATGACAGGAAAAAAAACTTAAAACAACACAAATGCTACCTTTATCTAACTATTCTTTACAATGCATATGGCATAACCTTTTTTTATCAATGTAAAGGGAGAAACTTTTGAAGTTCCTGAGATTGTTCCTTTTCGTCTCACTCATAACATGGTTAATGGAATGGGTCCAATGGGAACAGAAGGTCTCTTCCGAAGAGCTTGTGAAGTCACAATGAGGCTTATGCGTGATCAAAGGGAGCCTCTAATGAGGTACGGCAGCTGTTTTTGCCATAAACTCGGATAAAGCTCTCTGTAGTCTAAACATCTGAAACAGTAACTGCTAGTTGCAGCATATGGCTGTCATGCAGCTCAGTCTTACTATGACATGCAGTTCAATATAAACAAATACTCAGCACTAACTTCAGACTCAGTTCTTTGTTACTACTACAACTAGATAATGCTTATATATTAAAAATCAGTACATGTTCCTAAAGTTGCCTTTTTTCATTTATCATGTAGTTTTCTTGGTTCTTCCTGAGTTAAATGCATTTTTATCCTGGATTTTTCAGATGCCAGGAGATACTCAAAGTGATCAATGTTTTAATATTTGGCTTAGGTACCAATCTTGTCTAATAATTTCAAAGCACTTTTCTGCATTCATTATTTAGAGATCATGCAATGTTTTTCAAGTGTACAGTGGGAATAAATTTTAGGATATGGTCACAGGTCTGATATTTGATGGAACAGCAAAAATGGAGCTTGCAAGTCCCCAAGTGAATTGTCACAACTGCTTTGATCAGCTGTGAATATTGTATCGCTGACGATGTTTACTGTTTCCATGTTTCAGCTGACAAAGGGTCAGTCCTTCCCAATTCATTTCAGGCAGTCATTTAGGACTACGTAAGTAGCAGTTGCAAGTGATAGTGGCTAATAAAATATTTCATCAAAAGTAAATGGGCAGTTATCTTCATAGAAATGTTGGGAAAGGCAGTTAATTTGCAACTCATGAGTGGCTGTGAACCACAGTAACTTCAGCTGATACTCTGAACTCCAGAAAGAACTTAGGTCCACAGCAGAATTGCTTTGGTCTCATTAATTTCACAAGAAAACAAAACTGCATAGGAAAGCTTGAATGATTCAAATAATTGCATAAAATGACAAGTTGAAGGTTTTTGATGCAGGTCTTAATATATTCCTGTATACCTGATAGCTTTCTCTTAAGGCAAAAACAGTGAATAAATTGCTCAACTTCAGAGAGTTTTAAGTCTTAAGGGGGGAGAAAAGATATAAGACACACATCTTTAAATAAAAAGTTCAAACGGAAGAGTAGTTAAAGATCTATGAGGACTAGATAATGAAAGCATTTTTTTACTGTCTTAGGAATATCTTGCCTATCTAGTATTTTAGTTCCAGAACTTGGTGTAGAATAATACAGATCATTTAATAAAATAAATGATAAGAAACCATTTTGTTTCGAAGTTGCTTACAACATTAGTCTTTATAAAATTACTAATAGCAGTGACATGGAGAGAGATGAAAGGGAAAAAGATGCCTGCTTTTCATGTTAAAGCTTTTTATCCCCTCATTTCAGAATATGGAAGTTAAAAGGCAAAGAGCAATATTTTGGTTTTGCAGGTGTAAAAAATCTTGTTTTGAAAACTATATGTGTAGGTCAAAATCAATTAGAGGAAATGCGTTATGTTATTATTATTTTTTTTAATGCATTTATTTAGTGTCTTAAAGACTTTTCTCCATGATCCTCTTGTGGAGTGGAGTAAGCCTGTTAAAGGGAACACAAAAGCACAGGTGAACGAAACTGGAGAAGTTGTCAATGAAAAGGTTAGTTCAAAACAAGCATAGCTTAAGGTATTCAAATGTCACATGTCCATTATGGTTGCAAGTTGCACGTTTTCTAATTGAAATCTTAATTTTCTTATTTTTCTGCTTCCTTGATTTGAAAATTACTCTGTCTCCTCTGGATTATCTCAATGCTAGTCTCTTTGTATCTTTTTAAGTATAAGTATTATTTTTATTGATAGAAAATATCATTTATCTGCTAAAGAATCAAGCAAAATAGAATCCATAATTTTGTCATTAGTATTACCAAATCTTGGACAACATCAACAGAAAACAGAATAGGAAAGGCTCTTGCTTTTCCTTTCTGTGAAACTGTTGCACAGTTGTCCAGAGTGACAGTAACGGTAACACTTGGAAAGGACTCCAGATGTCCTTTCAAGGCATACTTAGTGCTTTTCATGAGTGGACGTTTATTATTGAACAAATAAGTGCCTTGTTGTATATCAAGGAGTACTTTGAAAATATTAATATTTACTGTTTCTTTTGTAGTTGCTGCTAAATACTGTATTATTTATCCAAACTACAGCTTGCACAAGCTGTAGTATTTATTCTCCTTCCCTTCTGTAAAATCTCTTATTTGTCTGATTTTTTTGGTTTTAAAAGGAATATTTTAAAAGATTGAATGTGTAATAGCAGATAAAACATATGAAGCACTGACAAACAGGGCAACTAAGATAAAAACAAAATACCGTACTGAAGCTATATTCCTGAGCTTCACTTGAGCACATAAAATCTCCTCATCTTCAAGTAATTACCAACAAAGCTGTTTCTACACAGCCTTTCATTTAGTTACAGGACCACCCACATAGTTATGTATGTTAACAGTTTTTCTGGATAGATGGCAATATTATACTCGAGCTTTAAAAGAAAATTTGAGTATAATTGGTATGAACTAGCTACTCTAAGTGGGCCTCAAAACAGTTCATTTTGAGTTGTTCAACACAACCTGTTATGAGATTTCATTTTCAGTTGCTCATAATTCTGGCATAAAGTCTAGGTGTCCTTAATTTTATCCAGAATTTTAAAACATAAAAATAAAAAAGGCTCTTTTTTCTTTAAAGGGAAATTGCATTTATTTGAAAGGAATTGTGTGAAATAAAACATACTAACACTTTCAAACACTATTGCATAGCTTTTTCAATTTTCTCTGGCAAACTTTATTTGTAAAATTTAGGACAGTAGCTGTAACTTGACCAATAATTTATCTATTTTAGAGAATGATTTTAAAACAGTAATTATCCTTTAACTGGTGTAGACGTTTTTGTGTTGTATTAAACTAACACACAGGTTTTAAACACATCCTAATAATTTTTATTTTAAGATGTTGAAGTCCACGGAAAATAACAATATTCAGTTATTTTTCCTTTTCTTTGTTTCTAGGCCAAAACCCATGTCCTTGATATAGAACAACGGCTACAGGGTGTTATTAAGACGAGAAACAGAATAAAAGGATTACCCTTATCTATTGAAGGGCATGTTCATTACCTTATTCAAGAAGCAAGTGATGACAATCTGCTCTGCCAAATGTATATGGGCTGGGCTCCATATATGTGAAATTTGTTTACTTGGGAAAGATGCCATCACAGTTTATGGAGCTGTAATATTCTTCAGAAGGTATTACTCAGTGATAACTGGTTACTTTTGTTTTCTGATTGTAAGCAGTGGCACAGTCTTCTGATCAATCTGAAATCTACATAAAATATACAACACGCTTGCAAGCATGTTGTGAATGTGCTTGCAGATGTGTCAGATGTTACAATTTATGGGTTTTGTACATATACAATGTAGTACATACCAGCGACTACATGGACTATACAAGTCTGCAGGTTTCTTAGGTTCTTATGTACTCTGAATATATTTTCAGTGTTGGAAAGATGCACGCTAATTTTAAAATACTCTTTATTTTTATAAAGATCTCCTCATTAGTTCATTTGTAGATTAGAAAATGTGACATTACATTTTATACTGATACGATGTAAAGGGGTGCTTTCACCTTTTTCTACTCAGAGTTCAGAAGTCTATTTCTGTTCAGCAGTACAACTTGATTTTTGGTTTCCTTTTGACTTTCTTCCACGTGGCCTTAATGTCTAAAAAGTGGCCCAATGTCTTTGGGAGGGAGGGGGGATATTTAGGATCTCAAGACCTATCAAGAATAAACTTATGAAGTGTTACTGTATTCTGAGATTGTTTCTTGTTAGCCCTTGCCTACTGTGCTAACAGGCCCTCCTGAATGAAATGCGAGTAAGAGGTGAGTCGGAAGATGCTGCTGGCATGGCTGTGACACTAGTGCAGCAGGGGGAATATAGGAGCTGTGGTTGCAAAACACATTCAGGATCCTGAGAATTCTGGACGAGAGCTTGTTGCTCTGCACAATCCCCTTGGAAAAGTGCAGCTAAAAGTGGCTTTTTTTCAGATTCCATTTCAGAAAAAGTGTTTTAGCATGGACAAGAGCATACTAGGTACATATGGCCAGAAGGCACATGCTACTCCTGTACACTGTTGCTTTATTCTCTATGCCTCCGCATCCTAGGGATGGAAGGGGAACAGTAAGAAAAATGAGGCTCTGTTTTAGCACTAGAAAGGTAGTGGGTTTTTTTTGTGGTTTTGCTGTTTTGAGACAAACACCGTTGTTCCTTTTAGTCACAGCGATGCTACGTTCCTAGGCTCTAGTGGTCATTTTTGTTTCAGCTGAACTCCACAGAGTTTGGAAAACACATTTGAATAATGTTTTTTATGCTGGGTTAGTTTGCTTCTCTGGAGATCTAACAGGTCCTGTTCTACACCCATTATGGCCCCAGGAAGCCCACCGTTTTCCCCGCAGGAGCCGTGGAACCTCGCGGGCTGCCTTTCACAGCTGAGCCCCGCGAGCCGTGGTCCGTGGCGGGGGCAGGAAGAGGCCCTGCCGGGTGCCGCCGGCTCCTGAGGGGGGCCCGTCCCCGCCCGCCGCCCGCCCCCAGCCCTGACGTCACGCGAGGCCGCTCTGCCCGGCGCACTCTATGGTCGCCGCGGGGCGCTCTGCGCGGCGCTCTATGGCGCGGGCGGGCGGGCTGTCAGCGCGGCGCGCCGGAAGGAAGCGGAGCGGGGCCGGGGCCGGGGCGCGTTGGGG
Source organism: Stictonetta naevosa (assembly GCA_011074415.1). NCBI lineage: Eukaryota > Metazoa > Chordata > Aves > Anseriformes > Anatidae > Stictonetta > Stictonetta naevosa. Next base: position 2,208,283 of record CM021705.1, read on the forward strand.
CGCGGGGCGGGGGGGCCATGGGCGTCCCCAAGTTCTACCGCTGGGTCTCGGAGCGGTACCCGTGCCTCAGCCAGGTGCTGAAGGAGCACCAGGTGAGGCGGGGGGCGCGGCGCGCCGGGGCCGGGCGGCGAGGCGGGCACGGCGCTCGCCTCGGGGTGCCTCGGCGGCACCCAAGGGTGCTGGGCCGCCGGCAGGGCCCCGGCGCCGCCCTGTGCTCCGCTGGGGCTCGGGGAGCCGGGGCGGGGGGCCGGGCCGAGCGGAGGGTGGCTGGAGGGCGTCAGGAGCCCCCCGGGCAGGCGGGGCCTGGGAGCGGCACGGCCTCGGACCGACCCGTCGGTGGTGCCGGCCCGAGCGGTCCGGAGCCGGCCGTTTGGCCCGTCCTCCTCGCGTGGAGGGCTGACGGAGCCCTCGCGGCCCGTGTGTGTCTGTCAGCCGCGTCGGATTTCGTTAGGCTGCCTCGCGACCCCCGGTGTTGTAGTAGGGGCTGCTGGCTGAAAATGCTGAAAATGCGCGTAAACTTGGGAGCTGTGGCGGCTGAGGAGTCTGCGGGTGCCAAGCCAGGGGAGTACCCCCAGGGGCGGCACCCCTCCTGCGTCCTGAAAGCCTGTCAGAGCTATTAGGAAACGAAAGCACAACTCTGCCTTGAGTATGCCGGTGCTGTCACTCTGTAGCTAGGCTTTCTGGAGGCTGGATGATGTAACTTGCTTGTGTGGGTTACTTACTGTTTATAAAAGAAGAAAGCAACGCCTAGGCTATTTGTGACGTGAAACTTGGATAGTAACGTGTATCTACGTTCTTCCTCATCTTTACCAGACCCCTCAAATGTATAACTTGACACATACTATCCTCTAGGTTAGGATTTCAAACTGTTTCAAATGTATTCACTAATATATTTTGTGTAAAAGACAGTGAGGCCTGTCCTCTACTACTTCAGAAGCTGTGTATTTTGGTGTTTTGAGATACCAGGATGGGGGCTGTCCGCAGCCATTCTGGCAGATAACTGCTGTCTCAGGTGTTTCAGTGCTCCCAAAGCTTGCTTTCAACTAGCTCCTGCTCTGGCCAAACAGAATCAGATGGTAATTTTTGCAAACGTATATCTGATGTCCTGTTTATTACCATTTGTAAGCAGGAGTGCTGACTGAACTATGATGTCAGCCTCGTGTGTCTACCGTGGTAAGAATTTTTCCCAATGTAGGCCACCTGTCTAAGCTACATCTTTTTTTGTCACTGTTTGCTATTACAGAAAAGTACACAGAATAATAGCAGGCAATTTCTGTGTAAAACACAGAATTATTTTTAAATCGTATTATGTCTATGCTTTTTTTCATACATACACGTGTGTGTGTGTGTGTGTGTATATATATATATATTGCTTCCATACAAAAGCACAACATCCTGCTTTAGTTTTTCTCTCTTTATGATGCTGCCTGTGTAATAATGCCCCGCTCAGTTCCTGTTTAAAGGTGGTGCCTGTGTTGATGAGTTGAGTTTTGAGCAAGCTGAGCAGTATGGCTACTGAGTTTAACTATACCGAGGATCCCTGGGCACAACAAAAGAGTAGTTATTGCTGGAGGCTGGAGGTCCTTCCAGTCCTGCCCCTTGGTCCATCTCTTCTTCCTTCCCAAGTTCTGACACAAACTTAAATTTCTCTTACATCTGGATGATAAAAACAAGTCCAATGATATGCCTTGCAAACTTAGGTAAAGTTATGTCAGCAGCAGTACAACAGATTACCTCAGAAAGTTAGCAGAAACTTTTTCCAGCTGTAATGATAGGAGAATTTTTATGAGCAGTCATACTGATGGATTAAAGAGTCAATTTTTTTAATTGCCAACTGCTCTTGTGCTAGTTTGGTTCTTTTTGGCAACCAAAAGATAGATAACGGCCCCTTTGTGCCATACGTTGCTTGTGCTCTAAATGTTGCTTGTGAAGTTTGGGTGCTCCAAAGAAAGCTGTTAGATGAAGCCAGGACAGAGCTCCCTAGAACTGAGACTGGCAAACGGGAAACCAGAAGTTTGGAATTTGTGACAAAGAAGCTGATGATATTGTTGATAACTACTGCTTTTGGTGATAATTACTGTTCTCTAGACTCACAGATAGTGATTATCGTAGTTAAGTAGGCAGCATGGAGTGGTCATGGTAGGAACTGGTCGACTAAGAGAGCTCTAAGGCTGATTTTGCTTTAGAAATAATATTGGAAACTGCATTCTCAGTTCTGTAGTTTTTATTGTTTTTGTAGTGTAGCTATGCAAAATCGAATCACTTATTTTTTCTCCTCGTCTGATGTAGAACATAGCTATCTCTAGAACTGTGTTCCCTTTGCTGGGCCAAAAATGTTCAGGATGGGATATGAATCTGTTCACCGGGAAAACCCTAATAATGGAATGAAAGCGCAGAGAAGCCTGTAACCAGTCCAGATACTCTCAGCACGTTGGTGTACGTGGGTTCTGGGAAAGCCTTGCCACCTCAGTTCATTTCCAGAGTTTATCATTCTCAGCCATGCATTGCACAGTGACTGTGTTCCTTCAGCTATTCCCAACTGGGTACTAACTACAGCTTGCTTAGATTCCAGAATTTGACAACTTATACCTGGACATGAATGGCATTATACATCAGTGTTCACATCCAAATGATGATGATGTTCACTTCAGGATCTCAGAAGATAAGATTTTTGCTGATATTTTTCACTATTTGGAAGTACTGTTTCGCATTATTAAGCCAAGGAAGGTTTTCTTCATGGCAGTTGATGGTGTAGCTCCAAGAGCAAAAATGAATCAGCAGCGTGGGAGACGTTTCAGGTGAGAATATTTGTTCTTCCTCCATCTTCAGGATAATAAACATTTACCTAGAAATATTTACTTAAACATATGCCATGAAAAATAAAATGTATTGTGAGTAGTCGTGCCTTTGATGGTGGCTTTAATTTTTAGTTAAGTGAAGGTAGCTGCTTGTAAAATGTTAATATGTACAATCAGCATTCCAAAACGAGAAGTGTGCTCCTTACTCAGATTTTCCTCTGTGTGTGCAAAGCTTGGGTGGGGGAGAATGGAGACTCTTTTTTTAATATGAAATTTTCAGTGGAATAAATCCTCACTGGAGTTCATGAGGATGTCTGCAGTTGGTTGATAACTTCTGAGAGTCTTTGCTCTTTGTGGATGCTATTTCTAGAGAGGCCCTTCAGGTGACTATAATGCGTTGTTCTTTGCCAGTCGTAGAGAAGTTTGGGAACTAATAAAACCCTCGTTTCTGTTGATACTTGTTATCAAGCTAGCTCAAAAGTACAGCTGCAAGTAAATTTTACAGTGTTAACAAATTAATATTTAATGTTTGGGACATGTGAAAGTTGTTTGGAGGCTAACAAGAGGAAAGAAATACAGGGATACTGAGTGAAATGGGACAAACACATGGGGAGGAAAGGGACAAGAGAGAATACTTTCAAGCCAGGGAGTGTATTTTGTTGTTTGTTTATTTGCTTTTAAGGAAAAAAGAAGATGGGAAGAGGAAGAGATTAAGAAATCCAGAGTTCTGAATTAAAAAAAAAAGGGGGGGAGCAGAATTGAGAGAACAAGTGAAGTCTGTAAATTCTATGGGAGAAGAATCTATTAAACCATTTCAAGACATTGTTTTCTCTTTTTCTGTTTTAGAAGTGCTTATAGAATCCTTGACCAAGAATATTGGGGTGATCTTGTTTGTTTCTCCATTAGTGGCAATAAGTTGTTAGTTCACACCTCCCTCCCCCCTGTGGTACTCCAGACTTGCTGCTTTGCTCATTGCTGTTCTGGAATAGCATTTTCAGATGTTTAGATCCTAAGAATTACCTTTGTTTCAATGTTAATTTACTTTCCTTAGGATGAGTTACTCAGTTATCTTCTTGGTAATCTCAATATTAATTTTATCTGAGTAATGACAGATTATCATCATTACTGGGTAAAAAAAGCTATTTGTAAGCCTTACAGTTCTATCAGAAGCAAGTTCAAGCTCTGTTCAGGAGTTAAGTGTCTCTCCCTCTTTTTTTTTTAAAAAAAAAAAAAAAAACACTCTTTAAAAATCAACTAATACATATTTTGTCAGAAAGATGTTATGGTAATTCCTTCTCTACCCCTTATTCCCACCCGTTTTGTTTTAGATCAGCAAAAGAGGCAGAGGACAAAATAAAAAAGGCATTAGAAAAGGGAGAAACTCTACCTACTGAAGCCAGATTTGACTCCAACTGTATTACACCAGGTAGGATAATTTGTTAATTATTTAAATTAATGCTTAAACTTAACATTAAATGTGTTTAAATTTTTTAAACCTGTATTTTGGTAATATTTTCCTATCTATAAGTGGCTTTTCTTTTGAAATTACAGGAAGTTTGAATAACTTTTAATATGCTTGATTTATTGTCTTGTTCTAGGGTTTTTTTTTTAAGTTGGTATGGAAAAAAAAGAAACCTCTTTAAAGAACAATTGTGCCCTTTTTCTATTACAGAATCTGTATCTGTTATTATAAATACTTGATATATGTAAATGCCATTTTAAATGATTAATTAAAAACTTTGTGTTTAACTTGAGTTTCTGTTTTCAGGAACTGAATTCATGGCTAGATTGCATGAACATCTTAAATATTTCGTCAATATGAAAATTTCTACAGACAAATCCTGGCAGGGAGTAACAGTATACTTATCAGGCCATGAGGTCATTGCATTTTCTTATTTTTCTTCAAAATAACAATTTATTTGAAATAAATGTATTTATTTATTTATTTATTTATTTTCTCCATGCAGACTCCAGGGGAAGGAGAGCATAAAATTATGGAGTTCATCAGATCAGAAAAAGCAAAGCCCCATCATGATCCAAACACAAGACACTGTCTCTACGGCTTAGATGCTGATTTGGTATGTGAAATTGAAATAATAAACAACAGAAGTTTTCCAAGTATGTATGTCTGTGGTTTGTAAGCACAGTGTTCCAAAATGTTATTCAGCAAGCATGTAACTTTGTATTCCTACAAAGTTTTGAATTTGTAATGAAACAGAACAGTAAAATTTATTTATATTGTTCAAATCTTTTGTAAAAGTTTTAAAAAATGAAGTAAGACCTTTCTAATGTCTCTTTGTAATAGATTATGCTGGGATTAACAAGTCATGAGGCACACTTTGCGCTCTTAAGAGAAGAAGTCAGATTTGGTGGTAAAAAATCTCAAAGGTGAACTGATTTTAACTTTACTCTTAATTTATATAAGATGAAATGAAATCTAAAAGGTACTGCGTAACTAAAACAGCCTTTGTTGATTGCATAGTAAATTAATCGAGTCATAGTTTATTTGTTAGAGTATATGTAAATTTAGAGAAATGAACTTGTTAAATTGTGATTTAATTTGTTTACATGGGAAAATGTATGTTGTCAGGGCAGCTAATTAAAAAATCCTTAGGTTTTTGGTGTGTTGTGCTTCTTGCTTCATATTCTGAATGGGGTAGCTCAGGCTGTATTGATGCTTTTTCCATAATTCTTAAAAACTTTTTAAAAACTCAATTATCTGTGAGGTAAGTGGCTGAAATAATTATTAAAATAAACTGTTCTCAAGTGGCTGATTGCTTGCTGTTATTTTGGATTTTCTCATTTGAAGTGACTCGTGCATTATCATCAGTCAGGATCAAGTGTTTTGTGCCAGAATTGTGCACAGACATGGAGTTATTCTGAGCTAATAGAAAAAATATTTTTGGTAGATATTGCTGTGAGTAGGTTCCTTCTGTGATGAACCTTAAACATGTATTCAGTGGGTCAAGGCAAAGGTGGGAGAGACCAAGAAATACTTACTTTTTGGTATAATAAAGCTTTTGGATAACACAGTAATAAGTCATGTAGTTGTTTAGGTTTATGCATTAGCAAAAATGATACATACATGTTTTTAGTACCGAGGACAATGTGATAAACATCAGAAATAAGTGTTTCTTTCATAGTCTTCTGCAGTCACCTTTTCAATTAAATTGATAAAGTTTGCCTTGTTTATGTTGATGGTATTGGCATGTAGCATTGTAATATTTTAAAGGGACTGATTCTAATTAAAGAGGTCCCTTTCCCGTGTTTTTAATAAAATAATATAAGTGTGACAACATTTAATGAATTGGTTGAATAAAAAAATGAAAAGGCAAGATCTTCTAGTACCATTTTTTTCCTCAAGCATTGCTCTAGATTTAGTGTTTTTATGATGTCTAGATAATATGGCTTATTACAGGAGTTCACTTGTGGAAGTTATGGGAATTGCCTTCTGTCAATATGGTCACTTCTTTAAAGTGTATTTTCACTTGGGAATTTGAAAATATTCAAAATGGATACAAACTAATATCTATCAGCAGTTAATTGATTGAGAGAAATTCTTTGTTTTATCAGGATTTTCAAATCCAGTGGCATGAAGAATGACAGGTGAAATAATCATCAACCTGGATTTGCTGAAGTTACTTTATACCAATTTGAAAATTAGGTGTAAAAGAAACAGAAATGGATCTGAAGTTCTGCACAGCCAAGTGTAGCTCAGAGTTTGTCTTGCTAGTGTTCATTTAAGTTTGTGTGTAACACACATTTCTCAGAGGATTCTGGCCCAAATTCAGTCTGTATGTATGTGTGTGAATATACAGCTGTTTATGCTGGCTTGCCATTGGAGGTGTTCCAGCTAGTTATAATATCTACAAAGTGAAATAGTCCGCTACAAATTTAAAATACATCAAAGTTTCTTAGCTCATTAATTTCTTGGTGTATGTATTAACTAATTTTGGCCTAACCTTAGTAGATAGCAACTAGTTTTAGTGAAGGGAGAAAAAGAAGGCAAGAATACATGTTGTCTACTTTAAAGCGTATATGAATAGTAGATTTGTCTTTTTCTGTGTGCAGTAGTACCATGTGTTGAAGCCATTAATAGATAATGAATGTGGAACATGTTTTCACATTGAGTGTGTTCTCTTCTTAAAGAAGTATTTCAAATGACTGACTATGTAACCCAGCCAGTTTAGACATGAATCTGCATACTCTATGTATTCGGTCTAGTCCTACAATACCTTAGAAGTATATTGGTTTTGGTGCAAAGTAAGGTTAGGTTGTCCCTCTCTTTGTACAACAAATTGCCTAAGAGATATTTAATGCAATGTGGAACATGTTGACTCAAAACAGTTGACTCTAAACAGTTTAATCTTAAAATAAAGGTAAACAAATGTTTATATACTTGATCCTGCAAAGTTATAATCCTCAGATTACTTATTTTTAGGTAAACTTGGGCTTCTTAAATATTCATATGGTAACTGTGTTTATAAATAACTGACAATGTTTTGAATAATTTACAGAGCATGTGCACCAGAGGAAACCACATTTCATTTACTGCACTTATCACTGATGAGAGAATATATTGATTATGAATTTTCACCAGTAAAAGTAAGTTCTAATGGAGCTGTTATTGGAGGAAAAAAAAAACCTGCAAGGTTATATGAAAACTTGATAATAAAAATGTTGCTCCTGTCCTTTTTTTTTTTTTTTAGGATAAGATTCCATTTGAATATGATATTGAAAGGATAATAGATGATTGGATCTTAATGGGTTTCCTTGTAGGCAATGATTTTATTCCTCATCTACCTCATTTACACATTAATCATGATGCGCTGCCGCTACTTTATAGAACATACATGGCTATCTTGCCAGAACTGGGAGGTAAGAAGTTGAGTTCTGGGGATTTTTGTTTGATTTTTAAAGTCTGAACAAAGGGAGAGCTATAGGGCAGAGTAAGAGTAAAAGGTTGGGTTAAACTTATGTGCTGTCCTACCATTTGTGCATTAGTGGTTGATAACCCTTACTGAATCTGCTCAATTTATTTTTCTTCTTTAGACTTCAGCTGTCTCCATGAGTATTTTTATATTCGAAAATACAGCTCTTTACTGCAGGCTTTTCAGTAATATGAAACAGAACCAGTGTAAAAAATGGGAAAGAACAAAAATATCACTGAACTTAGCTCTGTTATCTCATACCACTTTTTATAGGATCTCTAAGAGATGATAAATCTGTAGGCTTGCCATAGAACACATCACTGTCAGTAGTAGTTACATGTGAGTGTAGTTTAAAAACCAAAACATTTTATTGTCTATGCAACATTTAGGTTGTAATTTTCAAATTGTTAGCTTAAAAAAACATACTCTATTTTCCCAATAGGTTACATAAATGAAAATGGGCATCTGAATTTAAAACGCTTCGAGAAGTATCTCACGAGATTGTCAGATGTAAGTACCTTCATAATTATGCTTCAGAGAACGGTTCAGTCTGTTACATATGAACTCCATATAGTGCCCTAAAATGCATTATGCTGTTGTCTTAATGAACTGCTTAATAACTTGTGTTTTACAAGTGGTGCCATGGGCTATTTTATTATGGGGTCCAATTAGATGTTGTTTGATCTTACCATAACTTGAAAGGAGAAAGCTTGAATAATTGGGTTTATGCTTTATAGCCAGCATCTTTTAGCGCTTCAGCTCAAATGAGGGTTCACCAGTAGAATTATAGTTCTCAATTATTGATGAATAAATGACAATACTGGGCAAAGTTTGTTGCCAGCAATGATATTCTTTGCTTCCTTGCTGGTCAGAACTTTAACTTTTTTGGCTTATGTGGCATAAGGTATGTCCAAAGACCTTGGAAAGCAACATTTTTTGCAAGTTTTGTTATTAACATTACTCATAAAGAGCAGTGAAGTGTTAGTATGTCTGAGGCAGGCATCCACATTCTTCATTAACTAACTGACATTCAGGAGGCCGTCCTGCTATGTGCCACTGCAGTAATCCATTCTAGAGATTAAAAAAAAATATAGGGCCTCTAGAAATGGAAATGTCAAAACCTTTTGAAGGGCTTTAAAGGAGGAAGTTCATCTGCTGTTTCTGCTTCGGCCCTGTCTTCAGTTTCTCAGGTAGAACTACAGAAGTGTTGGGTATGTTGTACAAGATGATATTACCCAGACCATATGCACCTCTACTACTTGTAGGGCTGATTATGAAGTTTGGCAGTTATCTAAATCTTGTTTGTAATCTGTTGCTACCTTACTCTACATTTTTCAGCCCTCTGATACTTCTAAGCTTGAATCTTCCTTTGCAGTTTGATCGTGAACACTTCAGTGAAGTCTTTGTAGACCTAAAATGGTTTGAAAGTAAAGTAGGCAATAAATACCTCAATGAGGCAGCTGGTATTGCAGCAGAAGAAGCCAGAAACAATAAACAAAAGAAACAGAAGGTTAGTGTTCTACATACACTATTTTGGAAATAAAAATGATATTTTCTGTAAATCAGTAGTTTGCTAGCCATAGCAATTTCAATTGTACATATGTTAAATGTAACAAACTTCTCTTTTGATCCTTTTTGGCTATCTTCCAGTATATACTTCAGCAGAGTGTAGCAGTAGCAGCAGGAAATTTCTTCAAATTATACCTGCCACAGTATTTCATTATCCCATTCTTTAGTGCAGTTTGTGATTTGTAAGAGCAAGACTTTAACTATTCCTTTAAGAAGGAATTATTTATTTGTGGTTGTTTTCTTATTTGCCACAGAAGTTTGAAGCAGCTGTATAGCGTTAGCTAGTTGTCTTGACTGATCCTTTGAATGGCAATGATATCTCAGGTACAGGGAAAGAGGGCCAACTTAAAGACTCCACTTATTGAAGCCTTTCAGAGTGCTGTAGACAGAAAAAAAAATCTGTACTTGTTTTTTTGGAGTCTCTCAAACACAATTCCTTCTGTACTTATTTCCCTCAAAAGTAATTTGAACTGTTTTAAGGTTGCTGAAAATTTGATTGCATAGTTGTGCCATACCAGAATATATGATGTAGGTAAAATATTTATATTAGAGAGTTCTGGAAATACTTACATTTTGGAACACAAGCATTCCAATATTTTTGTCTAAAGATGATTGAGATACTGTCTGAGGCTGTGTCTTTGTTTGATGTGTATGGATAAAAATCCTTTTCCCCAGGCAATTACAAGGGAAGGAAATAGTGTTTCTATACCTAATAATAATAATATTTATTCATATTTATTTTAGCCTTTTGAGTTGCAGATTATGTGGTTATGCATTAGGTATGTGTGTATTAGCCTGTATTTTTACCTAATCTCAAATATTAATTTAATAGGCTCAGGAAAATTCTCTCTGTTTGGCTGCGTTAGAAAAAAATGAAGCTGTGACCTCCAGAAGTAAGTGCAAATTATTTTTTTATTTGCATGTAACAACAACAACAAAATGTTAATTGGAGTATAAATTTGGAAAACCTGTAAGAATTTCATTCCAGGATTTTTTTTAAATGAAACAGTTGTGTAGTCAGCTATTGAGAAATGAAACTGAATATAACTGGCTTGTGGTGAGAGAGCAGGGCTAAAGCTTTTGAAATGCTTCATACCTGACCAGTATTCCCATGATGAAATACGAATGAGCAAGTCTTCAGTAACATTATGTTTTTGGTAACCATATGCCTAGGTAATTTGTTACACAGATCAGGAAAAATAAACGGATTTGTTGTTTTAGTGGTGTTTGTTTTTTGTACAGCTCTGGATTTTTGTTGTTGTTGTGTTAATTGTGTTTTTAAACTCATTCCACTTGCTCAAAAGAAATGCCTTTGGGTCCTGCTTTGAAATTTCTTGTCAAAAATCTATAAATTTAAATCTGTGGAAAAAAATATATATTTTTTTCTGAAGTTGTTTTCAAATGGTTTATACTTCTGCTCAGTTCTTGTATAATTGGGCTACAAAATGTGTTGCCAATCTTTTAAAGAAAAAAAATCTCCAGGTGAAAATTTTGTTTGACTGCTCTGTGTTGCTTTCTGTGCAAGGAAGGAACAAGCATGTGTAACTGTGAATTGAGGAATAGAGTTCAACCATTAAATCAAAACGGAATGTCTTGAAACCTTATTGTGGTAGAGAGCTTATGGAATCTTAATCCATATATTTTCATGGCTTCTTTCAGCTGTGTTGGAAGATGAACCAGAAGATGATGATCTGTTTGAAACAGAGTTTAGGCAATACAAGAGAACTTACTACATGACTAAAATGGGTGTAGACGTAGTTTCAGAGTAAGTGTTTGATTCTTTTCTTCATATTTTTTTTTAACACAAAAGACAGGTCTTTGGATATGTGTAATATAAAACAGAACGTACATCCATGTTGAAAGCAGAGAGCACATGGCATGGCGCTTTAGTGGTGATGCTTCTGGCTAGTGGTAGAAGAGCTACAAGTCAAGTTTTCTGTTAGAAGTATTAGAGGACTAGAGCGGAAAAAATAATCCCTTAGTAGTAAGTGAATCTAGAAAACTGTGTGCTTACTAGGTTCCCTAAGTGCTCTATCTTCATTCCTATGTGCAAGGTGCTGAGTAGTTTTTATATACTAGTAAAGCTAAGAATTACCTTTTATCTTTTTATTTTAAGTGACTTCCTGGCTGATCAAGCTGAATGTTACGTCCAGGCAATACAATGGATTTTGCATTATTATTACCATGGAGTTCAGTCATGGAGCTGGTAAGAAAAATTGTCAAATGAGAAACTGTTTAAGGATGGAACAGTTTTCACCTTATTTGCTGGAAACTATTACAGTCCTGTTGGTTTCTCATCTGTGAACGCTGCTGTAATGTAATTAATTCAAGATTTTTTTTGTTTCCTGCAGGTATTACCCATATCATTATGCACCTTATCTGTCAGATATTCGCAACATCAGTGAACTTGAAATCAAATTTGAACTGGGAAAACCTTTCATGCCATTTGAACAGCTTCTTGCTGTACTTCCAGCAGCTAGCAAAGATCTATTACCTAAATGTTACCAGGTTGGGTTTAGAATTAAGACACATTTTCCTATCATTTACTGGTTTTGTCAGTTTTATTTTAAAGTAACTCTTTTTCTTTATATTTTACATGTACTCTTAGTTATATTCTACCTCTGAATCTCTGAATCTAAAGTTACATACTTTTACTTCTTACTATTCATATATGTTTTCAAGTTAGTAAGTAAAACAAAACATTGAACTTGCTAAGTAGTTTGACCAGGGTAATTAAATGATAACTCTTTAACTCCTGTACAGCCTTGAACTGGTTTTAATACCAGCTTTCATCTCTCTCTTCCTAGAAATAGTGCTAAATTGTCTCTTATATTGTTGGATTCTCCTATTGTATTTTCATAGCATTTGATGATTAGTCAAGACTCTCCTATTATAGAATATTATCCACCAGACTTTAAAACTGACCTGAATGGAAAACAGCAAGAATGGGAAGCTGTGGTATTAATCCCTTTTATTGATGAGGTAAATTCTTTTAATGTCTGCTGTAAATTGTTTTAATGTCTGCTGAGAGCTTTGTAACAAGTGTATCTATAGATTGATTAAGAAGTTTAGGAGAAGTGCAGTTAGATAGAAGTTTAATGCATGATAAGACCTTGGGAAAACATTATTTGCTGCCTGGAGATCAGGTGAAATTAAGTTACCACAAGCAAAGCTGGCTTCAAGTAGTTGATGTCTTAAATAAGGAATGTGGGATTTTTAGCTTATTTTTGTTTTTTGATCAGGTAGTCAGATACATAATTTCTTGAGAAAAATGTCTATTCCTAAATATATACAAAAATATAATGTGTCTAAGTAAAATAAAAGTAACAAAAATACACAAAAAAATAAAACAGCTCATGTACAGAAAATCTCTTCACCTGAGCACCAGTAACGGGCAGAAGACTAAGTACAAATTGAGCAGTAGAATGTTAAAGGACAGCAATACAATAATACTATCCTGTTGCCTGTAGGATAACAATATAAAGTATTTATGTTGTTGTCATAACAAGTCCTGTTGTCATATTCTTATCAGACTAAATTTAAGTACATCAAAGAGTGAATGAAAATTAAAATGCAGAATAGATATATATTCAGGTAGCAATGCGTGTCTTTCAATTGCTTTCATAGTTCACAGTGAAAAGTTGATGGGAGTTAGTCTCTTCACAAAAGACAACAGTTTTTTCTTGAAAAACTTAGAATTGTTCAAACCTTTTCCAATAGTTATTTTGGAGGGGAAAAAAGTATATCTTCTAAAATCCTTCCAATATTTCTTTGAATGCTAAATCCAAAAGGTAAAATGTGGCTAACGTTCTCAAAGTATGTTTCCTGAAAAGGCAATCTTTATTCTCCAAAGCTATTACACTCTAATTGTACTAGTTTTGTCCTGCACCTGGGGATATAAGGAAGGGAAGGCTGCTCCTAGTGAATGTATTAACCAGAAAAGCACAGGTGTCCACCTTTCTAGTGCAGACTTTCCTTTGCTCATTTCTGTTGCCAGTTTCACATATGCTAATTTATCTTAAACTTAGAAACGACTGCTGCAGGCCATGGAATCATGTAATAAGTGCCTAAAAGAAGAGGAGAAACGCCGAAATACTCACAGTGCCTGCTTAATGTACTGGTATGACAAAGATGCAGAGTTCCAGTACGTGTCTCCTTGGCCAGAGAAATTTCCTGCAATTGAAAGGTGTCGTACCAGGTAATTCTGGAATAACTATTTTAGTGTAGACTAAAAGTCGTTAGAATACTTCTGTTTGCATTTTCGCCAAAGCTTGTATATGCAGATACTTCCCTGGACAATATAAACTGTTGCATTAGATACTATTTGTTCTGGACAGCATGGGAAGAGTCGTTGTCCTTTGTCTTCAAGACTTGCTTTGCAAAGCAGATAAACCAAGGCTAAGTCAGCAAGAGCACTATAGAGAATTCTTAAACTTTGTATGACACAAAGGATGAAAAGTTGGTGCAAATATCTGATAGTGGTGATCTATCAACCCAATAATTCCAGACCATTTGTAAACCATGATAAGTATTTGGATCCAGTGTGGAATATTGAACACAAGTGTTTTGTTAATTTTGCTCTCAGTACATGTAGGTAGCTTTATTTAACACAGGCTGAGATTTCAAGATTAAATGGAAATATAACCTTTATTGTAGCCAAACTTGAGACACATTAATAGAGGAATGCCTGCTGTGGGATTTTATTTGGTGGAGAATGAACAGTTGTAAAAATTTATGTTATTACCACATGTAACCATTGCTAGTTTGCAATATGACAATGACAGTGAATTAAAATAGCAAGGTTGCAACATATTATGGCTTGAAATTAAGTTTTGTCTTTTCTTAATGTAGTATCTTCACAGCAATAACATGGGTTTCATAGTTCTCTTGTATAGATTTCCAGTGGTTTAAATTAATTACCACCTTAGAGGGTAGTCAAATGTTTTGTTAATTAGTGTTCCTAAGGTTTGAGTGAGTAATGAGAGATTCTATAGTTAAAAGCCACTCTGTATGAGCAAATGTTGTGCTACTTGTTTTTTAGGTATAAAACAATACCTTTGGATGCTTGGCATGTAGAAATTACCCACAATCAAATAACTAAAATCAACAAGAGTGCGTTATATTTTTGTGGATTTCCTACTTTAAAGCACGTTAAACATAAGGTAAATGATTTCAGTCTTCTGACATGTTAAATTCTGTTTCACAAATTACTACATAACATTTCAAAGAATTTTAATGTATTATTTTGTTCTTACCCAGTTCTATCTTAGAAAAAGTGGTGTGCAGGTGTTTCAGCAAAGCAGCCATGGAGAAAACATGATGTTAGAAATCATAACTGATGAAAACTCAAAAGATCAAGTAAGTATTCAGCTTACTGAATACTTGAAAAACAACCAACGAACAACAAAACTACCCCTTACCCCCCTCCCCCCAAAAAAGCAACCAACAATGCACCAAAAAATTTTGTCATGAAGAGACTGAATTTGATAAGTAGTCAAATTTGAAATGCTAGTTATTCATATCTTCTCAATAGAGTACTAATAGAGAAAAACCTTCAAAGTAATTCCAAAACAGATTTTAAAACTTCCAAAATCTAGTAAGCATTAAAGAGTGGTTGAATATATTGAATTGAATAGTTAGTTTAAAAGAATGTCTTCAGATTATTTTTTCTGAACTTTATCTAGTAATGCTTTGATCTCAAAATGAGCTTTACATATAAGTTTTTGAAATTCAATGAATAGAAGGGAAAGTGAAATACAGGTGAATGTTCAAGGCCATAGAATGAATTGCTGGAGTAGGAGCTCTGGAGTTCTTAGCTGCCAGCCCAAAGTTTAGCCCATTTGTAGTAGTATTCCTAGTGTATGTTTTTGGAAACAACTGTTCCATTTCACTGGAAACATCAGCTGTATTAGTTCACACCGAAAGCTTTTGTTGACTGTTGGAGTCAAGAGTTTTTTAAAAAAAAATTGATTAGCATTAAAATGCTAACTTGGTGTAGGGAACAGTCTAGAATTTTGGGAAACTGCTGAAAGATTTGAATTTGTCCTAACTGCAGACTATTAAATGTCTGGCATCTTAGTAATGTTTCTGGCATTTGGTGGTTGTCAGATACTGTTAGGTAAGGACTTGGTGAGACTCACTCATGACGAACTAATAGTTGGAAATGGTATAATGGTAAGGAAGAAGGGCCTTCAGATCACTGACTCTTGTGTTGTGTTGTGGAGTATACAGGCACTCCTTATCAGTATCTTTTCATCAACATAGCAGTTACAACTTCCACTTAAATGAAATTGATAGAGGAATTAGAAGAAAGAGTTGATGTAGAGACATTAAGAAGCAAAATATTTTTTTGAAAATCCTTTGCAGGACATTAGTTGGTAATCAGAAATAACAGCAAAAGACAAATCCAGGAAAATAAATGGAAGAAAAAAGTTTCAAAGACTTACATAAATTGATTTAAAAAGGAAAAAAAGAGAAAAGGAAAACAACAAAGTGAGTGTTTATGGTAGAGAGATAGGAAGAGTGATAGGTGGCAAAGAGTTAAATAAGCAAAAATAGTAGTTTAAAAGATACCTGAAACTAATCGGATGAAGAGAATATAATACGAAATTAAAATTACAAATGCTAGGAAAGTCCTGGGCATAAGAGCTGTTACTTTGTTTCCATGAGATACAGAAATAAAATCTGTAGTACAAAATATTGTACTAATCTCAAATTTTCAGTTTGATTATTATGTCTCAGAGATGCAAATTGTTCTAAATGATCTACCATACACACACACCCAAAAAAATGAAATGGAAGTCGACCCCAGTCTTCTAACTAACATATACTGGTTGTAAGCAGACACACTTGGAATGTGATACCCTTCCTTAAATATAAAATGTGGTTCTCTTCATCATTTCTAATCTGATTATATGTAGTATGTATCAAAATAAAATTAGTAAGCTAAAATTAGTCTCTTCTTCAAGAAAAAAAAAAAGTTCTTTAAGTAGTGATTTTTATTGAAAAACAATTTTTTTTTTTCTTAAAATAATTTTAGTTTGTTAAAAAAGAGTAATAGCAGTAACTTCTGATTTTTTCAGACAGTGGAGAATGTTGCCAGTTTGATACTTGGAAAGCTTGTTTTTGTTAACTGGCCACACCTTGAAGAAGCCAGAGTTGTTGCTGTGTCAGATGGAGAAACCAAGTAAGTGATGTTTCATAGCTAATTAATTGCCTTCTTTATCGTTTCTTTCTGAACAAGTTCATTAGGCTGTATAAAAAAGTTTTGGTTTTATTGTAATGTTTATTAACAACAATTTAGTCTAGATGTATCCAAGGCTGCTTGATGGAAGAATCTTTGTTTAGCATCATTCTGAGTTTTGGTTATGAGCATAGAAGTCTAGTCCTTCAATATTTCACTCTAGATTTAGAAGTTTGGGAGAGTTCATTCTGAATTTTGGGGGGAAAAAAAACACACACAGAAATCCAAGTGGAATAATGTAGAAGAGAACATTTCTATGCAATCTTCCTTTCAGTACATGCACTGGTATTTCATCTAAAATTACACTGTGTGAACTGTTGTGGGTGGGTAGATAAAAATAAAAATTTTCCATGTCCGTAAAAAAAATAATTTCTAACTATTTTAAGTTTTGCTCATTGTTGCTTATGTGTAGATTTGTCTCACTTGGTAAATTCATATCTGTCATAATATTCTCAAGGTTCTACTTGGAAGAACCACATGGAACACAGAAGCTCTACGTGGGAAATGCAGTGCCCCCAACTAAAGTGGCATATGTTGGAGATAAGGAACAAAGCATGTGGTTAAAAGAAGTGCAAGGTCTTTCAGAGCAGTAAGTAACTTTGAAGATGAAAGCGTAACATTGCATGTTATTGCTTAGCTATGTTTTGTTGCCTTATCATAGTCCTAAGTAGCAGAGAAGAGCTGCTGCATTTGTGATAATAAAGGTTAATGAGTTCACTGGAATGAAAAACAAAATTAAAAAATAAAAAGTAACAAAGCAAATGTTGAAATTTCAGAGTATGTGGAGTTAGTCATTAGGTGTTTAAAATCAGATGCTGTTGAAAAAGCATTTTCAATAAATGAGTATCGGACGCTTCTGGTCATAGTAATGTAATCCAAAGTTGTAGGAAGTATGTAGAATGGAGTCATATAGTATCGAGGTACAACTTCAATAGCTTAATATTGTGAAATCTGAATGCAGCTCACATTTCTAGAGTGTGGGTGACCAACAGAATACACCTGAGTTACTGTAGTTTGCCATTTCATTGTCCGTCGTTTGAGTTAACTGCCCTAATTACTACTTTCCCTTCCTTTTACCTACTGTAAAGGTAAAATGGGTGTAAATTAACAAAATTAGCTACATAGCGATGGCTGCACAATTGATGAAGCTGTTCTGGGTGTTTATTTATAAAACAGGAAACAAAACATTAAAATCCCTTTGTTAAAAGTAACTTTTTTGAGCAACTTTTTATTTAAAAAATTAATTCCACTACCTTGCCAAAGTTCAGTTTATTGTAATCAAACTAAATATTCAATTTTGTGCTCAGTTACCAGAGAAGAAAAGGAATAATTATTCATGAAACATCAATAGTTGTGTATGCTCAGTTACTCACTGGCAATAGATACCAACTAAACCAAAATGGTGAAGTGTATTTGGAGAAGCAGTGGTCAAAACAAGTTCTTCCTTTTGTTTACCAAACTGTTGTCAAGGTAAATACACAATTTCAATATCTTCTTGCACTTAGTTCCGTACTCCATTGAGTGGGGGGAAGAATGTATGCACCTTGTAAATAAAAGAATGAACAAAAATAAACATCTTAAATGAATGTCATTTAGTATATAAAAAATATAACGTGCTTAAGCAAGTATTTTGTCACAAAATCTGGGGCCCTATTGCAAAGTAGAGATCTGTAGGAAAACATGTTTTTTATCATCTTATAACTGATGATGTTTTGAATGAAGTACTGTAGTGGTGCTCTACAAGGTAGCACAGTTGGTCGTGTACAAGCATTCGTAATATAGCAGTAACTTCTTTGCCCTCAATGAATTATTTTATATTTGAAAAGAATACTTCATAAGTGTTTTAGAATAAGCATCTATTTATATGAACTTTTAAATGATTCTGCTGGAACTGGAACTGAATGACAAATTTAATGTAATCAATTTTGTCTTTTTTTATATAGGATATCAAAGCTTTTGACTCTCGTTTTTCAAACATCAGAACTTTGGATGACTTGTTTCCTCCTGGGAGCACTGCCTTTATGCTGGGATCTCCTTACTATGGCTGCATGGGAGAAGTTAGTTCAATTTTTCCCTCTAGGATTTCTTTACTTTCAAGCTGAAAATAATCAAAGATGTTGAGTGGCAGTACTGGTTGTTTTGCTAGCTGAAGTTTTAAATTGAACATTCCCTGGTGGTTTAGTCAAAGTAGAGGTTCTTCTGCTTTACCTTACCTCTGTTGCTGGTATGACAGGTGTAAGATAGCATAGCTTGAATGGAGGATTATTTCTATTGATTATTTGGGATGAATTTTAATACATAGAGGTTCCAGTTGGGACCACTTTCAGTCAAGGATTCCTTTGACTTAATGCTGTTTGATTGCCTTTGTGACAAAGCAGTGTTGGTCAAGGAAAGATGATCCTAAAGCATCTCTTTGCATACTGCAGCAAAATTGTTGATAAAATACACTTGACGATCTATTATTCAAAGACTGCTGTTTTTAATTTTAATGTGTTGCATTTCTCTCAAAGGTTCAAGATTCACGTGATGTGATCCCAGAAGGTAGAATTCGTGTAGTTTTCAATATTCCTTGTGAACCCCAGCTTGATTTTTTAATACAGAATCAGCATGTAAGTACTTCTGGTTTTGTAGTAAAAGCTTAAATACCATGTTAAATATGTTTTGCATTGGTTAATATTTTTAAAAGATGTTTCCATGTTATTCATTTGTCCTTGGTATGTAAATCCTTATCCTTCAGGAATTGCCATTTTTTTGTTTGTTTGTTTTAAAGAAATACTCTGTGAAATACAATCCTGCGTATATTTTGGCCAGCCGTCTTGGAGTAAGTGGATATCTAGTCTCCAGATTTACAGGGAGTATCTTTATTGGAAGAGGATCAAAGAAAAAGTAAGTTCATGTACAGAGCTTGTACATGACCCTTATTGGGTCATCGCACAAGAAAACAAGAATCCCAGAATCTGGGGAAGCCTCTGCAATATAGGTAGCTTCAACTTCATCGCAGCGCATGAGAAAAACGTGTTCTGAGTAGATCTCTTCTGGACCATATAGAATAGAAATCTGCATTAATTTTGTAGAGCTTCTGTGTCTTTGTTTTTAAGGAATGTTCTTTAAAAGAGGAGGTGATAATCTCAGAATGTGAAATCAGGCACCAGGCTTTCTCTTATGGCTGTATATCTGAGTTCATGATTCTAGGTATTTTCACAATAATGTCTTTTTTGCTTCAGACAAAACTGAAGGAAATGGTAATTATTTATTTATGTTTTATATTAAGCATGAAATCATTTCTAACTAGATCATTAAACTAAAACACTTTTTCCAGTTGAGCATTTATTTAGATAGAACTCTTTAAAAGTCCCCTCAGAGTAAGTCCATTTTAACAAACACCTTGTGAAAGAAGCCACCAACAACACTGTGTTCAAAACCTTACAAACCAGCTGGAAAAGTGAGTTTTGATTTGGTGTGAATCATTCTATGTAGGCTAAAAAAAAATGCACAGGTTCCTTTTCCCACACTGAGAATAAGAAGTGGACTTGCAATCTGATTTCTCTATACTTATAATTACTGCTAGTAATAATAATTGTACTTGATTACATTTAGTAATTGTGTTAAGATTAAAACTGCTTAAAATACATATGGGAAGAAAACCCTGTAGTTCTCTGAATTGTGGTTTCCTGGGATAGCTCACTAAATATGGTATTTGAGCATCTGCTTGAGATCTAATGTGTATGTATATTTAAAAACATCATGCTACATCATGGTAAATGACAAGTAGATTGAGATCTCAGTGAAGAGAGAAAAGTTAAATATTCCTTCTGCAATAAGGAATGGGGATGCATGTGGCCAGCTAGCATACTGCAGCTGCTGTCCTGTAACATTCACAGCTGTTGCAATGCTAACAAGTAAACAATACAATGAACTTAACTTTTCTGTGGTTTAAGACCGAGGATTAATTTTATGTAGTTTATATATGTGTTGTGTGTGCACGTGTGCATTATTGCAAGTTAATTAACTTCTTATTTCCAGTCCTCATGGAGATCACAAAGCAAACGTGGGGCTGAACCTGAAGTTCAATAAGAAAAACGAAGAAGTTCCTGGCTATACTAAGAAAGTTGGAAGTGAATGGATGTATTCTTCCGCAGTAGAACAATTACTTGCTGAGTATTTAGAAAGGTAGGTATTGGATATGAAGTTCATCTACACTATCCAAGTTCATTGCAGTCATGAGTTCATCCTCTAGATTTGAGTCTTCTAAGAAATGATAAGCTTGCTTTTGGAGATTGCTTGATAAAATTTCTCTTCTTCCAATATTCTCTTACTAGTCTTTCCTTCCAAAGTGAAGCATGTTTTGGACTAATTTTGTCAGCAGCTTACATTTGACAAGTAAACAGTAAAACATTAGTTTAAGCGGAAGAAAAAAAATCCGCATGGGCTCCAGAAATTTTGATGCCTATCAAAGTTTTTGTTAAAGTTTTTTTTGTGTATCTACATGATTCAAAACAAAATCTCTCTTCCTTTTATTCGCTCTGTAGGGTTCCTGAGTTGTTTAATTATATAGCCAAGAATAGCCAGGAAGATATATTCTATGAAGATGACATTTGGCCTGGTGAGGATGAGAATGGGTAAGCGCGCTCTCCTTGTTTCTTCTAGAATAAGCAGTAAGGATGACAGCACTGAAATTCATGATGGCAGCTAAGTACCTGAAACCATGCTGTTCCTTGAGCAGTACGATTATTCCGTGATCAGTGGAAAAATTTTCAGAATGCTGTACATTTCAGTTGTGGAGTCCAAGTCTGTTAGACTCCTATGTCAAGTCCAGTAAATGAGAAATCGAATTTTCAGTGGCTACTTCATTATGCTTGCGTTTAAAGTAACGCTCAGTATGCATTGTTACAAAATATTGACAGCCACCTTAAGATCATTTTTGGAGAAAAAGTTGTAATTATTTTAAGTGTTTAAGATCACTTTGAATTTGAAAAATAACACCTGCAGAATTCTAAGTAATTTGCACGTTTTAGTATATATGCAGTCAGTTTCATGGGAGACAGGAAGCAACCTTGGTTCTAGATACAGTATAGTAACATTAAAAGAAACTTCTGTTGCATAGTGTACCCTGTTCATGGGTTTAAGTTGGTAAGTCTGTATCAGGTGCATGTGTCATCATGGGACTCTTCTATTATAAGAATTTCATGTTCGAGCTCCATTTTACAGTAGAGGCATGCTCTGAAGTTCCTTTTTACTGTACCGTGAAAAATAGTTGGTCTCAGAACCTTAGATCACAGCTGAACACGGTTGCATGAAAACTTGACTGGGAACCTGGTAAAAATGTTTAGTTATGTAGTTGTAATTCGTGTCCTCTTTTATGTAGAGCTGAGAAAGTTCAAGAAATTGTTGCCTGGTTAAAGGCACATCCTGTCTCTGCTTTATCTCGCTCATCTTGTGACCTGCAAATTTTGGATGCAGCCATTGTTGAGAAAATTGAAGAAGAAATAGAGAAATGCAAGGTACATAAATGTCTTGATGACACTGTGAGCAATGGGGAACCAAAAAGTAGCTGCTCATTATTTTCCAAGTTCTTAAATTAGAATAAGACAATGGAAGAGTAGGAATGTAAGATATGAATTTGCAATGTAAATTGTCACAGGAATTCAGTTATTGATTCATCTCATTATTGAACTTTTTTAATTGACTCACTGTTTTTGAGGTGATTCAGCAGCATTAGGCTACACGCTGAACTCTTTTTGGTGATTTCAGAAAGGAACAGTCATCAATATATGTTCTGAACTTCTGTAGTGCTGTTTCCAAGTGCAATCGTAGCTCTTCTTCCCTTGCAGTTTCTCTTTTGTGAAAATTTGTTTAATGAGGAAAATTAGAAAGTTATTTTCTCCAGGCCACAGATCAAAGAAGGGACCAAGAGAGAAGTTACTAAAGCCAAAGTTGAAGGCAAAGCCACATGAAATGATGGGGTGATTTCCTTGAAATTACTTGCAAGGACAGTGATAAAATTGGTCTGAATTTTGGAATTAGTTGGACAATACAAGCTCTTTCAGTAAGAAATCAGTCATGTTTTAAAAACTGGATTTAGTCAACTTTTTAGTCGGGTTTCGTGAAGTATAAGGGGTTCTCATTGTGTAAAAGAAGCAAAATAGTTCTACATTGTATCTTCAGGTGACTTGTTGCACCTGAAATTTCGTGCTGGTTCCTACACTAGTTTTTAATGACTTTGTTTCTCTCCTTTAGCAAAGAAAGAGCAACAAGAAGGTGCGAGTAACTGTGAAACCCCATTTGCTATACAGAGTAAGTGACATGAAAAGTTGTGGGATTTTGTTACGTTTGTTGTTATTGGTTTTTTAATTTACATTGCCCAGATCATATTTATTTTACACATTTTCAACTTTGAGGAACCAGAATTTTAGGTCAGTGTTAATATGGGAAAAAATGTTTCCTGGTGCCTTCTAGAAAATCAATTTGAAAGTGGTAGTCTCTCTAAAGGGAGAGAATATCTGCTAACTACAAATTCATTCATGCATTATATTGATGTTCAGTTCTTCTCTACGTTCTGACTTTCATGCTCCTGCAGTTCTCATTGGCTGTATAATGAAGGCAAAATGGAATGTACTTTTCATTTGTCTCCTCTTCCCTGTTTTCCTTTTTGTTCAGTTATTGACATATGACCAGCTGCTCATCTGCCTGATATTTCTCAGGTACCCACCCATGTTACTGATGCAGGCAGGTTGCACTTGATGGTTTTAGTTTGTCTGAACCGATCCCCTTTGTCTGTGTTGGATCATGCACAATGCTGAAGTTTCTCAGGCAGAAGATGTGAGTGAGAGTAGCAAGAAGAAAAGACTTGTTTGATTTGTGTGTCTGGGGAGAAAGGATTCTATGTTCATCTTTTTTTTTTTCAGAAAGATTGTTTTATAGTGTGTTTCAGATGCAATTTAAATGTATTTTTATTGTAATCCTCTTTTTTTTTTTCACAAATATTAATGTAGTCTTTTGATTATTGCCAGCCTTTAGAACAACAGAATGGGGTTGTTCCAGATAGAGATGCGGAGTATAAGCTGTTTGATCGTGTTGTCAATGTGAGAGAGAACTTTTCTGTTCCTGTTGGTCTTCGAGGTACCATTATAGGAATTAAAGGAGGTAATACATTCTTCATGATTTGCCATTACAGCTTTATTATAGCTAAGCTAGTGGTGTGAAATCACTTTTTTTTCAGAACAAGTTTTTTTGTGTACTGGTTGTGAACACAAATATTTCTCACCTGTAAAGCATATGCAACGTGAAGCTACTAGTGATATATTTATTGCTGTGAAATAAATCTACAGGTATTCTGTTTCAATTTCATGCATTAGCCAGCTGTATTTTGAATACAAAATAACTTATCCTTTGTCCCTTCTTAACATGAAGGAGGCATAGAGATCAATGTGAAAGAACACAGGCTGCAAAAAGAACTAAATGAAATTAAGAGAAGATATGAACACAGTAAAGAAAAGTAGGGAAAAAAAAAGAAACATGACATTGAATGTAAAATTCTATGAAATATGGTTTGTCTCTTTATTTTGAATTTGGATTTTTTTCTGTGATGTTCCAATTCTCTTAAATGGCATGGATTTACGTCTTCGTTGATGTCTGTCCATAAGCCTAATACAGGTGAACAAAAGGATTTACCTAAGCATGCCAGATGTAAATGTTTGAGATCTAGTAATAGAAATGATTCCCATGGTATTAATCTATTATTATGCAAGAAATAATCAGTGAAAGTAATGTTGAAGCTGTCAGTTTCTGATTGCCTCAATGTAAAGACAGCTTTCATGTTTTTTCTGGCAGTTTCTGACAACAGTGACATTCTGCTGTAAAGGGCAGTATTGTTTATGCATTTTGATAGGTGGTTATGCATGGTGTATTTCTGATCAGAGCATACTTTAAAGGACAGCTATTCGTGACTTTGGGAAGCGTTTCTGAATTGTTATTAATAAAATTCCTAAATCAAGGAATAATAATTTATTTTGTAGCTAGTAAATTTCTTTTCATTGTTTATTGCATAACCAACACAGGTAATTATGTATTTTAGATTAAAACAGCTACTGTCACACATAGGATGACATTTTACTTCATTTTCTATAGCTAGTAGAGAAACAGATGTTCTCTTCGAAGTTTTGTTTGATGAAGAATTCCTGGGAGGCCTAACTATAAGGTTTGTGCTGGGGTTTTTATAGTTATTTCATGCTTTTGGTATAAATGACATGAAATTGTTGGCCTATGGTTTGGCTGAGTGTTTTTAGATGCCTTTTTTTTTAAAAAAAAAAAAAAAAGCTTTGTTTCTTGGTGGTGTTCATCAGTTGTTTTTTTCTTTTGTGCTTCTTTTTCTCTTTGAGTAGGAATAATATTTATGAGATATGTTTTGGAAATGCTTTTTAGGCTTTTTTGCATAGTTTGAAGCTGCTACCTTTTAGAAGACAAATATGAGCCAACAGACTACAGCACTAGATTGAAATGTCTTTCTAAAACACACGTAAAACAGGTTATTATCAGTATGTCTTTAACATACAGATCTTTAAAAAAAGGCAGACATGGTAATCACCTGCTCTGGATTCTGGACTACTAATAAATGGTACATACACCTTTAACTAACCAACGTTAAAAACCTTGACTGTTCCTCAGGAGATGGAGGCATGGTTAATGTGTTTGGTTTAGTGTGTGATAACTCGTCTGGATTTAAGTAAATAGGTGAGTTTCTAAGGGCAGTAGTTTATCCAGTAGGCTTTATTGTACTGTCGTTTTTAGATAGGCCACCTTTTTTAAAGACGGGTAAGAGGAGAATCTTGTTTATTTCCTCTGTTTAACAAACATAACACAATCCTATTCATTTCAAGAACATGTCCTGTAACACAGATTCTCTTCAGTATTTCGAATCATGAAGGAAGATACAAAACTGCCTAAATGATACTTAACTTCAATTTATAATTCTTCCAGCGTCTTCAGTTTTCACCTTGGAAAATAAAATATTATTTTCTGTGTTTTCTTTTTTAACAGAAATACTTACTACAGAATTATGCTATAACAATTTACTTTTATCTTCAAAATTTCTTCGAGTTCAGCACTGAAAGGTGTGGTATAAACTTGAACAATAGGAATAATTATTGTTGTTTTGCAGTTTTGGAAGCTAGAGGCCAAAGAGGAACACAATGGGATTAATGTTGTGTGTAATGGTACTAGATTTCAATATTGGATATGGTTTTCAACCTCTGCTGTTCAAACTTGAATCATTGTCTTTTGGCATGGAAGAGGCAACAGTATTATTAAATCAGGTGTATTGAAATGCCACCAATTAAACTACATGAAGCAACTGTTAAATTTGCTTTTCTTAAGGTGCTCACCCGCCAGAGGTTATCGTCTGCCATCAAGTGCCTTAATTAACCTGTCTCATGGTAGTCGGTCAGAAATGGGAAATCAAAAACTGACAGCCATAGTTAAACCTCAGCCAGCTGCAAATAACTACAACTCATATGCATCTGATCTGTCATCTATATGCTCACAAAAAGTGCATCTGGGAGGCCTCAACCATTCTCCTCGCTCCCTTTTTGTTCCTACTCAAGTAAGACTTAACTTTCATCTGTACAGAAATGTTTTTCTGTAGAAGCTGAATTACAGCCATGGTTGTTATCCTTAATGGCACTTTCAAAATTTTGGTTTTATTGTTGTATTAGAAGTAGGATAACTTTTACATTGGAGAAACTGTTTAATCCAATAATGAGAAGGACTAAAAGTTCTTTACATGCAATTATTTTGCTTTATTTGAGTAGCTCCCGTAAGATTTCCCAAAGGCAAATATTCATAGCAGTGACACTGCAGTGGTGTCAACAAATAGACGGGTTTAGCAGAGATGAAATTATTTCCTTAATGTCCTGTTCCAAGTGATGTTTCCTGTAGGCTATGCTTGTATCTGTGCTCAGAAGGACAAGGCATGATTTTTTTTACTAATTTAGATTTACTTGGAAATAGAGTATAGCAGGAAAAATGACAGGTGAATTCGGGTTCTACTCAGGTAAATTAATTTTCAGCTTCTAACCAGTGACTTCTTTAAAAAAAAATATATAATGAGTAACTTTACATTGCTGTATATGGTGGAGAAGGATTGTCGAATTTTTTAAATCTGTAGAAGAAAGAGTACTGCACAAAAGAAAATTTAGGCTTGTGTATGTTTGCTTTTTCTCTCACTGATTTAGCAACTGAATGGAAGACAGCATTACAATCTCAGGGCTGAAAATCAGGGCACCTCCAACTCACCCCACAAAGGATCATTTCTGAGTGGCAATCAGAAAAACAAAGTGAGTGTCCTGATTTGTCCTGATTCATTTAGTATTTTGGCCCACTATTTACAGCAGGTATTCTTTTTTCGTGATTTACAGATATCTTATTTAAGAAACCCATGCTGTTTTAGTCCGGATGCAGACTGGGGCAGAACTTGTCCCAGTTCTTGAACTGAGTGTAAAATCCTGTGTTACCTCATTGATATTCTAGATTTTCTAAAGAACTATTGTTTACGTAGCTAGTTGTCAGTTCTGTAGTAACATACTTGTAATGTTATGAAGCAATTGTGCCTGATAAGACCTTACAAACTAAGTCAGTAATTATAAAATTTAAGAATATTGGCAGTATACGAGCATGCTTTTGAAACCATTTTGAATTATCATGTGTTCAGTTATATAGTCGGTAATCTTTTCTGTGTTAATAGCTTCTGAAAATTGTAAGTGAACCAACAAAATCTCAAAAACTAGGCTCATTACAAGTGAAGAGTGATTCTTCGGGGGGAAAAAAAAGGAAAAAAAACATAAATACATCATAGCCCATTTTGTAAACTAAATACCTGCAAGTTCTTCTGATGTCAGTCTGAAAAGTTCTCTTGTATGAGCACTGTTAAATTTGGACCTTAGCATTTTCGGAATGTCTTTGTTTATGATTATCTGTTCAAAAGTAGAGTTTATATCTGCTGAGCTTGTTGGGAAATTATTGTTTCTGATTTATTTTGTCAGGCACAAAGTAAGCAAGATGATGAATTCTGCAGTATATGGCAATCATTGCAGGTTTCTGGGAAGTCTTACCACACTCAGCAAAACATGCATGAGAAGGTTAGTATGTAAGATTTAAACAGATCCCAGGATTCAAAACATTCTTAATTCTGTACATTAGTTTGTATCAGAAAACTTCCTAGTTAGTGATGCAAATAAGTTTTGCGGATCAAAGTATTGTTACAGAAGGTGTGCATAGCTCTGGGAAGAGGTAATAATAAAGGACTGGAATATTTATGTAAATGATAGATATGTAGTTTCCTGGTTAAGGTTTGATGTTTGAAATTCTAGGGTGCAGTTCTACCTCAGGAAATCAAGCTGGGAACTAGTAATCAGTTCTGTAAGCCAGTCTTCAATGACAGCAGCTTTAAAGGTCAGCAAAGAAAACAGGAGCCGTATAAAAAATGTAAGTACTGGAACTAAAAACTTTGAGAGAACTTACTGCTTTATGTCATCTTCATTGAGAAGGCTGTTGTTTCTTTGTAGTTATTCACAGAAAATAATAGTGCATTATAGTTATATGAGCGCTACATGGCATGTGGTATTGTCAAATACTGTCTCTGGTGTGTATATAAAGCCATTCCATACTTAATCCCAAACGTTTTTAAACAAGTTGTTTTTCACTATATTGACTTTCCACACACCTGGCTTTAAAAAAAATACAAAACAAACTAATAATAAAATAATAAAAATCTTGGCTTTGAAATCTCAGCCAAATAATAAAAATCTTGGCTTTGAAAATTTGCTTGCAATCATATTAGTAGAATATAAAATGAGATATATTATCATACATGCTTTTATTTATTTTATGCTACAAGAAAAGAATGTGCCAAATGATCTATAAAGTAAGAATTAAAGACATTTGTTGCAAACGTTCAAATTAATGTGACTCTCTGTACTTGTATGGAGTTTTTTGGGTTTGTTGTTTTTGTTTGCTTTTTTTGAATCTTGTTCATTATTATGGTTTTTAAGAGCATTTCAAAATAATGCACGTTCTTATTCTTGATTTATTTGTAGTTAAAGAAGATTCCAAAGTGACAAGAGGTGAAAATCAGCCACATAATAAAGTACCAAACAAACAGGTAATTTCTTCTATCTTGAGTAAATGTATTCTTTTCGTTTTACTCCAATCACATTAATCATTTTAGATTTCTTTTTAATGGGCATATTAGTTGATTCTTTTAATATGTAAACTTTATTTTGGATATTTTTTTAGAGGTATTTTACAGAAAATGAGAAAGAGCTTAAGAAAGTAACTATGATACTAAATGTTTTTCCTATTCTTCTCAAACTCTAAAAGCTTTATTGTAATGGGAAAACACATTTTACTGAAACACTTTAAGAATGTTAGCTTGTGAAATCTATTTACAGCTGCATTTCTAATTTGTTTGCATCATAATGAGTAATAGTATATTAGTGTGCAATAATAAATGCTGCAGTATTATTCAGAATTTTGCAGGTGTGAATAAGTATAATGTCAAACTTCTGAAGAGAAATGAAAGTCCCAATGTCATTCAGAAGGCAGCAGGTGATGGTCCATGTACAGGTGGAAAGGTAGGATCTAGTTGTTGATTTCCTTGTGCGTCTTGAATAGCATCAGTTTCTAACCGACTTTATTCCTGTTTACTTGTGTGCAAATTCATGTTTTTAACAGAAGACAAACTGGAATAACTTCGGTTATTGTTTAAATCAGTTCTTCATAGGTCACTACTTATACTTCACGTGCAAAACTTGGTGCAGTCTCAGGATCTTTGGTCACACTCTAACAAGACATGCTGTCATCTGCCCAAACTCAGAGGAAAAAAAAAAAAAAAGCTTGAATGAGCATAATATCAATTTCAAACTAGTGTACCTTTCCTCTTGCATCTGTTTCTAATATACTAAGTTGACGTATCTTTTTTTTAAATTTATTTTAAGAAGGAGAATGATCTTGAAAGTCTTCTAGCTTCTTTGAAAATTTCCAAAGAAAATGAAGTGCAGACTTATTCCAAGGAAGCAAGAGCTACAAATGAAGAACATCTGTCACCACAATCATTTGCTATGGTCTGTATGCTGCAGGAATCATTGTGTAGCAATTTAACATCTGCTGTCTTAGCATCAATGCTTCTATTTAAGGAAACTCAGTGAAACCTCATACAGTCTTCTTAAGCATATTGATAAGCTTTTAATTAGCTATTCTCAAAGAAAATTAACAAATACATTTGTTTATGCCAAGGTGCTGTTAACTGTGCTTTGATAAAAATGTAACTGATGGGAAAAGAAAAATGCAGATTTTGTTTCTAATTATGATCAGAGTTAAGTAAGAAGGTAGTTTCATCTGAACACAGTCACATCCCTAAATGGTTTATTTTCTTTTCAAAGAAAGGAACGCAGATGCTCAAAGAAATTTTGAAGATAGACGGCTCTGACATGGAAATGAGGAATGAAGTGAAATCCCAAGTTAGTGATGTTCCTGCTCCCCCAGGTAGACAGGATTGCCATGGAGCTGCTTTGCAATACAGACAACCAAAAAAAATCGGTATGTTTATACATCAGCATAGCTCAGAGCTTCACCTTGTGACAGTTTAGAACATACTTAGCTAATGGTTCAGTCTTCTATCAGTGAAGAACTTTTTCCTAATAACGAATCTGAACCTCTCCTAGCCAGTATGGTTCACTTGGCTAAGGATGTGAAGATCCAAACTCATTTTCAGAATAAAATAATAAAATGTCCATATTTTTGAATTCTACTTCTTTATTTAGAACTAAGAATCTCTTTACACCTAGTCTATTTTTTTTGATCAGATACAAAAATACGAGAAAAACATGTTTTATCTTCTCTTACTAACAAACTTGCTATCCTTCGACTACAGGAAATATTTGTGATACAATTTCTTGTTCTTTTTTTTTTTCAATCTGGTCAGCTGCTTATATGAACAAGCCTCATAGTACTGGAGGTGCTCAGAATACTCCCGCACTGGAAACTGGGGGTCACCCTTTTGTTGGTCCACCGCCTGCAATGTCTACTCCTGTTTCTGAACTTTCTCGTATTTGTTCTCTTGTTGGAATGTCGCAACCAGACTTCTCTTTTGTAAAAACACCACAGGTGAGGCTTGTTTTCTGCAAAAGTTAAAGTTCTCAACTTTCTTTCCATTGTTCTTTATTAAACATCTGAACTCAGTGTGTAAATGCCTCTAAAAATAAACTTTAGTTGCTTTAGTTCTTCCCCTTTTTTTTTCAAAGCAAAAACACAATAAAAACCTTGTTTCTGTCTTGCAATTTGTTTGCAGTACAAATTCCCTCAAAAATCTTCTCTTATTTTTCTAGACTATGACAGTTTGTCATATAAAATTATCCAATGGATTATTGGTTCATGGACCGCAGTGTCATTCTGAAGCTGAAGCAAAGGAGAAAGCTGCTCTTTTTGCTTTACAGCGTTTGGTGAGGACAGCAAAGAATCTTCTAAAATGTTTCTCTCTCTTGCTCTGGGTCTGTCTGTAATCCATCATTTGCTTCTTTAAAGAGCTCTATAGGAGTGAACTTCACTTTGCCTCCACCTCCCCCTCCACCTGTGTTTCCAAATTATCAACCACTGGGAGTTCCTGTACCACCTGGACCTATTCCTCCAGTCTTCACACAACCCCCTGGTAAGCATTTGATGAGCGCACAATTCGAATACTTGTCATGGTTGCCTGTAGTTGTAATAGTTCTTTATATGGAAATGGGTGCCTTTCAGAAAGCGCCATTTTTTGGTCTTCCTGGATGTAGTTGTGCATCTGAATGGCTTTGAAAACAGTGCATGAACCTCTTCTTGTCAATATGTAAATTAATTCAATACAGAGAATCACATATCTCCCAATTACTTTCTTCTTTCTTTTCCTCAATAATATATTTGTCCATTCAGTGTTAGTTGTCTTTTTTCCTTCAAAACAGCAGTAGTCAGTTCAATGCTGATAGTCCCAGTCCAGGATTGAGAAGAAATATCTTCCTTGATTTTTCTTTTATTTTTTACATGGATTTATTGCTTTCCAAGTATATGGTTATCCAGGCATTAGTGATTTTATTTGTTCAGAATCAGTGGGGCATTGTACACTGTTGTACGCTGCAAAATGTTACCCTGATAAATAATAAAAAAATACTAAAAATCCTGGTGGCGTTTTTGGTTCTCATCAGTTTTGTCTTCTAGTCAAGCTCATGTTCACTGCTAGTAATTAGTCAACACAACTGTAGTATCCTAGTAACCCACACACCAGCTGCTACATCTTTCCACCCTGGAGCGTTTCTCTGTTGTTGACTTCTTCCCAAAGGACAGAATCATAGAACATCCCAAGTTGAAAGGGGCGCACAAGTTTAAGCGAGTGCAACTCCAGGCTCCACACAGGACTACCTGGAAGTCAAACCATATATGTTTAACAGCATTGTCCAAATGCTTCTTGAACTCCGGTAGGTTTGGTGCCATGACCACTTCCTTGGGAAGCCTGTTCCAGTGCCCAGCACCCCCCTCGGTGAAGAGCTTTTCCTAATAACCAATCTGAGCTTCCCCTTACAAGTACAGTTCACTTGGATAAGAATGTGAAGATCCAAACGAACTTAGGCGCGCTCTGAAATGCAGATACAGTGACACAGTGACTTAGTGCTCTTAAGAGTGCTGTCATCTAGGTGAAGTTCTGTAAAAGTGGAACTGTTTGGTGGCTAGTTTATTTTTGTGTGTGTGTGTTTTAATAATAAATACCCATTTTCAAACAAATAGGAAGAAAATAAGGCCTTATTGAAAAGATAATGTGTAGACAAATGTCATTAGGGGACTTGGGGTTTTGGTGAGTTGGTATGCTCTTCATGAGAAAAGATTGCTAAAAGTTGTTAATTTTCACAGCTAATATGATGCCTCCGTCATCCCACATGTTTGGTCCAGTGTCCTGGGGAGCTCCGGTGCCTATTCATGGCAAACATTATTATCCTGGTTCCTATCCAGGAAACATGTCTCTTGCAGGAACTATACCAGTTGGCTCTCACAACC
The DNA here is from genome assembly GCA_011074415.1 of Stictonetta naevosa. NCBI lineage: Eukaryota > Metazoa > Chordata > Aves > Anseriformes > Anatidae > Stictonetta > Stictonetta naevosa. Next base: position 2,240,892 of record CM021705.1, read on the forward strand.
AGTTCATACCTCTGCAGGTAAGTTTGGCAGGTTTGTCTTAATATTCTACATGTAAAAATGTACCTACATGGTGAATACAATCACACTTCCTCTGTGAAGCACTGTTTAGTGTTAGAGAATTGTTTTTAAAATTTGTGTGCATGTTTTCTAGTAGTGGAATATTTGCAGTTTTTTTAAGAATGCATTCTGTTAAATAATATTTATTTAATTTAAAGGTAACTAAAAAAAGGGCTGCTAGCAAGAAAAACTTTGAGCTCAAGGAGTTTCAGAGTTCCCCTCAAGCTGCACCACTAAAGAATGAACAGCCAGTGTCTTCTGACCACATTCAGCAAGATAGCTCTTCAGCTCCTTTAAAATCTCCTCAAGCTGCTCAATCCACTGTTTCATTTCAAGACAATGTGGCTACTCCAAGTGTTCCTCATAACAAATCAACACCAAACACTTCCAGCAAGCGAAAGCCAAGAAAGCTGGCTGTCAATTTTGGCGCACCAAAATCTTCAGAATAAATATGGTAGCTAGGTGTATTTTATTTTTAACTCTTCCCCCACTGTTATGTGATATCATTTAAAAAAATCAGAAAGCTCTATTAAAAAGACCAGCCACTTTACGTTTAGTATAGAACAAAATACATTTAATTTGCTATGAATTTCAGGTTGTTAAAAAAACAGAAAATGATGTTAAAACTTAGTTATTTTGACTTAAATCAGGAAAAGGCAAGAAATGCTGAGTTAAGGTTACCATGCCATCCATTGTGCCTAGGTTTCTGAACAGTGGCTTACAGACTATACTGGGTAAGCAGCAATAACAGTGGCAACCTTAATTCAGAATCACTGTGCTTTTTGAGTAGGATATGGAGCAGTAATAAGTTGGGCATCAAACACTGCTTAGTATGACACTTTGTGTTCTAGCTTATTTTTAAATAGTGTAATAAGATAAAAAGGAAAAATTATTGAAGTGCAGTTTTCATATTGGATCTCCAGGTCCTATTGAGCTGAATCAGTGTGATTAAAACTTAGCTACAGCAGAACTGCCAAATTTGCTGTAATTATGAACTGCTAGGTTTTATGCCAGGGGAGAACAATTGTACAACTTTCAAAATTCAGGTATTGTTATATCTCTACTACACAGTGTCAAGATGTGGTTGCTGATGCAGAATCCGTTCCAGGAGATATATTTATAGGATGTATTGAATAAAAACATAGTTACAAAGTAGAGACCTCACTGGTAACGTACTTCTTTTCTATTTTTTTTAAGCTAGCAGCACTGACAATTTCTTTTCTGTTGATAAATTAACATGGATATCTACATAGCCCCCTAAAATGCCAGTGATATCTGAAATTTAACAAGATGAATGGAGTTCAAAGATGTCCATTTGTGAAGTTTGGCTGTCAAAACTATGCTTACTCATAGGCCATTCTTCCCTCCAATGTACCCTGAAACCTATATGGTGTTATTTTTTTTGTCGCTAGGCGACTTTTAGTATTTATTTTTGGTTTTGCAATAGAAATTCTATGTAGCAAAATGGCCATTATGTTATTAGAAACTTATTACAGTTAGTTCCATAACAAAAAGTTGATTTGTGTTCTTGGAGGGAGCTATGTCGTAAGAACTAATTACATTATATGTAGTTCATGTAGAAAAAGAGAAGGCTCAGAGGTACCTGTACTATTTTTTTTACCCACGTGTACTGTTCTTACATGAACGAGAATTCTTCAATTTAAGAATTTGAAGCCTCAGTTGGTGCCGTTTACTGACATTTATTAGATTTCATTTTTCTTAGTTCTAATCTGTTTGAGGAAAAATATTTTTCCTTTAAAACCAGCAGTTTAGAAATAAATTACATTCTAGTGATTCATTTTTATTGCTTCCAAGCAGGTTTCATATTGGATCTGCAAGTCTGTAGACTTTCTTTCAGTTCAACTTTCACATTATTATTATTATTTTATGGGATTTTTAAATTTTAATTTCTTCAAAACAAGCAGTAAACCCTATAAAAGGCATCATAGAGGTAAAAACAGGGCCAAGAAATTTTACTTCATTTTACTTAGTATTACAAACCTTGTAGAATAGTCTATATACAGTCTTAAAAATACATTGATTTTGTTGTTTTCTTTATATCCAGGTAGTTTCAAGAAGTTTTAAAGCCATATTCCATGAAGGACAAGTTGTACATTTTGGTGACTTTTTGTCATTAACAGTGTGATACTGACAGGATGTTGACATGCCGATATTTCAGAAGTGTTTATATGAAATTTTGTTAAGAGAGACAGATGTTAGTCCCCTATGTCCTATATGGATTGCCTGATCATCAGAGACAAGATCTGTTCAGAAATTACTGTGATGGAGATTAGAGTGCATTAGATTCTAATGCATCGCCTGATCTTCCAGACTGTAGTCTCCTTTAAACTTCACCACAGGTGTCGTCATAACTAAGTCGTCCTGATTGCTAAAGTGTTGTGGTTTTACTTCTGAACTTAGATTAAAATACTGAAGTTGGATATATCTGGATAGCCAATTTATGCAGATTCAGGAAAAGTTATGAAGGACACTATACCACTAATACCAGTAAAAACAGCAATTTTTATTAATCACTTCCTGTTTTCAGACTAACACCTCCTTCCTCTCTTCTGGTAGAATTGCTGTATTTAATATATGTAGCTGGTTAAACACTTAATTCCGTAGCTGCTGCTTATTGTATTAGTCCCTGAGTTTTAGTATATATATTCTGTGATACTGACTGCCTGGTGCCCAGTTAATTACAGTTCTACATGTCCTGGTACATGTGACATCTGCATTGACCTATGCCATGTCCCCTATGATTTCAGTTTTATATTTTAATGAGGTGATTATGTTTAGTTCATACAGGTATAAATTTAAGCATTTGTTTTTCTCATAGATATAAAGTATTTTGTAAGCACTGGAATTTTTCATTAGATCTTATACAGAGCAGTATTTTACTAAAAATTGAAAAGGGAAGACTTTTATGTGCGCATTTTTGTAGTTTCTGATTTTTTTAAAATAACTTTTCATTGTTTATCTGCCAAGTGAAATGTTTTAAATTTGCATATGAATGGATACAGAATGTATTTTTTGTGCTGTTTAGTGTTAGTGTGCATTTGCAGATTTTTAGCATGTAGCTGCACAAAGGACTGTGCGAAGATATTTTAAAATATGATATATGATACACTGAAGGAAAAACATTCATAAGAGTTAAATGCTATATAAAACTTTAATGCAATAGAATAATTTTATAAATTGTGTCTGTGTCTGCTTGGATTAAATATTGAAAAAAAAAAAACACCACATTACTTATTTCCACTGTTTTATTTTCAAATACTATATGGGAACTTGTGTATGCTCCAAACCAAAATTTTAAGATAAAAATTCACATAGCCCAAGTTATGTGATTCTCCGAAGTAGCGACTGCCCACCTCCTGTGAGCTATTTCTTGATGGCTTTCAACTACTATTCAGTTAAAGATATGTAATTTGTTAAAAAGGCTGTTGGTCAGTTTGCAATCAAAAGCGCTTAACTAGATGGTGATCTGAAATTTCTTTAGCACCTGTCACCTGTTAGATTAAAAATAAAATAAAGCTAAGTAAAGGCAGTAAGATTACTTTCTAGCAAGTTCAGTCTTAGTGGTTCTTATCAAGGTGTGAAGACAGCTGAAAAATAGGAGGAATCATGGGTACCTGGAAGTATTTGATAACCTAACGTGAAACCCTTTGGTGTATCTGGAGCAAAACATTATGCTGATATCTCTGCTAATATAGAGTAAGAATAGGTACCTCATTTGTAACAAGGCTTTTGACTGAAACATGATGGCAAACTGTACTGAGACAGTGTAATGTGTTTAAATTTCTTCAAGAAAGAAATGGCAAATTCTATTTTGTAATTAGATTTCTCCATAACAATAGCAGGTTTTTGAAACAACTGCCAGATTAATGTTATTAGATTTTAATCTTATTTTAGAGAGGGTAAATAAAATAAATCCCTTCGCCTTTGTACTGTGTGTATATGTGTGTGTGTATATATATATATATATAATGTGCTGGATTTCTTTGTCTCTAAGGGTATGTTCAAACTTTTCTTGTTCCCTTTTAAAGCACAGTGAACGCTAGTCGTGCCAGTTAATTTTCAATACCTTCGGTTGTGACTTACAAATTTGGTTAGGATCTGTCTTTTGCCTTTTACAGCAACAGGTGTTATTTTCCTTCTCACAGATTATTATGTGAATTAGCATGATTAAAACGAATATAGTATAAAGATTGGAGTATACTCATAATGTGATCAACCGTGTAACTTTGTGTACCTGTATTCTGTATAGAACAGTCAGGGCTTGGTATATGCGTTCAGGTCATATTATATCACTAAAGAAAATGAAAAGAAGTAAAGGGATAACTTCCAAAGATACCAGTTTGTGCATAATAAATCTCACATAGACACTCCCATTCAAAAATTAAGTGACTTTTGTTCAGTTTAGTTTAGTTCATCTGATCTACTATATAGATGATCCCTAAGAGTGAAGAAAGTCAGTAGAGGAGTGGTTGTGTACAGTAAGGAATCTCTCTTTTTTCGAGATGTGATCTCCATATGTATTCCATAATCAGCCTTCCTTACTAGTGAGAGACAGTTATGTTCTTCTTTTTCTGTCTCTGGAAAAGGGACACTGACCTCAAGGGCATAAGGGCAGTCTGAATACAAATTCTTGGCCAAAAGAATCCAAATTCAGGTGTGAGGACCCATGAATATTGAGACTCTAACTGATAAGTATTTGGAGGAATCAGATGTCATGAGGTAAGTAGCTGTTGTTTATTAACAAAAGAATCCAACAGTTCCTTATTGCTGCCAGTTCCTGTGGGGGTGTTTACTTGTCTGTAATTACAAAAAAATTTCCTGTTTTGTTTCTGCTCTGAGAGATAATATGACTCCAAGATAACAGAGGTAGTCTGCAAGCCAAGTGCAAACAATAAACCTGTTCTTTTAAAGAACAGAGAAAGCATTTTTCATTACAACTTCTTATTTTTTTTCTGGTAAACTTGGTCAGTAAGGCTTACTGCATCAACATTGCTTTATGAAAGTTGATAATCACCCTTAGACCTCTATTTTGCGTAACAGAAAGAGACAGAGGCTGGCAATCAAAAATCAATATGTGATTTCTGTGCCACTAACAATAGCAATAAAATTCCAAGTCAGAAGTCTTTAGCATGTTGGGGGTAAAGGCTGAAGCAAGAACAACTGATTCCAGTGCAAGTGAGTGATCTGATCTGAAGTAATTTATGCATGCTTGAGATTTAGCACTAGTTTGGGGTAGGACTGTGACACTTAATGCCGGCTCCTGATGTTTCTTCCAGTACATACTACTTTGAAACAGCTGGGACACTAACAGTCATTGCAACTTAACTCAGTAAATAGAAGACTGCTGGAACCTCTGAGTTTACTGAAACCATACTGTGATGGTTCTAGATTTTTCTGTTACTTTTTTTTTCCTTTTGCTTCCCTTTGCTTTCTTTTTTTTTTTTTATTCCATGTTTTAAGTGGCTAGGTTGTACTGAGGCAACAGTTCTTAAGTACTTTTTTGTCCCTCCAGCCTACCCATTCTGTTGTTCTAATTTAAGCTTCACTGATGGTCGTTTTCCTCTTTATTTTTAGTTTTTCATTTGAATTTCCAAACTCTGAAATCAATGCTCTTTTAAAGAGCTGTTCAGCCCTGGACATTCTAGGTCCAAATGACGATTATTTATAGATATGTAGAAATTGTGTGCACACATACATGCACATAATTTCTTATTTTTTCAAGGCTGTTCACAGTTCTGTCATTTTCAGCCTACACCACAGTTTAAGAGACACCCAGATGACGATAGACACTGTCTTGTATATACCTATTGCACATGCCTAAATGTAGGCATTGCTTAAGCAGGTTTTAAAGCATGGGCAAATAATGAGACATTAACTGAACAAGTATACCATTTTTTCACTTGTTTTGGTAAATAAATTATTTAAGAGGTGGGTGGCTTATAATTTTGTCCCAAGGTCCACCTCATTCTCTGTCAAGGGTTACTTCTGTCACAGAGCCAGTGGAACGGAGGGACTGCTGTGACTCAGGCACTTGAATGCAAAACCTAACGTATGTGGGCACGGTTTTGATGTGCAGTTGTCTAGTGAAAGGGCTGGCTTAACCAGTTGCTCCTTACTTGTTCCCACTTGATTGTGCCAGACTCTTTGTATCACCATATTATGAAATGTATCAAGAAGTTCATCTGATTGAAACTTTTCCCATGTTATTTTTCAGCCTGATCAGTTCGCCATGGAGCCACAAGAACTGCTGTATTGGTACAACAGTTTGCTGTGGGAGGGCAGGATTATTTAGCAAGAGTGGAACTGCTTAAGAGACATCCCATCACTGCCCAAAACTCAAATCAATCACGAAGCTAAAATGCTAGATTAACTGATGTATTGTGATTGTATGTTGACTTCAAGAGAGCGGTAAGTTGTGTCAGGAGGATAGGAGGAACTGCCAAGAACTATCATATGGTAAATTATTGCAGCAAAATTTGCCAAAAATTCATCGCCTTTCATTTTGGGTCATCTGTTAATTTCCAGGCAAGGCTTAAAGCATCAGCTATGTGGGCTGTATAACCAGTGGACAAATAGAAATTAGTAGGCTGTTTCTTTCTTAACAGCAAACTGACCAAAGGCACTGAGGTAAATATTTACATGATGTTAAAACTTTTTAAAATTCTAGAAAATGGGTAAAATGAAAAATAGTTTGAAGCACAAGGAAGGGTATGTGCATCTTGACAAAATACAGCTAATTAAGGGAACCTAAAGGGGTATAAAAAAAGCATGAATTGCATACAGGCTTTGCATCTTGCTTTTCTAGATTCCAGTAGCTGAAATCCTGTTAGCATTGCCAATGACAAAATTTGATTCATACTCGAAGCCTAGGGAAGAGGCTCCTATGTAATGGTGACAACAGAAATGCACCTGAAAATACCTTTAAATATATATATGCTATTCCAAATACATTTTATTTAATAATTTGCACAGTTCAATCAATAATCTGGTCTTAGAAAATGTGAATATAATGTTCTCTTTCTAGTAAGTAGGTCTACTGGATGTGTAGCACTGCCAGCTCTCAAGGCCTATTTTAATTTGGATAACTGGGGAAAAAACCTCTTGCTTGCTTCCATCTAAAAGTGTATGTGTTGCTGAGCATGGTGACATTTCTTGCAAACACTCCATAAAAATTCCTCAAGGTGCAGGTTTTGTCATTACTGCCAGAGATGATTTTGTTGTCCCTGATGTTCTGCTCTTTGGAATAACAACTCCTTTCCTTTGCTACAGCATTGGATGAGTCCCTAGAGTGCCTCCAGCCCTTCGTTTGATTTGATATTCCAGTAAAAGATAGGACCAAGCACACTTTCCAGAGACTGAAGAAACGGAAGATTTCATCACAGAAGATGCAGAAATATGGGAAATTGCCACTGCAGTAATTGGTATGTGATTCCAGGTGTGTAAATTCTCTGCCTTTTGAAACAGTAAAGATGGCACATGCATGCTCTCATTTAAATAGGAAGACTGAGATGGTAGCAGGTACTATCCATGTTGCTGTGCAATACAGAACCGCTTTCAAGGGTGCCAGTACATCCACACTTCAAATGAACGTTTCTAGTCTGTGCTAAAATAAACCTGGGGCTTTTACCCATGTAGGCAATCAGATTTCTCTCTGAGGGTGACAGGTTTGGGGTGGACAAGTAACGCCTGTTTGGAAATAATATTATTTATGTCAAAATAACAAGCTGGTGCCAGATAAGTCATGTATGGACAAGCGGTGTATGTCTGAAAAAATACGTTGCCTCTTTAGTTGCGTTTCTTTTATCACATTGCAACTGGAACAATAAAATTAGTATTTCATAAGCATCTTTTTTAAATTGAGCAATTCTCTTATACATGCTATATAACTGAGATTATGCATTGCCTGCAACTATGCAAGTTGGTTCATGTTATCTTCTTTCCAAAATATAAATAATGGTTCTCTTCAAGATGCATCTAAGTTATTATTAGTATGTTAAACCGAGACTGATTTGCATGAAGAATCAGTTACGGTTATTTCCATGCAATACAGTGAATCAGAGGGGTATGTGTTACATGTAATAAATACAGAGCTTGTAAAAGAAAACAGAAAACCTGCATCTCTTTTTTCTTTGTGAAGTTTTGCTTCATTTTTCAGTGAGCTAGGCTCCACTTGCATTTATACTCTAAAAACATCAAAGACATCTAGATGCATTTTTCCTGTTTTGTTTAAGTAATGGTTAGTTTTTGAATGTTTGTAAAGAGTTTTTAGTCTTTACCAATTGCATGTGTTGAATTTTACTTAGGGAGTTCTATTTGGAAGTTTGAAATAATTACCAAACAAAAGGAAAACTTATTAGTTGGAAAGAAATTTAGTCTTGATCAGATATAGTGCATCAGATACCTTTCTCTGACGTGTACCTATTAGCTTTCTGTTTCTTAGATACTTACGCTCTAAAAGGCTGAGTAAAAGACCTTTATTTTCTGTACGAAAGACAAGTCCAAGAGACTGTAACTTCCTAATGAGTCGTTCCTTAGGGAGGAGAGCTAAAGCAGCATTTCTAGGTTTCTATTTTATACACCTGCAGCTCCCCTGTGGTCTGTACCTTTGTCCCAGTGACCTCTATGACTGTCCGGGTGAGGTGGAGAGCCTATCCTTATGTGGCTCTTGCTGCTATTAATATTTCTGGCTTAAAGATATAACAACATGAGACTTATCCCATCCATCCTTTTGTTTTCCACAATGCAATTTTTTGTAAAGGGGCCAAATTAAAGTTGCAAGGGAAAAAAGATTTCCATTTTTTTTTTTTTGCTTTTATTTTTCCTATTCTAATTAAGTTAGGAGTTAAAACTGATTAATTGTTCTAATTAAATTGGTGATAAGACTAAATTCTGCTGATGCTAGTTTGGGGTCTGCATCCTGAATTTTATTGCTCAACTGAGAACATTTCTGGTCACTCCTGACGACAACAACCCACCCGTTTAAGGGTGAAGAGGGCACGCTTTCTCATTAACTTTATTTCAAAATTAACTTTGAACGTGATTCTCTGTGTGAAGGAAGGTAGTGGCACAGGAGCATTGCTGCAAATGGGGATTTCATCTAATTACATATAATTTGTTCGTGACAAATAACAACTGGTTAGTAACTAAAGGGAAGCTGGAGCAGTTTGCTCCTTGGCTTTACCACCCACCTGCTCTTGTGAGTTGTTTGTTTTTGTTTTTTCCCCATGTGGTACTGCCGTAAGGAGGACTTAGTCTTAAACGTTGCTTCCGTGAGAGCCAGTAACCCCCTGAAGAAACTTTCCAGCGGCACTCACGCCACGCCTCTTAGAAACCCTTTAACATTTAGCGTCTAACTGAAGACCTCAGAGGGGCTCTCGGTAAACGTAAACCAGCACAGCCCCAGCCGAAGTGAGAGCACAACAGGGTTAACTTCTGGGGCCGGCCCCGCCTCGGGGACCAACCCTCCCGCCGCCCGCCCCTCCGTGGCCGCCCCGCCCCGCCTGCCCTCTCCTCAGGGCGCTTTTGTGGGGGGCCCGGCCGCGCTGGGCGGTGCGGGCCCGGCGGGCGATGCCGTGCGGGCAGCCGGAGAGCGGCGGCACCGCCGCCCCCGCGCGGTACGTGCTGGGGGTGGACGTGGGCAGCACGGCGGTCAAGTGCCACGTCTACGACCGGGCGGCCGCCGTCAGGGGCTCCAGCTGTAGGAAGGTGAAGCCCGGGGGGGGGGGGGGGGGGGGGGCGCAAAGGGGGGGGGGCGGCGGCTCCCTCGGCCCCGTACCGGTACCGCCGGGCGCGGCTTGCCCGGGGGCTTCCCTCACACACACCCTGAGGGGGCGGCTGCCAGGGGCTGGATTCGGGACGGGTGGGTTTCAGACTGCCCGTGTTTTATGTGGTTTGGGGATCAAGGTGATCTTCAGAATCAGCTTCTTCGTCATCAGGTGCTACGGCAGGGTTGCTGTGAGGGAAGGTGTGAGCAGTCTGATGAGTTTCGGCATGCTTTTAATGAAACTCGTTGGCAGCCTCCCTGTCCTGGCATGCTGCTTTGACAGAGCGGTCCTCAGACATCCCTGGGTGTCCAGGAGGCCCTCTGGGAACCTGGATTCCAGTTTGGAGCCCTGCAAGGCGCTACAGGCTCTCTGGGTCCTGGGGGTTAGACTTCTGTATTCTTCCAGGGCTGAGGAAGAATTCTGCAGATCGAACACCTGTGTTCAGCTCTGCTTTGAAAGTGGCAAAAGCGTATTTCTTCGGTTACAGTAGAGATTTAGAAAATTACAAGTAAAGCAAAACCAAACACATTTGCTCAAACTTTCACCAGAATACTGGTCTCTGTGATGAGGGACTGTAATAATGCTGTGTATCTTTTGTGAACAGGTAGAGTCGCTTTATCCTCGTCCTGGCTGGGTGGAATTAGATCCCGAAGTCCTGTGGAGTCAATTTATTGGTGTAATAAAAGAGGCGGTGCAAGGTAATGGCTTACTAAGTCTCTGAGAAAGTAGTTGCTTATTTGCTAAAACTAGTTGTTAGCTAAGTAGCTAGTAAGTGAGGGTTGTTTATTTAACAAATCATACTGAAAGTTCATCACTGAGCACAGGTGTACAGCATGCTTTAAGGGCTACCCAATCATTATGTAAAATAGAACCCCTCTACTTAGTTACTTTAGTTCACTGATTAAGGTTGAAGCACAATGAGAAGCAGTGTGTGTACTGGATTTGATCATCAGCGACAGTGCCTTGTTGCTCCAGCTTCCCAGAGCATGCATACCAGTCTCTTTCTTCCTTTTCCCAAATGCTTCTGTGTCTGAGCAGAAAGCAGGCTTGTTTCCTTTTCTGATTCCCCTTTGCTGTCACTTGCTGTGTGTGGATGTGAGCGTATGAGAGAGCAAAGGGAGGGTGCTACATAGTTGTGACCTCTCTGTTACAACCTGGTATTCCCACTTGGCCCATTCAAACTACAAAGAGTTCTTACCAGGGGATTTCTTGTTATTGTTCTCTTCTAGGTGTACTTAAGCGTAGCTTTTCTTTGTGCCACGATGCAGCATGGGTTACCTTTTGTTCCACGCTGATGCCAGGAGCCTGTCCTACACCCCAACTCACTTTCCCATGGTGTCCCAGCCACCTTATTGTGTATGTGCATCTGTACTTGCTCTTTTGTTCGATGCCTTAGGCACCTCCTTTCTTTGCAGTTTGGTATTGAAGCGTTTGCTCTGCCTCCAAGCCTGGCTCAAGGCAAAGCTGCTCTTTTCTCTTTGGAGGACAGCCTGGGGGGACAGAAAAAGTAACAATTACCAGGTGTGAGCTGCAGCTCGTTATTTTTGGACTCTTGGTCTGTTCTCTCAACTGCCACAACTGTTCTGTCACAAGATTAGTAATGCCACCTCAGTCCCTTAAGGCCTTACTAGCTTCCTCCACTCCCTTTCTGTGGGGCGAATCAGGAAGCAAGATACTTCAGCAAGTGTTAAAAGAGGAAGCTTTTTGTGGCGTCAAGCTGTGTGCCCTGTCACAAGGCATTTTTAAGTAGGTGTGTAAGTGCGCATAAACCAGCGCTGCTGTCAAAAGAAGCAGTCCCACCCTTCTTTCTGCAGGGTTGTTCCTTGTCCAGAGCAGTTTTCCTGAGTCAGATCACCATGCAGCTGTTTGTGCCAGCCAAGCTTCACGAGTGTTTGTGCCAGTACAAGAAGAGGGTGTGGTAGCAGGGGCAGGAAGGATATCTGAAAGCAGAAAGAAGGCACAGGAGCACTTTGGTTGTGGACTGTGTGGAGCTAAGATGTGATTCTGTGTGCAGATGGGTGAGCTGATGGAGCTTGGTACTGCAAAAAGGTGGAAATCGTTCCTGGCTTTTGTGGTCTCATTCCTTTATTATTCAGGTGTTTGTTCAGCCCTTCCAAGAGACAGCTCACAAGCTTAGCTGAAAAGTGTCTGTCTTTTGTTTTTGGTTTTCTTTTTCTCTTTAATGGAAGTTAGATCTCCTCATAGAGGAATTGAGAGAGCATCATAGCTGATAGGAGAAAAGTGGTGGGATCCTGCAGCTTGTGGAGATGGGGAGATGTAAGCCATATGGCCCAAGCCATACACCCCAATTGGCCAGGAGCTGCAGCAGTACCGGTGTGGTTTGTCTACACCTAGCTGCTGCCGGAAGGGAAAAACTGCTGTTCACAAGCCACCCCCTCCAATGTCCTCCTCCCACATGCTCCTGCTATCAAGTGGGATCTGATTTTCAGCTGGTTGAGGGCCTTGCTGTGAATGCCTGCTTCAGTGCAAGGACTGCTAGGTTCTTGGGGCAGAAGGTAAGAAGGGGTAGAAGTACCTGGAGACGTTGGCAGGTTGTCTGTGGTATGTACCTACATAGCCTGTGATTTACTGAGATAGCTGAATTGAGAGCCCTGCGGAACAACAGGATTTTGTACAGAACACCGACGTGGAATTCCTTAGCGTATATTTTTTTCACATAACTTTGCTTCTCTAAGCATGCATGGAGGTACTATGGAAGCTGACCAGAGCCACTTCAAAAATAGCTGGGGATAAATTTAAATGTTTACATGATATTTTTACATATATATATATGTATAGTAGAAAAGATGTTTTGCTACAGTTATTTGAAGGTAATGTATAACAGCAAAATGGGTGTATACCCAAACGTAGACTGTTCTACTTCCGAATTTGAAGTCTACTTCGCTGCATTCAGTGACAAGTATTCTAAACAAATTTGTTCTTACTAATTTTAAAAGCTTACTGAAGGCATATCATATTTTAGGTGAGATAACGTCATTATGAAAGATTGATGTCAAAAGTTGTGGTATATTGGAGTTGATCTCTTTACTGCCTACAGAATCAATGTTGTTCTGTTTCTTTGTGGAATGTCTTTCAGTTGTTGTTTTTATTTAATTTTGTGAAGATTATTTCATCGCTTTGTGCTTTTATTCACATTCATCCATGTGAAATTAACATTTTAATTGGTTTCTTACATGTAGGCCTGTCTCTGGATTTGTTGAGGCAAAGTATCAATAGGCCCTTCAGAATGTGCAAAGGGTCAGTGTGCCACATCTCCTTTGTGAATTATGTAGGTTTAGTGACCTGCTTTGGAATCAATTGGTCAGAGTTCTCTGTTATTTTGCTGCTCTAGCCACTCAGTCAGTACGTAGAGTACATTTTATTAAATTATTTCCTAAACTTAGAAACTTAAACTTAGGAAATAGCTTTTATGGTTATATTAGAATTTATTGCTTGGTTGTTTTTTTTTCTTTTCATTTTTTAGCTGCAGGACTTCACATGAGGCAAGTTGCTGGTCTTGGTATCTCAACACAGAGAGCAACGTTCATTACGTGGCACAAGTATGTACCCTGTGTGTTACTTGCAATGAATTTATATTCATTGCCACAGACTGGACAGGAGCGGCTTGTAGAAATCCTGAACTGAGTCAGGATTCTGAAAAGCAGCAGAAGTCAGTCAGTCGTGTTCTCTTATGTTTGTATTGCCATGGTTTGCAGCAGTTCAGAATTTTTGTTTTGATACTTTGAAAAAAAAATAATATGTATATTCTTTGGTGTCGATCTTGAAGGTGTTTTCCAACCTAAATGATTATATGACTCTGTGATTTCTTTTCTTTAAATTCTGTTGAGAAGTCTTACACTGAAAATGTCTGGGTGCTTGTTACCAGTTCCTCAAATCCAAGAGGAAGGCGTGCACTTATTTTAGGAATTGACCTAATGTTAAATGTTGTGATTGGAAATGGTGTATGATGTGGTTTTTTGTTTGTTTGTTTGTGGGTTGATATTTTTTTTGGCAAGGCGGGGTGGCTGTGTATATTCTGTGATTTCATTTGGGAATGTTAAAATACTGTTTTTCAGGAAGACAGGGAAACCTTTTCATAATTTCATAAGCTGGCAAGACTTGAGAAGTGCTGAACTTGTGAATTCCTGGAATAGATCCGTTCTGCTAAAGGTAAAACTTTGCTAAGTTATATATTGCTTGAGCATGTTATAACTGCTTAATTTTTGTGATGAGTAGGGAGAGCATGTGAAATATTGCAAATACAATGTTAACATATTAATAAAACATGCTATGGCCTTAAACATCTAAAGAAAAAGTTAGCAAGGTTTGCATGGAAAATGGTACCAAGAAAAAAATGAAGTGCCTGAAGTTCATTAATTATGAAGGTGTGTAGGTCTAGCATGCATTTTGTTACTTTTCAGTCTTTGCTGTATTAAAATGTTGCATGTTAGCACAGCTGCAGCATAAATTTTGGGTGCAGGTAATTCTTGGTGGGCAATGCTTTGGTTGTGTTTTTTAAATGTACTCTGAGGTTATCTGGAGAAGGTACATGTTATGCTGCTCATGGCTTGTACTTGTTTTAAGAGAAACATTTGCTCTAAATGGAAAAACTGAAGTTACATCATATGTAAGGATTCTCTAATAGATTTTGAGCATTCTGAATGTAATTTCATGACAGCTGCTTTCATCTATGTAGTCATTCTTTAACACTAATTTATCAGAAACCTTTAAAGGGCGAGATTGAAAATTGTTTGTTTTTTTTTTTGAAACAGGTAATCCATGTTATTTTTACAGTGCTTCATTTCTTGACTGGGAACGATCGATATTTGGCTCCCAGTTTTCTTACTTTTTCAACACACCAGACTTCTATGAAGTTGTCATGGGTTTTCAAAAACATACCTGAGGTAAGTTGGAAAGGGAAAAGTAGTAACTTAAGTCATAATAATGGCTAGTGCCTTAGGTTGGTTGTGGCTTCTTCAGTTTTACCTTGGTTATGCTTTTCCTCAAAAGAACCAGAATGACAGTCTGCATCAACATTCAAAGCCTATCTACCTACGTAAGATCTACTCACGTTTATACAACTTTTGCCTCTGAGTCTAGAAAATGTGTGGTAGCGAGAAATTCTCTTTGTGCATAAGAAGCAGAGTCAAATCACTTTATTTCCTTTTGTATAATTTTACTGTTAATAATTGTACTTTTTGTTTTAAAGTTGTTTGCACTTTAGTTTTGTGTGACAATTGTTTGTTTTCATCTGGCACTATTACCTTACCAGTCTGCACTTTTCCAGTTTTTATAGTTGTCTAAACAATATCATACGTAGTCGAACATTGCAATTTATTTTGCATTTTGTTGTAGTGTAAATTGGAAAACACGTAAGTTTTGCTGGAATAATCTAATGCAATAATGAACACAAAGCTGTTTGTTACTTGATTCTTGCTCTAATCCTTATTCTTTTCCTTGTTTCTTCCAATAGTACTTATAACTTGAGCTTCTTTTTACTTTGTGTTCATTTCTGAAGAAAATTATCAACAGCCATTTTTGTCTTTCCTGTGTAAAGAAAGCTCAAAATGTTTTCCTTTTTTTTCTGTCATAATTATTGAGAAGGTTAGTGATAGTTTTTACTTGCATATTTTGAAAATATTGTTGAAAATGTGAGGTGTGAATTTGGAATATTACAAAATTGAAAGATAAGCAGCTGCTGAGTCTTTGATGCCAGATGAATGTTGTCCCATAAGTTTGCCAGGCACTGATATTTAAAATATGTGAATATCAAACCAAGAAGCTCAAAAATGTCTCTTGATTACAGAGAACAATGTATCCAGTCATATTTTGTGTGAATTGGTAGCTATGTCCTTTTTTTGAGTTCTGTAGTTGTACACAGTATCAGTTAGTAGAAGTCAGATGAAATGTTAAGCTGCTTATTTTAAAGGAGGAAAAAATCCCAAGGAAAATAACATTTTGGACTCTTTACAGACGTCACAAACCAGAAAGCAATTACTCATTTCTTACTGTTCTCCAGCATATATTTTAACATATATTTATTGCTTCTATTCCTGTTTTTTTTGTTTGTTTGTTTGTTTTTTAGTACAGTATGCTTTGGATCTTGTTGTCTTTACTCACTGCTCCTTTACCACTGGTAGAATTGTGACTAGAAATTTTCCCTTCTTAGATCTTTGATACTACTGCAGTAGAAGATTGGGTAATTGCTTTTCTTTGCAGCAGCTGTTAGAAACTGTCCTTACTCTCTTCTAGGATCATGAACGGTTTTTGTGTAAGATATTACATACATTAATAAGGTACAATATTATATTAAAAGGTGACTCGCCCTTTTTAGAAGTATTGGTAATTGGAGACTTATTTTCTTAGGACATAATTATCATTAACCTACAAAGAGAATAAAAAAGTATAAATAAATATGTTCCTCTTTATCATATCCAGTTGTAAATAGTTTTGTTTTTTATGTATATTTGTTCCCAGGCTGCTGAAGCTGCCAAAAAAAATAACTGCTGCTTTGGAACAGTTGACACGTGGTTACTGTATAGATTGACTAAAGGTGAATGTTACAGTTGCTCTTAAATACTAATAAAACATACTGGAATCTAAGCAATGACATTAATGACTAAAACTGATATTTCTTACAATTTAAATATGCTTTGATAATTTATGCTTTTTTATAAATGGTGAATATTGTAAGATATTTACTGTTTAAAAATAAGTAAATAAAAACTTCTGAATTATTTTTGGGCCTGCCTTGAATGGTAGTCAGAAAGGGAAGTAATTATTCAACCTAATCAACCTCTGAAATGCTTAAGATCTAAAGAAAATGATCAGAACTAATTAGCTTTGTTTAAAGAAAAGTACCCATGAAAGCAAAAGAACAACTAATTGTAACGTGGAGGAATTACAAGCTTCTGTTCCAGAACAGGTAGCTGTATGAAGGCTAATCCCTGCGCAATTGTATAGATTTATGATGGACTGCAGTGTAGTCTGTGCTCTAAATATTGTAAAGAGTATCACCTCTTTTCTTGCCAGCTTCATGAGAGTTAAATAAAGTAATTGGTATAGGCACCTTGTAGGGAACAGCAGGTAAAGGCTGTGTACTTGTGGTATCCATTATGATTTTGCCTATAGAAACTCCATTTATATTTCATGGAGCTGTGGGCATGTTTAAAGAAAAAATGTTTCTAATGACTTAGATTTTAGATGTCCAAATATTTTACTTTGTTCTTTTTTTATGCCAGGTTCTGTATATGCCACAGACTACTCAAATGCTAGTTCTACAGGCATTTTTGAACCGTTCACGGTATGTGCTATTAAGGAAAAACTTTGTTGCTGTTTACTGTACTTCTGAGACTATTACTGATATTTTTGTATTTTTTTTGTATTATTTCAGAAATGTTGGAACCCCACTTTGTCTAATTTACTTTCCATTCCTATGTCTGTTTATCCTCCAGTGAAAGACACGAGGTAACTACAACAGCATATTCGAAAGAACATTAACTTCTTTTAGAAAAACATAAGCATAACCTGCATAGGCAAAGTAATAAATAGATGCACTAAAATAGTGTGTTACGATTATCTGCATAAGTACATTTTTATACTACATGCAAAACTTCATTTTCACAATCACTATTTCTTAAAGTGATAGTTTTAATGCTTTCTTTAAAATAAAACGGTAGCATTGCCTTTAATTGATGATACAGACCTGGGCCTTAGATATCTTGGTTTTATTTTAACAAAAGGGTCAATTCAGGGTTATGATTTTTCTGTGTAATATTTATTTGAAGCTTCAATTTTGGATCAGCTGACTCTGAAATATTTGGGGTACCTGTTCCAATAATGTCATTGGTGAGTGAAGATATTTTTCCTATATTTGTATTTCTGTACCTACTTCCTTTGTATCTAGTTCTGATTTAATACATGCTTGTTCAATAAGCATTCTCTATTACTTCTGTGTGACTTAACTATAGTGGAGTGGGTTATTGAATTTTCCTCCAAAAACTGAGTTTTCGGCTTGGAGGAGAGGAATGGGAAGGGATTTCTAGAGGTTACAGTCCTTTAAGGTTAGATGATGAGATGATTAAGTATGGAATGGGTAGGGCTTGACAAACCTGGTTTCTATTTGAAGCTGTGGTAATGTCTCCCTCTTGGGCTTAAAATCCATTGTTCTAGATAGAGTTTTGCAATGGGATACACCCTGGTGTGACTTCACTGAGACTCTGCACAAATGTAGGCGCGTTTGTTAACAGAACCACTTGTGGTACCTTTTGTTTGTTTATATATTTTACCCTAAAAATAAATGGAGAATAATATTTTCTTGTGTTAGTACTTAGGGTTTTGATAAGAAAAATGTGTTATTTTAGTCATGTGATGATTAAAAATAAATAGAAAGTACTTGACTGGAAAAATGAGCTTCAATCGAGTTAAATGGAAAAAATGTCATTTACCTGGTATTAATTCCTCCTGCTGTTTTTAAAGAATAGTAGCCTCTACTTACCTGTAAATTTCCTGTAACACCAAGGCACAAACATAAGTAAATACAATTAACAAAATGTCATTGAAAGAGGTGAGCATGCAATAATTTGGTACAGGATGGGTCGCAGGAAAAAAAGGAAGCCGAGACCTCACATCTTCAGCATGGTACTTGGAGGAAGAGAAACTCAGGCCAGGCTACTCCCTTCTTTTCCCTGGGGTTACAAAAGCCCCATTTATCCACATGAGGTACCAAATCATGAAATAGTCCTTTGTTTCCACAACATATTTTCAGTGACACAAGTAATAGCTCAGAAGTTCATGTTGAGCCCAAAACCTGGTAGAATTTGATTCTAGTGATAAATCTGACTGATAAACCTGGATGGTCTGCTAATACTTGAGAAATTGCATAGAAATATTTAATTCCTTTCTGAATAGTTACTTGTATTCGGAACTCTGAAATGTTTACGTGGCTATTTTAAAATCCAGCAGCGTTGTAGGTTGGTAGTTGGTAGCCAACTTGTTGGTGTATTTTGGTTGGCATGGCAGGTAGCTGACCAGCAGTCTGCCATGTTTGGAGAATGCTGCTTCCACCCAGGAGATGTTAAACTGACAATGGGAACAGGTGGCTTCTGGAACATTAATACTGGAGGGAATCTCTATGCATCAAAGAGAGGTAAGCTAGTGAAATTTTGTTTTTTGAATATTTCATGTTGCTTTACAGCTGTTATTGGTGATGATACAAAAATGGATAAAATATGGTTATGCTTTGCCTTCTGTCTTTAGCTGTAGAAAGATAGCAGCATTATACAGTACTGGAATAGAGAGAGCAAAAAAAAAAAGGTTTGGTCCTCTGTCTTTTCTGGTCTTGTAGTTGCTGGGACTCATCTATCCTTGTTGCATTACCAGTGATCACTCAGCCTGAGCAGGGTTACAGAAGGTCTGGGTGCTCTTATTGCAAGCCAGGCTTCAAGGACAGTTAGGGTACTTGGGGTTTGTGCAGTTTTTTTTGCAGAGGCCACTGAATGCTTAGATTAAGTGACCTGAAGAACCCATTTGTCCAGGTGCAGCCCTGGGAAATGTCTGTGGGTCAGCTAGATACTAAATCTTTTTGCTGTAGTATTAAAAGTGGCTGTTCTCTGTCATACCTAGTGGTATGGTGAGATACTGCAAAACAGTTAAGTAGTATCAGGTGAATCCTTTAGTAACAGGTGTATCCTTTTCAGTCTGGCAGGTGCTTGAAGACTTTGAATTTATCTTCTTACTAACACATATCAAACACAAAGGTGTTTGTGTTCACGCTTTAAGGAGGATATCTCTATTTTCTTTTTAAGCTTTCAGTATGGTCTTGGGGAGGGTAAAGGGGAGAACAAATTGTTAGGTTTGTTCTCATTATTGGCTATTTATTTTTTAAAATGTGATAGTACCTTCAAAAAGACAGCTATTTGAAAGATTGTGCTATATTTTCCAATAAAGCAATAGTGATAGCTTATTTCTGCCTTTCTTCTGAGAGAAAAGCGAAAAAATACAAGGACTTTTTTTTGCATTATTGCAAAGCCAAAATTATTTGGTAGAGAGAAACAGTAATTTCTTTCTGCAGAAAGCTTATTTTCTTTAGTTTCAAGACTTTTTATAATTGGGTGGTGGTTTTTTTTAGCTTAACTTGGTTTAATAAAATGTTGTTAAAGTCTTTTGTAATTCAGCCACTAAATTTTAATCAATTTTAATGTATACCACTGTTATTTTTAGCTTAAATTCTGTTAAGGAAATATGTATTTTTTTATTTAGCTTGATTTTTGGGGGGGTTGCTTGCATATGTTTCCCTGGAAGCATTTAAATTTAATTAGGTGGTTTTGGTTTGTTTCATGGAAAATAATAAAGATCTGTATCCACTGATTGGTTGGAAGATTGAGGATGAAGTTGTCTACATAACTGAAGGCTGTATGTCAGACATTGGCAATGCCATAAAATGGGCTCAGGATATAAGTAAGTAGTTATTTAATTTTGTAGTACGATGAAATACGTTACTGCTTTATAGGGTTATCATTATGGTATTGGGGTTGGTTTTCTTATCCATAACTGAAGAAACTATCCTACATGTTTTGGACAGTGGAATATCCATAGTTACTGCAGTAGGTTTTTTGGTGAGTGTGTTTACTGCAGATAGTTGAGGCACTACTATAAATTTTCCTTATTCAAAAATAGAAACTGATTAATGATGTAAAATTATTTTCTGTCCTCTTAAAATGCCTCTGATTGGTTTGCACAGTTTGTATAACCATTTCCTCTTCAGATTCTGCCTCTCGGGACATCTTACGTATGTACTTTTATGTTCCTGGAATGTCCTCACTTGTTTTCTTCTGAGCATAAATTTTCTTGTATTTTTTTCCTTTTTTTTTTTTTTTAAGCTGGTATCCACTGTTGAATAGAAGTGTTGTAAAGGAGACTTGCTTTAGGCTAGATATTGTTGAGAAGCAGCAGAGGAACTGACTATCAATTAAGTCTAGATAGCATGATTGTAAATGCTACTTTCCATAAAAATTTGTTTTAATGCTTTTGAGAGCTCACTAGCTGTACATATCAGAATTAGTAACAGATTTGAGTCATATGAACATTATTTTTAAAAGTGAACTGTGTTATGAGTATGGCACATACAAGTAACGTCTTTTGGCTTTGTAATGAAAGGATTTTCACATCGCTTCAATAAATGATTAAAGAAAAACCTAGCCTTCTGATAGTTGATGTTGAGAACTACTGATTGTTTATAGGACAGCTCTTCTGAGTGCTCTTTTACACTATTTACCCATTTTCTTAGAAACTTGGTGTGCCTTACTGGGATGCAAAAAAATGAATTAATCTCCTAAATTTTGGATTATCTGAGAAAGTTTTTCCTGAAATATTGATCACCACAAACTTCCACATTTCTTGAAGTTCTCAACTGCTGGTGCATATGTACACATACATGCACATTTATATGCCCTAAAAGATTGAGTACGATAAAGATTGATCCTCAGGTCTTCATTCAACATTTGATTAAGCCACCGGTCTTTCGAGAAAACTACTCATTTCAACATGTAGTTGAGTGCTACAGGTACAAGTATCAGTGCTACATGTCTAAGTTTGCTACATCAAATTCCATGCTACTTATCCATACTTAATATTATTGGTATGATATTAGGACCTACTGTACTTAGATTTGTGTCAGTCACTTGTAAAAATATTTTAAGTGCTGATAAAATATATATTAACGACTTTCTCTGTAGTCATTTTGTGCTTAGGCTGACAGTAATAGTGTATTTGCAGGGAAACAAGAAAAACATGTTTTAGGTTTTCCAACACTTAAGTTTTTAGCATATTTAGGGTCCTGTTGTTAGCCTCCTCAACTCCCATTTATGCCTATTTGACTGGAAAGCTAATGATCTTCTATAGGATGTGAAGATTAAAAGGCATAGCAGTTACAAGAGGATCTTTTTCATTTAGTCTTCATCTGAATTAGGATTTGTTTATGTGACTGATGGACATGAAATACAGAAGTATTGTTTTCCCATAGAACGTGTTTGAGAAGTATTGCAAAAGGAGATAGCCCGACTCTAGCTTTTTGTCCCTTTGTGATATATGAAGAAATCAAAATACAAACATACGACCTATGTGTCTTTCCAGATCTTTTCACCAATGTAGATGAAACAGCAGAAATGGCACGGAGTATTGGTGATTCTCAAGGTGTTTGTTTTGTTCCAGGTTTTCAGGTAAGCTTACAGTTTTTAATGTGACTAAGAATATATTCTTAATAACTACTCAGTTAAAATTTTAACTTTTATCTTGTTTTGATGTAGTACTTTACATCCTATCACTGTAATTATTCTGTAATAGGTTTTTACTCTCTGTCCCATACCACAACATGTGAGGATCATTGTGTTAATAGAATACTTAAACAGTCCTTCCCTTTGCAAGGGAAAAAGCCTACAAAGTAGGAAAATTACTTCCATTTTGCAGATGGTGACTGATAAACTAAATGACTTGCCCACAGGTGGTGCCTGCAGACAGAAACCAAACCCATAGCTTTTCTGCTCAGTGTAGGGCCTTCATTGAGATAATACTTCTAAGCACGGTTCTAAAATAATTTTATTCTGCCTCTTTTCAAGATGTTGGTTGCACTTCAGCATGTACTTAACTACGAGTACGACTGCAGGTCCTGGTGTTAGGAAAAGCAAAAAGATAGTAACATTCAGACGTTTCTTGGCTATGCAAGTTTTAATCTGAACTATTTTTTTCATCTGAAATGGGGTTTGTGTTTTGTTGGTATTGTTACTGAGTACAATTTGTATAGTGAGGAGTTCCTGGCATTCACTCTGCATTTCAGTTCCCTACATTTTCCAGTAGCTTTCTTCTATTTTACTCTTTAATTAAAGAGCTTCC
Organism: Stictonetta naevosa; assembly: GCA_011074415.1. Taxonomy (NCBI): domain Eukaryota; kingdom Metazoa; phylum Chordata; class Aves; order Anseriformes; family Anatidae; genus Stictonetta; species Stictonetta naevosa. Next base: position 2,263,622 of record CM021705.1, read on the forward strand.
TGCAATTACTTGATCCCCTCTGGGTCACAGGTCCTGGGTTCTTTTTATTTGCTTTCTGTTTATGCTAAAGACGATGCATCTACCATGTCCATCCTTTCCACTTCTGCTTCATGATCCCTTTTGAATTTCATTATAGAGGTGAGCTACCATTAGTGCCCAGGGGCAGCAAGGGGGGTGATGTTGATGATGCAGTTCAGTCTAGTTTAGAACTGATGGGAATTCCAGTTAATAATGTTCATTAGATGACGAATGGTGGAGCTGGGGAGCTGACATACTGCATATTGAGCTGCAGAGCATTTGCTTCCACTATGGTCTTGACAGTTGGCACTAATAATTTTGTAATTTCTCACCACAAAATATGGCAGAGCTGTAAGTCAGAACTCCTAGGCAAACCTACATACAGAATGAGAATAAAGAGGTTTTGCTAATGTAGCATTCCCTGGCTTAGGGACTGCAGAGCCCCTAAAGTTTTTGTCTAGTTGTGCTGCTTTCCTAAGCAATGCGAGATAGTCTGACAAAAATGCTTTCAGCAGCATAACTCTTCCTACATTGTGGGTTTGTCAGCATGAAAAGAGCAGGTTTTCTCCACAAATCATTATTTGTTTTTAACCATTGTGGCTGTTCAGGAGAAACTCTGTGGTGTAGACCTGGTCTCTGCATTGTCTTTTGGATTATTGGCATTATGATCTTCATTGGACAGAAGGCCCAGGCACACTGAAAGGAAAGCTGTTAATGTGCTGTGGGCATTGAGGAATGCCTGTTGTCAGCTGGTTCTTTAATATATAGACAACTGGTATTTGAACTCCTTGGTTGTCCAAAGGCTATTATCCTACCCAAACAACTAAAGAAATGCCATCAAGCTGAAAACAGTATTATTTTTTTCTCAAAAAAATAAAAATCACCACTGTCTTTTGCTTTCCCCTACAAGTCTTTTAATTCATTGGTTTGAATACATACATCGGGAATTACGTGGAATGCTTTTGACAGCTTGTCTTTCAGTGTGGTTCCAAAACGTTTTGTTTGTTTGTTTTTGTTTTTCATTGGTTTACCATAATCAGTTTGATCATTCCCAGGGCTAGTGTCTTAGGGAAAAAATTAATTTCTCCTACAGGTAGGCCAGCTACCCTCTCTCAAAAACCCTAATCATTAGCTTTATATTTAGGGCAATAGAGCTTGGCTATGCTAAGATTCTTCCATTTAGCATTTACTGTGAGTAATTGTGCTCTGAATAAGGAAGTGTTGAGCCATGACCAATTCCAGTCTTTGTAGACAGGAAACCAAGGTAGGCAAATGTTAGTCTGAAACTTTTTTGAACATTTAATTATATTCTTTAATTCTGTAAAGGTTCTAGAAGTGTTGCTAAAACCTCCTTTTTTTGTTGTTTGTTTCTTTTTTGTGGTTTTTTTTTTTCCCCTTCATTCTTGACTCTGACTCCAGAAGGAACCCCAGCTAGCTGCTTGGTAAACATTGGTTCAGTCTTGTTTTTTTCCTAACTCAAATATTCGCACTCCATGTTTAGGACCTGTACTTAGAAAACTGAATGAGTTTCTTTTCAACTGTGACACCTAGTAACCCCTAATAGCATTGTGGTAGTTTTGCTCAGGTGGGCGGCCGAGCTCCACCACAACCGCTCTCTCACTCCCCCTCCTCAAAGAGGAACAGGGAGAAAATACAATGAAAGGGGCTCAAGGGTTGAGATACAGACAGGGAGATCGCTCAGTAATTATTGTGATGGGCAAAACAGACTCAGAGTAGGGAGATAGTAAGATTTATTGCCTATTACTAACAAGCTAGAGAAGTGAGAAACAAAGGAGAGGAACCAAAAGCACCTTCCCCTCATCCACCCTCTTCCACCTCCTCCCCCAGGCGGTGCTGGGGAATGGGGGTTACGGTCAGTCTGTAGCGCTGCTTCTCTGCTCCTTCTCAGTCACTCTTGTTCCCTGTGCTGTGGGGTCCCTCCCACAGGATGCAGTCCTTGCCGAACTGATCTGGCATAGGCTGCCCACAGGCAGCAGCTGTTCAAGAACTGCTCCAGATACGGGTCCGTTCCACGGGGTCCATCCCTCAGGAGCAAACTGCTCCAACCTGGGTCCCCCACAGGCAGCAGCTCCTGCCAGGTCACCTGCTCCTGCGTGGGCTCCTCTCCACAACCTACAGGTCCGGCCCAGAATCTGCTCCGGCAGGGGTCTTCCACAGGCTGCAGCCTCCGTTGGTGCAGGCCCACCTGCTCCACCGTGGTCTCCTCCACGGGCTGCAGCGTGGAACCCTGCTCCACCGTGGTACTCCATGGGCTGCAGGGGGACAGCCTGCTTCACCATGGGCCTCACCACAGGCCGCAGGGGACTTCTGCTCCAGCGCCTGGAGCACCTCTCCCCCTCCTTCTTCACTGACCTTGGTGCCTGCAAGGCTGTTCCTCACTCCTCACTCTCCCAGCTGCTGTGTGGCGCAACGTTTTTTTTCCCTGTCTTAAATATGCTCTCACAGAGGTGCAAAACAACATCACTTATTGGCTCAGCTCTGGTCAGCAGCGGGGCCCTACCTAACATGGGGCAGCTTCTAGATCCTTCTCACAGAAGCCGCCCCTACAGTCCCCTGCTACCAAAACCTTGCCACGTAAACACACTACAGGCATCCACTAGTGCCTTCCTTGCTCGAGTGGGACTTAGCTAGTAGACTCACAGTGAGAGAATCTTTATTGATGGAATAGATTAAATGGTATGAAAAGGGACATGAATAGGGTTGAATGCTTCTGAAACAGTAATATGGCTGCTTGGCTTCACTGGCTGGATGCTAGCACAAATGGATTGTATGATAACATTTCTTAGACCTCAAAATGGTGGCAGTTAGGGAGGGAGTTTATGAAGCCCTTATGTTCATTTCCTACACAGAGTAAAATGTTTCTCAATTTTTCTATATTAAGGCAAAAAGAACGTGTTTCTTTCTTACTGAATTCTACTGCTGTGATTCAGCCTGTTGAAAGGGAAGCATCATTGTGGAAGTAGATATGAAACTGAGAGAATATGTGCATTAATCACTCTTACTCTTCAAGAAGCGAGTTTCCAGATTTAATTTGCTGTGGTTGGTAGTAACAGCAAAAACAGAGAGCTCTTTGTTCGCCGTATGCATGTATATGTGCAACTTTTTTTTTAATGGCTACTCTTCTTAAATGGATGATTCTGTCAAATCCTCACCTATATGTAGAATGTCAATCCATGCTTTTTGGTTTGCCCTCTTGTATATGAGAATCTGTGAACTTAAATAATGAATCTTTTTTATGCTTCTGGGCTGGAAAGGTAGTTCCATTCCTAGAATGGAAAGGTTACTTGTGTATTGGGAGGGGAGAGGTGGGGAGGGAATATTTTCTTTGACCATAAAACCACAATTTTTTTCTATTTAGGAACCCAGGTTTTTTGGTAGTTGTTGATCACGATCTTCTATTTAAGTCATAGTTCAGCATCTATCCTTGGCCAGCTGCATATGTACCTATCCATACATCATTTTTTTATATTCTAGCATTTTCTTCATTTACTTTGTGTGTCTATGCATTTTATAAGTATAAAATTCAAACTTCGTTTAAGTATTGGCATAAGTGATATGTAGCATTACAACTGGAGAAGATTGTTTCAAATTGAAAATTACTCTACAGTGAAAATAGAACTTAACATTGTCACAAAACAGCTATGGAACAGCAAAGCAGTATTTTGTGATAAAGTTCATCAGAGGAGTGAAGGGGTGGAAAAGAGATTCATAAATCAGTCCTCCAGTTCTTCTGCAAAAAAAAAAAAAAAGACAACTTAGTGATCATTAGACTTTTAGGTGTAAACTGTTTATTGGTGTCACTGAAAAGAGACTGTAGCACAAACCAGTTCAAACAAATAATGATCACTGTCCTTTTCAGTGTTATTTCTTAAGAGTCTGTCCTTCAGAAGTTCAGGAGAGTTTACAAAATAAGTGAAATTTTGCTAGAGAACAGCTGTATCAGTGTGCCCTGTCCTAAACACTTGTTGCGTACACTATGAATTTTAAAGAGAAGTCACACAGATTAATGTTACTTAGTAAGTCACTTAAACCTTTTGCTGTTGAAACTAAACTGTTCGCTGAGCTAGTTAATAACACTATACACTGCTTACATACTGTTTTCAATTTTCTTTTTCATTATGCTGCCTGTAACTGTCGTAAGTTATTTTTTTTCCTTACTATTTCTTTCCCAGAAGCCTACAAACACAGCTCACTGAACTCATTGTGAAATCTTTTCCACAGGTTTCTGCAAATGACCCATATTTATGTGCCTCTTTCATGGGGCTGAAACCTACTACGAGCAGAAATCACCTTGTACGAGCTATATTGGAATCTGTAGCTTTCAGGTAACTGCTTCATTGTCTTGCTTGTACTTTCTCACGCTCACTTTTGTTTTAACCAGAAGCATTAAATGGATGCATTGCCTTCTGCAGTTTGTAAAATACGAATTGCAGTAATCCATTGCAGTAACATTAAAAAGGGATTTTAGATGCTGCTTCTTCTCTTTTCTTGGACATATTATAAATAAACTTATGCATATTTATTAGCTTGGAGTTTGTTATAAAGTTATCACATAGGGCTTCTTAAATTATATTGTTTTCTGCATGTCCTAAAAATATTTTCTGTTGGAAGTTTGTCTTTACCTTCTTAGAAATGTTCTGTCAGAAGCTGTATCCCACTCCAGCAATGTGGGTTGGAAGCTTTGTATTAGCCAAAGTTTGAATCTTTGGTGTGGTAATAGGCACCTTAGATAGTTTTAAATACGTGAATGGACAAGAACTTCCAGATCTAACTGCCAGGATTGCAAATATTGCTGGTAGCCACTGGTATGATCACATCAGTAGCTCACTGTGAAACAAGTTGTTCTGCCTTGCAGTCCCAGCCAGCGTGCCCTGAACTGAAGGTGAATGTAGTTAGATCCTGGCTTGTGCCTTACTGTGGCCAATTACGGAACACTCGCTATTCCTTCCGTTTAGCCACCAGCTCTGTGCCTTGGGCATATGAACCTCCTGCAAAGAGGCAAAAAAAAAAAAAAAGTGTCTGGAGGAATGTGACATTCTGTATTGCTGCAATAGTCCCTAATGCAGTTTCTTCTTCACTGTAAAAAAAAAAACCTGAGATGCAGTAATTCCTGAACTGAAGCCTGCATCTTTTGAAAACAAAGTAGAGACCCTTTGTGCATATTTTTTTTCCCATTAAATGAAATGGTTTCAGAACTGGTCAAACCTAGAGCTTTCAGATCTTCCCTTTAAAGAACAGTGGGTTAAACTCCAATCAACACTTCTGTGAGCACGCTTTCCTCACTCGAAACCACTTCTTACATGAGTAATTGCATCCTGTCTGTGAAAACCTATAATCATTTTCAGGTGGGAATAAATGTACCTTCTACAGTGCCTTTGCTATAAAATGTGCTGTGATTTAGCCATACTTGTGCCTTCACAATGATGTATAACAGAAAAATTTCAGTCTTTAAAAAAAAAAAACTTATGCGTTCTGAAAACTTGTTATCTGTGCAATGGTTTTGACACAACTGAGGCATTTTTTGCCTTATATTTTATTTTCTAACTATGTAGATACTGGAGACACTGTATGGAATACATAATGCTTATTTAAACTAAATATTTTTTTAAAGAAACAAGCAGCTTTATGATATCATTGTGAAGAAGGTACACATTCCTCTTCAAACTGTTCGGTAAGTTCCGTGTAACTCAAGTTGAAATATGGGAGTTTGATTTAAACAGGTGTGAACTTTAGTATGCATTTTATCTTACCATAAATGTTCTGCAGCTGAGAAATAGATTGTTACTGAGTAAAATGTTAATGTAGCTTTAAAAGTAGCACAGAAGGACTATTAATTAAACCGTTGGCATTGGTGATTATCAACAGGTGAGTAATGACTTGCTCTAATTTAAAACAAAAAACAAAGGCAACCAAGTTTGTGTGTGTATGTAGTGCTAGAGTACATACAGGAATGCCTATTACAAAGGTTGTTCTACCCTTTATTACAAAATCCAGTTTTACTGGAATTTTTTTATGTGGGGTCTGTCACAGACTGATCAGTTTTTCAAGACAGTTGAAACTGAATCTATTTGTGAGGTGTACAAGGAAGAATATTTTTACAATTCAACTGTCAAGACATTGGCTTTGTTTTGTTCTTTTGAGAAGCAAATCAAATTCAGTGAGGTGATTGTGATTCCTAGAATATGCTTTTCACAACCTCTTGAAAAGATTTAGCTGAATTAAGTGTTGCTGGACAACTACTTTGCACGTTTTAGTAGATATTATTGTATAAACCAGTTGCTTTAGAGCCTCAAGCCTCTCCAGAGAAAAGCTTTCTAAAGTTCTCCTTCTGACAAGCAGGGGTCATCGTAATATCACAGTCAAGAACAGCAAGGAGAGTGTTTCTGTCCCTTCCTTTCCTCCAACCCACCAGTGATACTCATGCAAAGGAAGAAATAGACTGGCAGGCATGTAGGCAGTTGAGAATTCAGAATTTTGAGTGGTGGAAGACAGGTGCAAGTAGGGGAAGGTAAAAGTTTGGGTGTTACATTGTATACTGGGACAGAGTAGGCCAATGTCAAGAAACAGCCAGGATTGGGGCAGTACTGAAGAGGAAGAGCTGGAAAGTATTGGGATTCCTCATTCCTTACAAGGCTTCTTTTATGTACAAAATTACACCCAGAAGTAGAGGAGTCATATGGAGATTACACATTGAAAAATGCAAAGTGTGGAAGTACTGCCTAGGGAGCCTTAGAATTTCAATCTCATTTACATCGTAATGTAAACTTTAAATTGTGTGACCGTGTTCTGTTTTATTCATTAATAGAAGATTGCCGTTTCATATAGTGACTATAATAGAGTTAGCGAAGATGAGTAGCAATCTAGCTTGTGGATTAAGCATTAGAGGGTAATGACACACTTAAAGGCTTTTACAGTTGGGTTGTAAATTTCTCTCCCACTCTTGTCCTCACAACTTTAATATCTACCAATACCTTCTGACTTTTTTGTTTGTTTTTATCCTGTCTTCAGCATACTTACCCTCTGCTGAATGTTAATTTCTGCCTTGGCTAGTATCCTGTATCCTTTGTTCCTCCCTAGCTTTTGCCACCTACAAGCACTTACAAAGTCATCGGTTTCGTTTGTCCTCTATGTCCCTATTACTTCTCTTTACTTGTCACAACACTATCAAGGAAAGCATAGGGAAGGTCTCAGACATCGTGCAGTTAGGAAGGAAGTAAACAAAATAGGTGGAAACCTTATGCTCATGAAGGCATTTCAGTTTCCTAGTACAACGATCTACTAGTAATGAAAAAAGCACTTTTACAGATGTGAGAGCCCTTGGAAAGGGTTTGTTTAATGTAATGGTTTTGACTATTGTCATGTTATGGTGATAATTTTGTAAACTGTAACATTGCAATCAGGGTGATGTGTAGTTTTGAGGATAGAGCTCAAAACTTTCAACAATGTGTCTGTTGTGTGTCCCTCTCCTGTCCTCCCTCTGACCCCCAATTTAAAGGCATCTTTTTTTTTTTTTTTTCTTGGCACCCTGTGCTGGCCTCTAAATTTTCCAAGAAAATTGAAATGTTTGTGCATAACTGATAGATTTAGGCATAGGTGTCTGAAATGTTGGCAGTAAGCGTTTGAACTAAGCATGTGGGTTTTTTATTATTTTTTTTTTTTACCTTTTCCTCTTTCCTGTAGAGCTGATGGAGGCGTCAGTAATAATAGTTTTGTCATGCAGATGACTTCAGATTTGATTAATAAGAAAATAGAAAAGCCTGCAAACACAGATATGTCTAGTCTTGGTGCAGCTTTTCTAGCAGGTCTTGCTTCAGGTATGTATACATTTCTGAAGGTTTTGTTTTCCCCTCATAATGTATATGTTTGTAGATAAGGAAAAAGTATCAGGGAAAAAAAAAACAACAATGCCTAACTTCAAACTGTTGTAAAATGCCCCCCAAAGGTTTACTTCACCCATTTTTGTAGGAAGCCAAGGTAAGAAGCGTTTGCCCTTCTCTGCATAATCCCTTTTACCCTTCTGGTTGTATTTCATGGACCAAAGAAAGCAGGTTGTACGTTAACCAAATAAGGACCATATTTGTATTTTTATCACAACATCCTAATTTGCTAAGTAGTTTTATGCTTGTTTAGTTTTACATAAATGAATAGCAACAGTGAGCTTAATGTGAAATGTATCTGCATGAAGGTTTGCAAGGTTCATTCACATTTAGGAAGATACAGTGCTGGAGAAGAGAGGTGAATCCTGCCTTTGCTCCCTCCCCCTTTCTCGACCCGGGCACTGTGTCCCTTTCCATTTTCATACTGCGTGAAGCTGTGCTTGGTGTGGATGGATCATGTGACGAGGAAGCTGCCTTGCTTATGTTGCGCAGTGTCATTCATAGTGGAGCTGTGTCCTATCATCTCTGAACCAAGCCCTTATTCTTTTAAGGTTTTCACACAAATATGCACAATGGAATTACAAAATAAACTGGGGGGGGGGGGGATGGCGGAAAATGCAGCTTTACTCACAAAGAACTGACATATAATTAACTTTAAACTACAAACTGCCAATGGTCTTACTTAATGGAAATATATTTTGTAGGTGTATCTATGCTTCTGTAATTGCTGTGATACATAAATAACATAACTGTAAGATAAAAACTATATGCTCAGGTAAGATTTATTCAGCAGTTAACACTGTAAGAAGGTCCTTGATGGACAAGAACGTTTCAACACCATAAATTAACCTGAATAGGTGATGCCAGTTATTCTCTGTAATCTATACATTTTTTTAAGACAGTGGGAAAGCAGCTAGTGCTAAGTCTTGGTTTCTGTGGCCCTTCTTCATTTTGAGGGACCTGCAGCTGAAGGCACAGCGTTGATGAAATTTTAGTGAACTTCACTGTACCAGAGCTGTTCCTTGGAAACCATCCCAGTTAAGCAGATGTGCTGTTGTCAGCATTCCAAACAAGTGGATGCTATTCGAAGGGAGTTTCACAATGTAAAAAACATGCTTCCCTCTGAGAAAGTTGTTGGTTGAATAAAGAAAAGCTGTCATGATTTCTTATTGTGTTTCTTGTTTGATCTCTTGGAAATAAATTAAACAACTCAAAAAGAAAACATATTTGCAGTTGAGTTTGAGAATGAACTCTCTGTTTATAGGACTTTGGACTGACAAAGAACAACTAAAGAAGCTGAGGCGAATAGAAGCAGTTTTTGAGCCCCAGAAGGACTTGGAGGAATATAGACCTGCTATGGATACCTGGATGCAAGCAGTGAAACACTCCCTGCACTGGTAGAAACTGGCATTTTAACCATAGAAGAATTCAAATGTTTTGTTAATATTTATAAAACTTTGTAACTAACAGGACAGTAAAAACTGTAACTGAAATTTGTGATGGTAAATAGAAGTTACATGGTACTTGAGTAACCTTCCTGCTGCTACATTACTTATCACTCCATAATGAACCTTCATATTGTCTTCATGACAGCTGTAGACCAGCTGCAGCATTTGTGTCCCTTCAGTGACCTCCTTTGGGTGGCCCAGCTGCTTGAATCCTATAACCATGCATTAGAGATGGGGAGTTTTTTCCTATGATGCGTTTTCTTCTGAGGAACTCACCTCCCTTCTGATCTTTGAAAGCTTTGATATGTTAACCATCAAGGAGGGAAAAAAGGGACACACACATCCCCAGGTATTTCTAAGAAAAGTAAAATGAATATTTGGAGGGGAGCTGTAGAATTGGTTGTGTATAAATAAAGATACTTTCTTGATAGTAGCCTGTTACCACGTTTTGTTTGACTTTGTAAGGAAGCATTCCTTACACCTAGTGGTGTGATAACATTTTTGTGGTACCTAGGGATCAGCACTAAATTAAGATGAAATACAAAAGCAAATGTGTTTCAGGACTCCATAAAAGATGCATCTTTCCAGGTTTTTTTTTGTAACTCATGTTTCCTATCTATTTGGAGCTATTTTTTAAAAAGTTATTAAAAAGTGCATTATTCGGCATGATTAGTATGAATATGTTAAATATCGTTACAGGTATGCTGTCTGACTTTTTAAAAGAAAACTGTAACGTTAGTATTTTCAAGTCCCTCACTTCACTCACTACGTTCTATTATTATTAGATGAAATGGTCAAAAGTCTATTTTTGGAGTTATTAATTACTTTTATATTTTTAAAATAAATTGTAATTAAAGAAACATGTAATTATGCATTTGTTTATCACTAATCTTAGATTATTACAAGTTTCTCAGGAGTGTGTGCAAATCAGTTTCAAATTGTAAAATTATTAACCATTTTCATTTCAGAATAATAGCCAGTTCAAGCCGTGGGTGATTGTAGTCCACAGAAACTGGAGACAAAAGGTGCTTATAGATTTACCAGTGAAGAGAGAATGAAGAAATGACACTCACTTTTTCTTGTGCTGAAACAGATGGTCAAATCATACCCCATTTCCTGAGGTTTGCAGTCATCTACCATGAGTTGGTGTACCTACTCCAGCTGCATCCTTCTTCAAGCTGGACCCCACCTGTCACCATTAGTTTAACTTACCTTTTGTTTTCTTCCTTATCTTTGTTATTTTCTGTCTGAAAGACAGAAGTCCTGGGACACATCTTGGTGCTTCTGCCCCCTCTTTTTTTTTTTCACCTGGGTGTCCCTGAAGTTGATAGAGGCCATGGATCAACATGACAACCCATAATGCAGCCTGCAGTCTTGGGAGCCCCTACACAAGTTGTCTCCATCTCCTTGAAGAGACTTGCATTTATTCTAATTATGGGTTCTGAGGGTATACAGGCTATGGTTATTGAAGGTAAGATAATTCTGCTTACAAGCACTTCTTTCCTCCAGCTAAGGCACTATTAAACTGAGCTTTACTGCAAGCTCCATGTTGTTGGCCCACTCTATATCCACTAGACAATTCCCAAAAGGCTGTCCAGGGAGTCCTTCCCACTACCCAGATCTTCAGTGAGCTGACCTAACGGTTCCTGTGGTTACTACAGCCTCTCTGAACGCAGCTCATAATTTCCTACTTATGCAGAGCAGATCTAGATCAAGTTCTGGCTAAAGCTCATATTTGTTGAGTCCACCTTTCATTCCTGAACCTACTTTGATGGGAATCCTGACCTGAAGTCCAGAATAGAAGTCTGTTGGTTCCTACTAATGTGGCAGATGTATGCAGTCTAGGTGTTTGGTTCCTCTTTAGATACTTGGATTTTTCTGTTTGTCCAATAACACACAGATAACCAGATGCCAAAGCCCAAACATAAAAGTCTGTTGATGAGTTTCCCTCCACTGCTCTTTCTGCTGTAAGGCAAGAACCTGGAGTTTCAGAATATGTGGAACACTTGCTGTGCTTCTGCACCCATGTTCAGCTTCTGAATTTGTGTGATCTCAACCTCACTGCTAAAGAAAATTTTCGTTACTGGTTACTGGCAAGAAGGTTCTACTAGAACCAAACAGACAAGAATTTCAGTCTGGCATTTTTAGCAGAAGATTGTGGCCTTAGTTGTAGTTATTCTGTGCTTTGTTCTCACTGAAGGAGTTTAGTTTTATCAGTGTCTGCCTAAAGAATAATGTCTGCATATTACCCTCTTGATGGAATCTCCTTGACTTCTGTTCATTGTTGTAGTTTTGTGTTTATGCTGGGCTTTGTTCCCACATAGAGATCTAATGCGAACTGAATCTGATTCTGTCCAAACCATTCCTCTGAAAACAGTTATCTGTGTGCCTTGCACTGCACGTTTTCCTGGTGGTGGTTTTCATCCTGGCCATAGCACAGCTAGAAAGATAGAAGATGACCCTAGGTATTACATAGTCCTCTTCTCTGGACGCTGATGAAGCTGCCTTAGGAGATTGCAGCATCTGCTACAGCGTGTGATGTGTAGCTGCCCAAAGTCCGAACAGGCCAATAGACACCACATCTTGAAGAACTTCGGTTACTGATCACTAAGCATCTTTTGTTTATCTGTTATAAAAAATATATCTTCTCAGGAAATTTTTAACGCACTGATATTTTAAAGTGGTACCTGTTGATCAATAGTGTGTTTGAAATAGGCTTTAAGTGGTTAGGCATGCTTTTACCAGCACTTTGCTGTCTCAGTTTTTGTTAGTATTGTCACGTAGAAGGGCACTGAGAGCACTGTGTAAACTAATTCGTACCAACTTTTGTTTAAAATATGACAGATTTTATATCTGCCCTTTCATTTTCACTTCAGATTTTGCCTTGGGGGGTATTCATCAGTTTGAAAAGAATATGCAATTTTACACTTGCTACCAGCCAAGTTTGATGGTAAATGTAATAATACAATAAAATAAAAATACTGGTAATTTTTATCATTTTAAGAGATGCACCATATTGAGACTGCGAATGTTTTACTTAGGATTGGGCACCTCATCAGTCCTGTGAAGATTAGGAATTGAGTTGAGAGATGTGTTAATGAATTTGCCTTCACGGATGCGCATGCTGCTGATGGTAGGTAGGCTGGACAAACTGGGATGAAAGTATCGTTCATGATGATATATAATCCCATCATTTATTAGAATCGTAGAATATCCCACGTTGGAACAGACCCAGAAGGATCAAGTCCAGCTCCTGGTACGTGGGACTACATGGCATGAAATACCCTTCTACTGTTGGTGGGATCTCAGAACTATTACATTAATTATGCAAGTAGAAAGGGAAGAGAGAACAATCTTCAAATAGTTGAAAATACTGTTTTGAGCAGACATAGTATGAATTTTCATACAAAACTAAGAAAAGTCAGCTATGTTCAAAATCTCAATGTAATGAGCTTTGCCAAGGTTTTTGAGTACTTTTTTTAAGAGTACTTTTTTTAAGCAGTGTTTTCTTCTCTCTTGGAGCAGCTAATTTTATGAAACATTAATTCAGTCACTCATTCCTGTTTTCAGCGAGAGCATTTATACTTGCTCCACTGTCAGACAAAGGAAAAAAGGAGTTGCCCTTTCAGTCTGCTAGCTGTTTTTTGTTATGGCTTCTGTCGCAAGATCCTTCAACTAGTCCCGCTATATTCAGGATCAGGGAACAGCTCAGAGAATTGCCATTTGAACAGCAGTCTTGTGGAAAAAGTTAAGAACCATTTCTTGTCAATCAGTGGGGCATGGAATATGCTGTTCTTTTTTTGTTGTGGTTGGTTGGTTGTTTTGTTTTTTGTGCTCACTGTTCTGATCCAGAAAGTACAGACCAAGTTGTTGTTCCCTCTTCCAACAGGTATGTCAGTACTGCGTGGTGGTGGTCTGACCCAAAAGCTGGGCAGTATTTTAGTTTAAGGTTTTATAGGGAGAGGGGGTAAGTTCAACCAGCTCATCAGGAGAAAAACTGGGGATGTGGGGGTGTTTTGGGTGAGCGTAGGTGATCACAGCAAGGGTTATGGGCTGCCAAGAAAGAAACGAAATTAGCAAACAGTGGAAAATACCGTGTTGTGAAGGGGGGATGATCTGAAAAGGCTACGGCTAGCCCAAAGGGAGCAAGATGTCCTACAGCTGTGAGACCACTGACCATTTCAGGAGAGCAGCATCACAACTGCTGCAGCGCAGGCTTTACCCTCAGAAGTTGCCAAGCGCGTGCCTCTGTGTCTCAGAAGCCAATTCCAGCATGGCTTTCACTGTAAACCTCATTCTGGGCTTGAGTTTGGGATTTGTGTAAATTATGAAAGAATGTGTTGGTTTAGAATCTTACACACGTAGTACGCTCAGTCTCTTTCTAACAGTGTTGTTTCAGCAGCTTCCACCTCACTAATGTGTATCTACACGGAGCCAGCTCCTGCAGGTTGTTAAAAGCCCATGCAAGCTGCAGCTGGGGCCTTCCGTCTCCCTTCCTTAGTGGCTAAAAGCCTCTTTTTCACGTTTGTCACCAGCTCCGGTACCTGCCTTCAGTTCATAGGGACCTCTTGCAGGAAAGTAAACCAAGTGAACTGAAAAGGGGTATTTGAAGTGTGTCTTTTTTGCGGAGTTTGAGGTATTTGTTCAGCAGCGGTAAGGTACTGACTCGTGCACCGAACCAGCCGCCCTGGTTGCCTTCCTGTCTTTCCCAAGGCCGTGCTTGGGCTGCCTTGTGTTGGCCGGGCTGCTTGTGAGCGCTCGGGGGGCTGGGCAGAACGCACACGCTACTTGGCCTTTTTTCATGCCGTTCCTGGCCGTTTCTTGCGCAGCTGCGCGTGTTGGTAAAGGTCTTGTATAAAGAATTTTACAGAGCATGAAAAGAAACCGAAACCACCCCGTCAGCCCCTGTGCTGAGGGCTCAGGCGTGACCAGGCACCGGGCCGCGGTACCCTCGCGGCTGTCGCACGCTTTGCCCTAGGCCGCCCCTGGGCCAGGGCCGAGCCCCCCGGCGCTGCCTGCGGCCGCCCCGGTGCTGAGGGGAGCGGGAGGCCCCGCCCCCCTCCCCCGCCTCGCCGCGGATTGGCGGCCGCCGTGTGTACACACACCAGGTGCGACCAATGGCGGGCGGCGGCCTCTCGACCTCACGCGGGGCGGCGGCCAATGGGAGCGGCCGCTCGCCAGACGCCGCCAAGCTTGTGCGGGGGAGAAGAAGGAGCCGGGCAGAGCGCGGCGCGGCGGCGGCGCCAGGCGGCGAGTGGGGGCCGGGCGCGGGGGGGCGGGGGC